>VZTF01005898.1:439525-469208 GCA_013397755.1 Cnemophilus loriae
GTGAAAACCCTGACTGGCAAGACCATCACCCTGGAAGTCGAGCCCAGTGACACCATTGAGAATGTGAAGGCCAAGATCCAGGACAAGGAAGGCATTCCCCCAGACCAGCAGAGGCTGATCTTTGCGGGCAAGCAGCTGGAAGATGGACGCACCCTGTCCGACTACAACATCCAGAAGGAGTCAACTCTGCACCTGGTGCTGCGCCTGAGAGGTGGGATGCAGATCTTTGTGAAAACCCTGACTGGCAAGACCATCACCCTGGAAGTCGAGCCCAGTGACACCATTGAGAATGTGAAGGCCAAGATCCAGGACAAGGAAGGCATTCCCCCAGACCAGCAGAGGCTGATCTTTGCGGGCAAGCAGCTGGAAGATGGACGCACCCTGTCCGACTACAACATCCAGAAGGAGTCAACTCTGCACCTGGTGCTGCGCCTGAGAGGTGGGATGCAGATCTTTGTGAAAACCCTGACTGGCAAGACCATCACCCTGGAAGTCGAGCCCAGTGACACCATTGAGAATGTGAAGGCCAAGATCCAGGACAAGGAAGGCATTCCCCCAGACCAGCAGAGGCTGATCTTTGCGGGCAAGCAGCTGGAAGATGGACGCACCCTGTCCGACTACAACATCCAGAAGGAGTCAACTCTGCACCTGGTGCTGCGCCTGAGAGGTGGGATGCAGATCTTTGTGAAAACCCTGACTGGCAAGACCATCACCCTGGAAGTCGAGCCCAGTGACACCATTGAGAATGTGAAGGCCAAGATCCAGGACAAGGAAGGCATTCCCCCAGACCAGCAGAGGCTGATCTTTGCGGGCAAGCAGCTGGAAGATGGTCGTACCCTCTCTGACTACAACATCCAGAAGGAATCCACCCTGCACCTGGTGCTGCGCCTGAGAGGAGGGATGCAGATCTTCGTGAAAACCCTGACTGGCAAGACCATCACTCTCGAGGTGGAACCCAGTGACACCATTGAGAATGTGAAGGCCAAGATCCAGGACAAGGAGGGCATTCCCCCAGACCAGCAGAGGCTGATCTTTGCGGGGAAGCAGCTGGAAGATGGACGCACCCTGTCCGACTACAACATCCAGAAGGAGTCAACTCTGCACCTGGTGCTGCGCCTCAGGGGTGGAATGCAGATCTTCGTGAAAACCCTGACTGGCAAGACCATCACTCTCGAGGTGGAACCCAGTGACACCATTGAGAATGTGAAGGCCAAGATCCAGGACAAGGAGGGCATTCCCCCAGACCAGCAGAGGCTGATCTTTGCGGGGAAGCAGCTGGAAGATGGACGCACCCTGTCCGACTACAACATCCAGAAGGAGTCAACTCTGCACCTGGTGCTGCGCCTCAGGGGTGGAATGCAGATCTTCGTGAAAACCCTGACTGGCAAGACCATCACTCTCGAGGTGGAACCCAGTGACACCATTGAGAATGTGAAGGCCAAGATCCAGGACAAGGAGGGCATTCCCCCAGACCAGCAGAGGCTGATCTTTGCGGGGAAGCAGCTGGAAGATGGACGCACCCTGTCCGACTACAACATCCAGAAGGAGTCAACTCTGCACCTGGTGCTGCGCCTCAGGGGTGGCTGTTAAGTTCTTGTTGCATCTTGCTTGACACCAGGATTGCCAGTGGCACTTGTGTTTGCACTGTAGTTCTTCAATGTCTTAATATTAAGTTAATGCAAGCTTGAGTAACTGCTGAACAACTGTCTGTTGAAATGCTAATAAAGTTTTCTGTTGCACATTACACCCTGTAGTCTGTCTCAGTTCAAGCAGGTAAAACTGGTGTATTAAGTGAAATGCTTTGGCTTCTTACCGTGGCAGTTTAAGCCTCTTTGCATGTATAATGAGGACCAACCTTGTGGTTAAAATGGATCTGGATTAAAATCTTAATGAAGTGCTAATAATACCATGTTGTTTCTTTTTCCTAGAGTTTAGCAGCACTCTGTTTCCAGGTGGGATGTGAAGACCCCACAAAAGGGGTGTGAGGGTCGTTGCGTGGGGTGGGCTTTGCTGGGAGTTCTAAACGTGCAGGGTGTTCCGAGTTGTTCCTGCTGGTCCTGAGGGTGGGTGTGAGGGGTTCAGTGCCTGGCACTGCTCTGAAGGGACTCTTTGTGGGTGGGGGGTGTTTTTCTGCCACATGGTCTGGGGGAGGGCTGCTTGCAGTGGGAACTGTGCGGTGGGTGGGAAGGTGGGACTTCACTGGCAGTGGGTGACTGAGCAGTGCAAGAACTGCCTGGTGCGGTAAGTTCTACACAATCGTTAGTGCCAGAAAGGGAGGGAGTTGCCACTGAAGTCTGGGTTAGCTGGGTTTGGGTTTGGTTTTTGTTGTGGGGTGGGTTAAGGAAGCCCAAGAGGGGTTGGGCTGGGTTAGTTGAACTGCGATGGGGAGCCTTCAGAAGGGGATGTATAATCCATGCGCCCTTCCCAAAAAACTCACCCAGGTTCCAAGGCTGGCTGTTGGTTCTTCACCTGTTGGATTCTGGCAGCTGCTGCCTTGAAATGGAGCTCCTGGGCCCCTCCGAGTGCTCGCAGAGCCTGTGCTGCTGCACTGCACTTTTCCCCCAAACCTGTGTTAAGGCACCACCTTGGTCCATTTTTTTTATCCCCTGCAGTGCTGCTGTGAAACTTTTCTTCTTGAATTCCATCACACAGCGTTTGTGGTAAGTGTTGCACTTAAAGGGAAATTAAGCCAAACCAAGCTGGGTTTGAGGGTTATATCCATGATGAGGTTTTTTGTTCTTAGGAGCAAGGCTTGCTTCACTGCTGAGCTGGCAGAAATAGAAAGTTCTGTAAACATTTGCTGTCTCTGCCATGAGAGAGACTTCCCTTAGTTTGAGTTTTCCTGCAGTTGCTTTTCGTTTTTGTGCTTTTTGCAGTTCAACCGCCTGGCAGGGTGCCCAGAGAGGCTGTGCAGGCACCTTCCTGTGAGGGACTGAAAGGCCGTGGACAAGAACCGTGGAAATGGTTCTGGGCAACTCGGGGTGACCCTCGTTGAGCAGGGGGCTGGACAGGGTGACCTCCAAATGTCCCTTCCAGCCCCGAACATTCCTTGCCTCTCTCTGGACTGGGTGTCTTTAACCCTGCTCTGTGTTCAGCCCTGTCGGAAGTCCCTGGGCAGTTCACAGTCCACAGGAGATAAGGCACTGGATAAACTGGCGATCCTTATCCTTCTGCTGGGGTTTGGGACTGGATAAACTGGCATTCCTTATCTTTCTGCTGGGGTTTGGGGTAGGCACTGGATAACCTGGCATTCCTTATCCTTCTGCTGGGGTTTGGGACTGGATAAACTGGCATTCCTTATCTTTCTGCTGGGGTTTGGGGTAGGCACTGGATAAACTGGCATTCCTTATCTTTCTGCTGGGGTTTGGGGTAGGCACTGGGTAAACTGGCATTCCTTATTTTTCTGCTGGGGTTTGGGGTGCCCTGCAAGGACAGGGACCTCGGGGAGGTGACAGGAGGGGTCTGCACAGGCCCCTCTGTTTGCTCTGGTTTTTGGACTGAGCCAAACTGGTGTTTTGGCCTGGCCTGCACTGGTACCTGGGGTGTTCCAGGTGTGGGTGGTCCAGAGCTGCACGCGGAGCCTGCTTCAACCTCCTGAGCTGTGAGCAGGGGGGAAATTGGGAATATCCAGGTTCTCTGTGGTTGTGGGGAACAGCACAACCGTGACTGTGTGACACTGAGTGTTCCTGGGCTGTTGTCCCCAGCCCTCCCTGCAGGAAGACTTCCTGAGGTGAGGTTTGTGCTGGGAATTACTGAACTCTGCATTTCCTCCTAGAAATGCCCAGAACAGCACATCCTTAGGGCCGAGGAGTGAAATCTCCCAGTGCTGTGGGCGTTGCAGCAGTCCCTGAGTGAGGTGTGGGGCCGGGAGGGGACAGGGACACCCGTGCTGGAATTCTGTGTCCTTGCAGGAGCTGTGTGACCAGGGCTGCTGCTCCCCAGCTGATGGAGGGGTAACAGCCACGTGCAGGAAGAGATGACTGCAAGGATTTCTTCGTTAATAAGAAAAAAAAAATCCTTGCAATTTATTGTAAATTATGTGACTGAGGGAAATGTGTATAAATTACAAGGAAATGTGAATATGAATTTGTAGAACTTGCATTGTTTACTCTGAAGTTATTAGCATAAAACAAAGTAAGATATCAGGCCATGCAAATGGTGATGTTAAAATACACTTTTTTTTTTATTCCTACAATATGGTGGTACCTCAAAAGTCTTCTTACAGACAACTATTCATAACTAAAGTAAGAATTCAATAGGTTTTAGCCAGAATCTCTATGCTGTTACAATAATCTTAATGCTCCCATATTTATAACAGATTCTGGTAATATCTTTTAATCCTGCTGTAATCTGAGTTTTGTGACTGACTTTTGATGTTTTTTCTTATTGCTTCAGTCAATTTCTAGTCTGCTCTCCCTTAAAAAAAAAAATCAAACAAAACCCCAAAACCGCAAGCAAAAAGAAAAACCAGCCAAGATTTTGGGGTTTCATCTTCTGTGCTTTAAAAAAATTACTTATACCTATAAAAAGAGAAATGAAATAACCCTTTATACTGGGGTTTGGATACGTTTGGGGTTTTCTCCTTTGGCAACTGCCCCACAACATAACCCTATAGGGAAAGTGAGGGTGAAGGCAGATAAAACGCTGCGAATAAATCCCTCAGTATTTCTGCAGCCTTGTCCACAGCAACAAAGGCTGGTTTTTAAGATCCTTGGCTGCCCAGTTTGGCCGTTTCCCATCGAGGCTGGGTCGGAAGCAGCCGGAATTCCGCCTGCCTCGGCGGCCACGGGATGTCACTGTTCCCCCACAAACACTCATTTTCCATCCGGCTTTCCTGTTTTGCGGCTCTTTGATTGGCAGCAGAGCATTCCTACAGGCTGTGATCCTACAGAAAAGGATACATCAAGCAGAAAGACACTTCCATTTTAGGAATGAGAGAGCTGGACGGTTAAAGGCCCGAGGAGAGTATAGATTGGAGCCTTTAAATGTTATGGTGCAGTTCCAGAAATACTGTCGTGTAGATTAATTGAGTTCCCTGGGCGATCAGACAAGTTCTGACAAGGGATTATATTTAAGAATATTTATGTTTCAGATTGGGCACTGCCTGGTGTCTCTACCGATTTCCATCTGTAACTAAGAAATGAAGCTGCTAAAATTCATCACTTTGGTGTGGCTTTTACATAACAGTCACATGGAAAAGAATTTAAAAAAAAAAAGCCATGCCTTGCAAAAACACTTCATATTTTCCTGAGTGTGAAAATACACCTTTAAAAGAAACTTTTTTCTTTTGCTGGCCTACCTGTTGTATTTGAGAGAATTGTAATTTTCCACCCTTGCATGTTATCATCACAGGTTTTCCCCCTCCTGTGAAGATGATTTTGAGCTGCTACATCTGAGTGAGCACAGATCAATCCTGTAACGAAATTACAGGTGACTTTGAACTTCTATTTACAGCGTACTGAGAACGTGGCATTAATCATAAGACTATTACGTTTTTCAGTATTTGGTAAAAATGGGAACTTGGGTGAACACAGAATATATTTTTCAGGAAATGTTCTTGTTTGCATCTTTTCCAAGCACCAACATCCTCATGCTTCCTTTTGCTTAAGCAGGTTCCAGTCATTGCTTTTTCTGCTGTGAATTACTCATCTATAATTTATAATTATAATTATGAAGATATTTGATAATATTATCAAATGAGAACTACTGGACTTGAAATATCTTTTAGCAGTTTCTCTTTTCCCGTATTTCCACAGAATGTGCCTCTCCTGCCAGGAGAAACTCAGACACGTTTCAGGAGTAAAATCAGCAATTGCGAGATTCCTTCGTGTTCCTCCACACAAAAGCCTCGAGAAGCAAGAGGAGAACTGAGGCTGACACACAGGTGGACTGAAATTGCTGCTTTTGTCCTCCCTGCTCGGTGTCTGTGCGTCCCCCGTGGCTCTGTTTGGCCGTGGTGACCTCTCAGCTGGCCGCGATTCCTTTCCCAGCCAACTGCACATTGCCCTCCCTCCGCGCGGGCTGTTAAAAGCAGACGTGCAGGGAGAGCTCTGTTATGATGCACTGCTGCGGGCTGATTTCATGCCTTGGCTGGAGCGGTGGGATGCCTCCCAGGAAAGCTGCAGAAGAGGATTTAAACCCATAAGTCCGAGCTAAACTCCTGGGCCTGAAGCTCTGTTGGTATCACAGTAAATGAAGTGTGACACGGCTAAAGCAAACTGAGCTAGATCAGTGCGGGGCTGGAACAAGGGAGGGATTGGAGAGATGAGATCTGATCTTGCATTTATCTGTTTGCTCTTTAGAGGCTGTTCTGTGGGCCTTAATAAATCATTAAGGAACCACCACGGAAAGAAAAAGCAGCTTTGCGTAGTCCCTGGACGGGCTTCATTTTGAAACACAGGGATCTTGAGAAATAAGCTTGGTAATCTCCTGCAAAACCGTGAGGAGGGAAAAGGCACCGTGCCTTTTAATTGGTGTATTTATAGGGAGGTCGTCTCACAGCCTGCATCTGACTCAAAGCCGAAGCCATCTGGGAATGTTTCTGTGGGTGACGACCGCGCTCCGAGGAAGCGTCGCGGCATCCTGCAGTCCCGTGGGATGAGGATTGCTCCAGGCTCTCCTCTGGCTCAGGGCAGGTTTGGAAGAAGGGAGCCACAGCCAGAGTTCAGTGTGTCATGCTGTGACACCCCTGCTCTGTGTTTCTGGGCCAGTGCTTACCCTCACTTCTGGGATTTCTCCTGGAACGTGCCCCTGCTGTCAGGGTGTCGATGGGAAGAGCTCTTCACCGTTTTGTTCGTGGATAAGATTTCCTAGCTGAGCTCTAGATCGCATTCATGGCTTTGTACAGCATCGGGAGTTCGGTGGGAATCACTGGAGCAGCATCCCTTGGGGAAGGGGTGCTGAGGGAAGGGGTGCTGGGTGTCACCCTGCACTGCTGCTGCAGGAAATGATCCCGCTGCCTCCTCGGGCCTTCGGGAGAGGGGGAGGAAGAGCTGAAACACGTGGTGTGGGCTGATGTCCTCTGTTTCCCAGAAATCCTGTTTTGTGAGGGGGAGCGAAGCAGTTTTGGGGGGGTGTGTGCCCAAGGACAGTCAGTTGTGGGGTGGGGAGGACCAACCCCTGCTCCCAGGAGAAGCTTTTCCCAGAATTTTCTCCTTTGGAGAAAAAAAACAGGCACTAGAGCAGATGAAGTAACCAGTGGCCTGAGAGTTTGGCAACTGGGGCTGCTCAGTGCTCGTGAGGAGCAGCTGACACTGCACTTTGTGGGGTGACTTTGTTCTCTTGCACAGTTTGAGCAGACCTGGCTTCCCACACCAAGTTTGGCCTCAGCTGTTTCCAGGCACTTGTGCTTGTCCCGGGGCTGGCTGGGGCAGCCCTGTGACAGCCTCCCGGGGGCTGAGGCTGGAAGGCACCAGGCGTTGCCTCCCCCGTGTGCAGGCAGGGGTTAAGCGTTCTGAATTTGCAATAGGCAGCCAGCTTTCCCATATAAGAGCACCGCACTCATTGGCTCTCCCCTCTACTGAGAAATCTATCCAGTCATTTCCTGTGCGAGCCCTCCTTCACTTTGCAAAAAGCCACACAGTTGGGTAGATAACAGGGATCTGGGGTTGTTGCTTCTCACGGGCAGCTTGGATTCTCTCATGGACCACCATCAGCCAGGAGTTCAGCGCTGTGCCATGAGCAGGCTGCTGAAGTGAACATGGGCTTCTCTGCGGGAGGGGAGGACTCCCACCCATGGATCTAAATCATTCTGGGTCTGCCTTCATGCCAATTAACACTTTTTGGTGCTTGACTTGGTTTCTGCTGGGAGGCGATTTCCCCTCTGAAGGATCCGTTGGGGCTCCTTGGCAGATCAGTCCTTGGGTGGAGCTTGCAGCAACTTGTGGTAAGTGCTGTGCTCTTCTGACAGCAGGGCTTGGTGCTGTGCCGCTCAAAAGGGCTTGGTGAGGACTCAGGGAGCAGTAACTCAGTTCTTGAGAAGTGGAAGTTGAGGTGGCAAGCAGAGAGTGCTCCCTGTGCTTCCCAGGGATGCACAAAGTGGGTGGATCCATCAGAAGGTCCTTCTTTATAGGACCATTTTGCTCTTGCTTTTAACCCCGACGCTCTGTCTGTGCAAGACTGACAATAAATAACTCTCTTGAGAGCTGTGGAGAGATGGAAACTGCAGCTGAGAAGTGATTTTGGGGAGAGGAAGACAGAAAAGGCACAACCAAACTGCTATGGAAGTGCAAATATCCTTCTAAAGGATTCGGCAAATGTACCAGTAAGTGTTTTGGGGAGGGAAGCAAGTCTGAAATGGGATTAAAGGGTGTGTGCGGAGGAATGTTTGTCATTAGAGCGCAGACTAAACTGAGTGGCTGAGTTATCATAACGGTTTGTCTCGGAAATCAGCCCTTGGATTTCTCGCCGTGAGCTGCACAGAGATGTTTCGTGGCCGTTTCCTGCCTAGACCTGTGGTTTTTCACACCCTAACCTAAGCCAAAATGCTTATGCTGTGTCCTCTTTGCTGGCGCAGGCTATGGAGTCTGGCTGTAGTCCCAGCGAGGGAGATTTCTCCTCAGAGGAAACCTGTTAACCGTTTGGAGGGAGTGCATGGGAACGAGGAGGAGTTATTAACCAAAGCTCTGCTGCAGGTTGGTGATTGTGGGTGTTTAATTGCTGCCTCACAAGCCGAGTGAATCTGCGGCCACGCTGACTTCAGGCAGTGTGCCTTGGGTGTGGTCTGAGATGCGCCCACACAGACGTGAAGAGATGTCTCCAAAGAGTCAAAAAAAGAGTTCAGGATGCATTAGATGAGAGAAGGGGGCTGGCTGGGAGCTCTGCTGGGTGCCGGAGCTCTCTGGGCAGCAGATGTGGTGGAGCTGTGCTGTGTGCAGGCTCCCGGGGCTGTGAGTGCCCGCGGGGCAGGGGGAGTGTGTCTGCCCGGGCTGCGGAGCTGGGAGCTCACGTTCTGTGCTCACATGGACAGCCAGCAGCTCCAAACGGTGGGGAGATCCAGCTCGTTTTGCCCCAGGATGAAATGTCAGACTGCCTGGGGGGAGCACAATTCGTGCAGGTGTTTTCCCTGTCTGAACAGCCCAAACCTTCCCAGCCCAGCCCGTGGGCAAACTCATCGCTGTTCCAAAGAAGCCCTACAGTGAACCTTTATCTTTTCGGCCCCTTGGTGACCAGCCTGTGCCTGTGCTGGTTGCACTGAGACAAGAACAACGATCACAGACTCCTAAAGAGCCACTTTCCTTGCCTTTTATGTCAGGAACCTGTGCTGCTGCCAACAGGTGAGGTCATCTCACACAGGGGGTTCAGATGTGCTGCAGGCAAGTTGCCTGTGCTTCATGAAGTGCTTTTAAACTTCTCCTCTACTGGAACCCCATTTAAGACCCTGGTCCTTTATTCAAATACTCCTCCTGTGCAGAGTTTTACCAAATCTCCCTCTCGAGGGACCCATGGTCAACCTGGGAACTTTCTTTGTGTTGCACCGAACGCCTTTGGGGTTTGTGAGGAAATTGTGTTAATTCCCCCCGTCCCTCGCAGGTTTAGTGCCCCAACGGGGAACATCTTTGCTGGTCTGCAGGACCATCTCTCCTGGCCATGGATAAGTTCACAAACGGGCAGCCAGGCCCAGCTCAGAGGAACAGGTTCATAGGATTGCTAGAAACCGATGACAGCATCCAGGAAGACAAACCTGCATCGAGTAAAAAGGAAGAAAGGTCGGGGCATGGGAGGAAAGCAGAGCCACAACCCTTGGAGACACCTTATCAGAAGGAGAGCAGTGACTTTGCCCCTAAAATCAAGATTAATCTGAACTATCGGCCAGGACTCGTCAGCAAGTGAGTAACTTCTGGGTGTTTGACCAGTTTGGGTTGTGATCCAGGTGATCCACACTGATCCTGCCTGGTGGGAGCCTATGGATTTCCCCAAATCTAAACTAAAAGTGGCAAGGTATTAATAGGACAGGCACGTGGTGGGAGGTAATTAAAAGCAGCAAGGGGATGTGTTGGGGCTGTGCTGCTCTGGAGGGTGCCCACGCGTGTGGGGTGTGCTGGGTGCGTTTTGGGTCGCTCTGAGCTGGCCCCAGGCAGCCACGCTGGGTGTCAGAGCAGCCTCACGGGGAGCCCTGTGCAGCTGAGCTGCTCCTGCCGGGGCTGAGAACCAGCCTCAGAGAGCTCCCACCATGTGATGGGCCTGACTCTGGTCCTGCAGCTATCTTGGGCTTCTCTCTCCGCTCTGGATGCGTGCCAGGGCTGCACATCAGGCTGGATCTGGGAACAGCTCCAGCTGATGGAAAGAGCAGCCACTTACGAGAATTCTGGGAAATAACCGTCTCTATTTTTCCCTTGACTCAAAAATAAAACACTTGAGCGTGTTTTTATTTTTTTTCACCCCCAACAAACTCTCCTCTGTCTCACTCCTTCCTTCCACTGTCCCACTCGTGGCACGCTCTCGTCCCTGCTCTCCAGAACTTCCTAACGCTTCGCGTTTGTCCCGCAGCCAGAAGGACCCGAATCGCTTTGACAGGGACCGGCTGTTCAGCGCCGTGGTCAGGGGCAGCCCCGAGGCTCTGGATGGGTTGCTGGAGTACTTAAGGAGGAACTCCAAATTCCTCACCAATTCTGAGTACACAGGTAGATTCCTGCTCCTGGAGTTGTTTGTTGTTCACAGGGTTAGCAGAGGGGGAGCAGGGGAACCTGCTCGTGGTTCTTTGCTTTCTCCAGCCCTCTGTCCTCTTTTATTTTCCTGATGTTCACCTGAGGATGGAGAACGCCATTAGTTAAATATATCCTAACATTTTTGCCTAGGACTACTAAAAATACTGACAAAAGCCTTTAAAATGAGGATTGCATTTGATCCTACAGAGTTAAGCTCTGAATCAAGCACTGCAGCTGTGTGCAAAGCACTCCCACAACCCATTCAATCCTCTCTCCCTCCCAGATGCAAAGACTGGGAAGACCTGCTTAATGAAAGCCCTGCTGAACTTAAAAAATGGGAAGAACGACACAATCCCAGTCTTGCTGGAAATAGACCAAAAGACACAGAACCCCAGGCCTCTTGTCAACGTGTCGTGCTCTGACTGCTTCTACAGAGGTAAGGATTCTGTGAGATGAGCAGGGAGAAGGAAAAAGAGGGGAACTGGAGCTCCACTGCAGCCCCAGGGTTCTGGTGCAGTCACACACAGCCCACTCACCTTTTATTTCTGATTCTGGTGCTGCATCTTCTTCAGCCTTGAGTTATACCCTCCTTGGTCTGTAAAACATAAACAATACCTGTTTAATAACCCAAGAAATGAGACGATTTGCTTGGGAAACTATAAAAAGCACTTGTGAAAGTGGAAGAGAAGTGGTCTGTCACTGTTGAACGAGTTCTGCTGTTTGGCTGTGCTTTGAAGAGCAGCGTGGCCCTGTTCCTGTGTGGCTGCCTGAATCCTCTCGTGGCTGCTTGGGATCCCAGTGCCAGGCAGGGGGAACTGCCTGCTCTGGTGTTGAATTTCTGGTGGTTTCGAGGCTTGCTGAAAGCCCTCAGCTGCCAGCCAGCCCTGCCCAGCCCTGAGGCTGCAGTTGCTGTGCAGAACACGCAGTGATCACGGGTGACATCCCGTCCTGTCCCCTCTGACAGCGGCACAGAGTGACAGGGTTTGCTCTGCCCTCAGGCCAGACTGCCCTGCACATTGCCATAGAGAAAAGGAGCCTGGATTTGGTGAAACTGCTGGTGGAGAACGGAGCTGATGTCCACGCCAGAGCCCACGGTGAATTCTTCAGGAAGAAGAAAGAAGGAGTTTACTTTTATTTTGGTGAGTCACTGTGGAACCTGTTCCTTTGGGGTTTTTATGGCCGTGCTGTATGTGATGCCACTAATTGGCTTTGCCCCTCTGTTGCCATCTTCAGTGCCCCTTTAATCAAGCCCTTGACTTATTTAAATGGCAGTATCCTTTCATATCTGGGGTGCCCACTGAGCATTTCCATCATCTTTGGGTTTATGTGTTTAATCCTGTCTGGGTGGCTTCAGACCAAGACCAGTACTTGGTTAGTTTGGATTTGAGAGGTCAGTTTGAGATGTGGGAAAGTGTTTCAGCTGCTCCCAGAAACAGAGGAATTGTTTATTACAGAACCTTTTCTAAATCTAGAGACACTGAGGCAGAACTTGTTCTGTGTTTCAGTGATAAAACTCTGGGCTAAACATATTTTTCTAGGATTGCTGTTTTTCTTTCTTTCTTTAATTCTCTTTCACCCCTTTCTGCTTCCCTTCCAAATGCTGTGCCCTGATCTCTTCAGGTGAACTTCCCCTCTCCC
Organism: Cnemophilus loriae; assembly: GCA_013397755.1. Taxonomy (NCBI): domain Eukaryota; kingdom Metazoa; phylum Chordata; class Aves; order Passeriformes; family Corvidae; genus Cnemophilus; species Cnemophilus loriae. The sequence continues at coordinate 451,810 of VZTF01005898.1, forward strand.
TGGCTGCCTGTACCAACCAGCTTGATGTGGTGGATTATCTTTTAAACAACCCCCACCAGAAAGCCAGGCTGCAGGAGCAGGACACGCAGGGCAACACGGTGCTCCACGCCCTGGTGATGATTGCAGACGACACCGAGGAGAACACCAAGTTTGTGAGCACAACCTACGTGGAGATCCTCAAGGCGGGCGTGAAGCTCGACCCGACGTGCAAACTGGAGGAGATTGTGAATTATGATGGGTTAAATCCCCTGCAGCTCGCTGCCAAGACAGGCAAAGTGGAGGTACAGGCAGCCAGAGGGGAGCCCTGGGGTTGCTGAGGAGCGGGGATGGCGTCCAGAGGGGTTTGGGGTGGGAGCACCTTGCTCCCAAGCCGTGGTGACGCTGCTGGCAGGGGCAGTGCCACAGGTGACCATAAAGGAGGCCACCTCCAGGCCGCTCAGCTGTGTCCTGCAGAGCCTCAGCTGGCTGCTGCTGTCCCTGCCCTGTCCCTGCCCTGTCCCTGCCCTGTCCCTGCCCTGTCCCTGCCCTGTCCCTGCCCTGTCCCTGCTCCCCGGGCTGAAGCTGGTTCCCCTCCCAGGGGAGCCAGATGCGGTTGGTTGCCTGCTTTTAGCCAGTCCCAGACGTTTGGGGAAGGCACAAACCCAGGTGTGCTGCGTGGAGAGGTGCTTTGGGTGCGTCCTTCTGCACCTTCACCACAGCAGCGTGCTCCTGTGTGTGTCAGATCTTCAGGCACATCATCCAGAGGGAGATCAAGGACCCTGCGTACCGGCACCTGTCCCGCAAGTTCACCGAGTGGACCTACGGCCCCATCCACGTGTCCCTCTACGACCTGTCCTCCCTGGACAGCTTCGAGGAGAACTCCGTGCTGGAGATCCTGGCCTACAGCAGCGACACCCCGGTGAGCCTCTCACCACGGCCCCGACGCAGCTTTTCTCTGCCCTTTCTTACCCTGTTGCTGTAGAATTGCGCGAAGCGTTTCAAGGTGACGCGGGCTCTCGGGTGGTAATTGCTCTGAAAAAAGAAATGATTCGTGGGAATGTTCGCGGATTTCGTTGTTCAGAGGCTGCTTGGCGTGGCTCTGACCAGCCATAATTTGAGGGGAATTGGTTGTCCTAAACCCTGGTTTGTCCAAATACCTTGATGAAGTGACTTCCATGCAATGGTTGATATCTTTCACACTAAAAAACCTGACTGAATAAGCCCTTAATGGCTCCCCAGTTGAAGCCACGCAGCTCCAGCCCTTAAAAAGACAATCCTCTGGTGAATTCACATTCCTGCTGACACACAGGTGCATTTTTGTCGCTTGTTTTCCCCCAGAACCGGTACAAGATGGTGGTTTTGGAGCCACTGAACAAACTGCTTCAGCAAAAATGGGAAACGTTTGCCTCCAAGAGATTCTACTTCAGCTTTGCCTGCTACCTGTCATTCATGATCATCTTTACAGCCATCGCATACTATCAGCCCTTAAGGGTAAAGGTGGGTCCAACCTCTTTATCTGGAAGGCCTGGGTGGATGGATCAGGGTTTAAAAGGTCCTGGGTGGTTGTCATCACTGCCTGTCTCCACTGCTTTGGGTGTTTTTGGCTTTGTCTTGCAGCCTTCCTTTCCAGTGGAGTTCACAGCTGGAGGCTTCCTGTGGGTCTCTGGACTGATCATTATCTTGTTAGGAGGCATTTATCTGATCTTTGCTCAGGTAGGGGGATCTCATCTGGTTTCATTGTAAGAAATGGGAAAAATAAAGGGAACTATCACTGGCATGGAGGCAGCAGGGTCTGTTCTCCTGACATCAGGAGGTGCAGGAGGGAATCCTGCTCTGGGACACTCGGTGTGATCTGGCAGTGACAGGGGCAGCACCAGCCAGGCTGCTGGGCAAGGGGGATCGTAGTTCCACAACAGCAAATCATTCTGAGAGACTTCTGTGATTTATGGCATTAAAATGCATCCCTGGCATTTCATGCGGGCTATTAATAAAGGCATTGGGCTGAGCCATGATTCAGCCCTTGTTTATCCTTGCCCTTTATAAATAAGGCCTTCTTTCATCTGAGAGGGATGAAATTGGGCATCTTGAAGATGAAAGGAGGAGCACATGGAGCCAGGCTTCCCCCTGGGCAGGGCAGGGCAGGGCTCTCTCTGACACATGGCCTGGTTTTGATGAATAGCCCTGGTTTTGATGAATGATGAATTGATTTTCCTGCCCCAGAGCCTGTACCTGCGGAGGAGACGCCAGTCCCTGAAGACCATGTGCTCTGACAGCTGCATCGAGATCCTGATGTACGTCCTGGAGGGGTTTGGCACAGCCACAGCTGGGAATTGCTTCTCTGGGTGTGCAGCTGAGCTGCCCTAACATTGCTACAGAGCTGGAGAGCAGGAGACACAGATCCTCTGCCACTTTTTCCACCCTTGCTGCCTTCTCCTGCTGCGCTCTCTTGTCCTCACCCTTTGTTGTACTGGGCTTTGCTGGGTGGGGTCTGTCTGCTTCTTGCAGCCCCCTCGAAATTATTGCAGAGCAGATCTGCAAGGGCCCTTTTTGCTGAGGTGAGTCCCTGCCACTTCCTTCTGTTTTCTCTCCAGCTTCATCCAGGCCTTCTCCTTGCTGCTGTCAGCAGTCCTGTACGGAGCCAGCTCGGAGAACTACGTGGCAGTGATGGTGTTCTCCCTGCTCCTGGGGTGGGTGAACACCCTGTACTACACCCGGGGCTTCCAGCGCACCGGCATCTACAGCGTCATGATCCAGAAGGTCAGTGCTGGGGGAAGGCCTCTGCAGGGAAAGGTTTTGGGGTGTGAGGAGCTGGAATTGGTGTGCCGTGGAAGCACAGATGTTGCCAGGAGGAGGTCAGATCCGTTTCTTCAAGTACAATTGCAGGAAATCACTCGTTTGATGTCGCTGAACGTCCCAGGTGACAGCAGCTGACACCTGTGTGCCATAAACCAGCTCCAAACTAGCACTGAAAACCAATGTGAGCTCCCTGGAGCTGCTCAGCCTGGCCTGAGAAGTGTTTCCAGAGCTACAGAGGAATCTGGGGCTAGAAGGGCAAAGCAGAGGTGAAACGAGGTGCCAGGGAAGAATTCTGATCACCATTTGTGTAAACCCAACGGAGATGGAAAGGAGGGGGATGTGTGTGCTGAAACAATTTGGAAACAGCCAACAGGATATTTATTTGTTTCAAAGATCTATTCATACAAATACAGTAACAAATGAGTTCACAGTACTGTCAGATTAAGCTGCCAGTGGTATGATTTACCCGTGGAAATAATTTAACACATATTAGTAGTTTTTAAACTGGATGAAAGGTGGAAACCTTGCTGTCAGTGTTCCTGGGGGCTGGTTTGTGACGTGTGAGACGGATAAGGAACAGCACTTCCCCCTGGTTTGTGTTTCAGACCATCATGAGAGACCTGCTGCGCTTCCTCTTGGTTTATATGATCTTCCTGTTTGGCTTTGCTGCAGGTGAGCCCTGTCTGAGCGTTACGCGCGTGCTGAGCTGCACGCAGCCCTTCCCTGAGCACTCACGCTGTGTTTTCCTCGCAGCTCTGGTCACGCTGATGGGCGACGCCCCCTCAGTGTCTCAGAACAAGTCCCTGGCTCACCTGGAGAGCACGGGGAGCCACGCCATGTACGGGGGGCTGCTCAGTGTCTCCCTGGAGCTCTTCAAGATCACCATCGGCATGGGCGACCTGGATTTCCAGGAGCACGCCCGGTTCAGATACTTTGTCATGCTGCTGCTGCTGCTGTTTGTGATCCTCACCTACATCCTGCTGCTGAACATGCTGATTGCCCTCATGAGCGAGACTGTCACGGATATTTCTGGCTACAGCAAGAGCGTCTGGAAGCTGCAGGTGAGGCCCAAGGCTCTGCTGGGGTCTCACACAGTCAGAGGTGGCAGTGCCTGTCTGCCCTAAGCTCAGCTGTTAATGTGCCTTCTACATAGAGCTGTTACCTTGGGAGTACATTTTTAGGTGTATTTAGAGGTGTAAATACGTTTTTAGGGGTATTTTAGGTGTATCTCTTTGCACGATCCACGTGCACGGGTAACTTGAGGCAGTCCTTTAGGAGCATTTTGGGGTTGGGTTCCACAGAGATTCTCCAAGGCCAAGGAGTTTCCGAGTGGGGAAGGTTTAATGGAAAGGCTGGGCTGGGCTCTGAGCGTGCCCTGGTTTCTCTCTGACGTGGGTTTTGTTCTTTCAGAGGGCAATTGCTATTCTAGAAATAGAGAAGGCCTGGCTGTGGCGCCAGGGTGGGAAGAGGAGATCTGGCTGCTTCATGTCAGTGGGGCTCAATAAGAAAGATGAGAGGTGGTGTTTCAGGTAAGACAGATGCACCATTCCCCCCTCACACTCCAGCCTAGCAGTGGGGTCCCAGCCTGGGAACCCTGGACCACCACAGGGAATTTCAGCACTGGCTCAACCACATGTTCCTGGGTGCATTCAAATCTGTTGGTGATTGCCAGGCTGGAGGTTTGAGAGCTGATTGATCCTCCAGCATTGCCACCTTTGTATTAAGAACATTCCCTGAACTGGAGAATTTGAAACCAAACAGACCTTTGGGCAATATGCAGGGGGAGAAGATATTTTACCTCGTGGATCTTAGATTACAGGAGATCTTTGCTCAGAGAAAAGCTCTGTAAGGTGCTGTTGCTACAGCCAAACCACCAGGGTGGTGTTGGCAGGATGAGCTGGGCTGGGAGGCTGCAGGACAGCGAGATCTGGCTCGAAATGCTGCACTCCAGGCACCAGTGTCTTGTTGCATTTTGTCTCTCCAGAGTAGAGGAAATTAAATGGACAGATTGGGCAAAGGATGTGGGAGTTCTGAAGGAAGAACCTGGAAACACCGGTGATTCAGAAATAAATCCAGAAGGTAAATTAAATCGTGAAGAAAGGTCTGCAGTATCCTTTTAGCTTCCTGCTCAGCAAACTGCTCTTGGCACGTTGTTACGTCTTTGGCAACAGAATTTCAGGCAGGCCAACTTGAAACTGCTTCCCTGCAGCAGCATCGCTTGTGAGCTGAGGAAATAAAGATTTAGTGTAGGTCTGGACCTGGCCAGAGTTTGGGAACGAACTGAGGATGAAGGAGATGCCATTCCTACTTATGTCTGGGAGAAATGGGCAGGGAATGCTGCTGGGGAAAAGCAAGGGCTGCTCTTCCTTTTGGCTCAGTAGCCCAAAAAATACATTTCACTTTTCCTAGGAAAGGTAAAATTTAGGCCCAGACATGGTAAAGTCACAGAGCTTTTAGAGCCTGAATTTGAGCATTAACTCTGGCAACGTTGTCAGATTCTGCCCGAGATCTTTCTGTTTGCTTCCCTTGGCAGACCTGGGAAGGAGCTCTGTGGGAAACAGAGCTGTTACTTCCTCTGGAAAGATCTTGTTGAGCCTGGGCAGAAGCTCCAGTGGATTTGGGCACAACCTCCAGTGTAGATTCCTCCTGGGTGCCAGTTTTCCAGGGCTGGGGGAGGTTGCAGTGCTTAAAACGTTGTGTGGTGTGTGTTGGGTGTTCCCTGAACCTGCACCCTTCTAAACCCGGGTCCCTTTGTCAGCTTCGTGCTGATGAAGGGCTGTTCTCGTGTCCCCTGCTGCAGAGACCAGCTCCTGGAAGCGGCCAGCACAGAAACCACCCCGAGCAGCTGCCCCAGAGGAGCAGTCCCTGCTGCAGCCCCCAGCCACAGAGATGGTGCCTCTGCAGGGACAAACCAGAGAGCTTTAACAGCTTTCCTCAGTTGCAACCTTGCCTCCATCTCCAAAGGAGGAGTTCTTCCTCTGGCAGCTGGAAGAACTGAAGGCATTGTCAGCAGTAAAGTGCATTTCGTGGAGGACTGTGGTTCAGCCTGTGGCTTGCAGTATTGTCATGCACTTTAACGATAAATTTCCTCTGAAGAAACTGTTTTTACTCGATTTTTCTCTGCCTGACACTTTCTTATCACTTTGCCCAAAGACGCAGTGGTGGGAGCAAGCTGCTGGGGCAGCGGGGAGCGTTCTCTGGGGAGGCAGAGCTCTCTGGGCTGTGCAGGGAAAATGCTCGTGGATAATGCTCGTGGAATGACCTGGCTGAGCATGGGCCAGCCCCTTCTTTTGTCACAAGGGACTGCTCCGAAGTGCTGAGGAATAAAGAGTGTTGTAGGGTCATAAAAGGTTGCTGAGGGTGGCGTTGTCTTCTGTGCTGGTGTGAGATGTGAGCGGACAGACACTCACCCTGCAGGCAGCCAGGGCTGCACCGAGCCTGGGGCAGCACCTGCAGTTCTCCGTGGTTAATCCACGTCAGGACCCCCATTTCACACTGCTGGAATGGAATTCAGTGCACGTTTGCTTAAAAGCACAGGAAGTGATGTGGATGTCCTGGGCCTGGAACTTCGCGTGGTGGATTTCTGAGACTTCTGTTTTTCACGGGTTTCTTTGTCCCTGTAATAAACAGCAGCAGAATCCTGCTTGTGGCTCCTGAGACTGATGGGCCAACACTTTTTGTGTGGTTTTTGCTTCCTGTTGCTCTCGATGGGCATCCTGTCTTGCTGCAAAAGTCTGCAAGGACCTCGTTTCTTTTTGTGATGTGTGCCCTGCCTCGGGGAGGAGGGGCAGCCCGCTGTAAACTCTGTGGGAAAGAGATAAAAATGAGCTGTCTCACTTTTCACTCTATTTGACAACAATACCGTGTAAAGTCTCTGTAAGCAATACAGCAACTTTACTTAATTGAAAATGTTCATGTTTGGATATATTTTTAGAGCTTCAGCTTTTCTCAGAAAGGGAGAGAAGGCGTTATTAGAGACTTTAAGGTCTGATTACTGCTGTGGGAGTTAACTCTTGTTTTTCGTGCCCTCATGTCGGTTTGTGCAGCCACATCTGAGCACGGAGCAGCTGATGCTGCACTGGGTGCACCTTCCAGTCCAGGGAAAGGCTGGTGACAATCCCAGGAAAGCTGCAGACCACAAGGGTTGGCAGCACCTTTCCTTCAGTGAGATAAACTGTGCAACCTGAGATCTCTGTCTCCGTTCCACTCTGAGAGAGTGAGGCTTGGAGGTTTTTCTTGTGGAGACCACCATCATCTTAATCCTCACTATATGCACATGACTGGCAGCAAAAAATTTGTTTTAAAACTTGTTGTCTGCACTCCAAATGTGTTCTTCCCCCTGTGGTGGCCAATTCCCGCTCCAGCCTCACTGCACTGGGACTCTGAGTGGGAACTGATTTTTCTTGCTCCAGCTTCTGCTGTTTTCTTGCTTTGTGAAGCCTTCAGCTGCTTTTTCCATCTATGGCTTTGTCCTAAGTGTTCCCAAGATTTGGCAAGGTGCTCATATTGCACGGAAGGCTCATCTGGCATACGATAAATCTATCGCTGTGCTTGGTGCTTTGCTGTGGCAGGGACACTTGGAGATCCTAAAGAAATGCAGGATCAGATCTGCCATCCCTGTCTGGAGTCTTAATAATATATGACCTTGCTGGCAGTTTGGGGAAGCTGTGGGCACTGACAGCTTTCAGCACCACCTTCCTCTTCAGCCATTCCTTGAACCTGCTTCTCTTTTTAAGCTTGGCAGCGCTCGTTTGTCCTTTGATCTGCATCAAAAACGTTCTGCTGTGAAGCAGGGCTGTGGCATTCCCAGAGCTTCCCAGTCACACCCCAGCCCAGCAGCCTCAGGGATGAAGGGCGATGGGTAGCAGGCCCAACAGCATTTTGGGGTCCACTCTTAACAGATGATAATGTTCTTGCCAGGAACCCCTTCAGTCATTCACACAAGGACTTACCAACAGCCCAGCTGTCCTCTCCCTTCTCCCTCTGGTGCCAGGTAAACCCCCCTGCATGAGAAGCCCTTCCTGTGCAGATGGGGAGGCTTTGCAGGGCTCTGACTAAACAAAAAAAACCTCTCACAATTGGCAGTGGAGGAACAGCTGCAGGTTCCTTCCTCCGTCTGAAGCACAGAGACTCTGGAGGCCCAGCCATGCCATGAAAAGACACCAGCAGCTCCCCGTGCTTCCCACATGCTTCAGGGATGTTCAAACCCTCTGGATGTGCTTGGGTCAGAGTTCCTTGGCTCCTGGCAGGGTAAGAGATGAGCTCTGGGCATCCAAACTCCTCCTTTACCCCAGCACACTTTGCCTGGTCCTTGCTCCCCGTGCCCTCTGTACGAGGCTCCGAGCTCTTCCCACCTCACAGAGCTCTCTCACAGCTCATCTGTGCAATTTTCCTAAAAGAAACTCCATGCCTGGTGTGTGTGGTTCCTAATTCCCTCTTTTCCTCAGGGGCAGAGGTGGAATCAAACCTTCCTTGTTCCTCACATGCTTTGCACATTTTGGGGGTTTTTTTTGCCCCTGTTTTTCCAAAGCCTGCTCCGAAGCTGGAGCCAGCACGGGGAGCTGCATCCATGAGCTGATTCCCTCTCCCTTCATCTCCCTGTGACCCCACTTGCAACTGAACATACTTTCCATTGCCTCTGGAGCTCGCAGAGGGAGCCTTTGAAATGTGACAGCCCCAGGGCCCCGACAAAGACCAGATGCTTTCTGTAAGTCCCAGGAGCTGCCCAGGGCTGGGGCTGAAGTGCTGCAGCTGGTGGATTTTGCAGCTGGGCTGGCTCTCAGTTTTGGGCTTTGCTGTGTTCAAGAAATTTCATTTCTTGCTTTGGGACTAAAGCAAAAATAAAAATGGAGGGGAAAAAACCATTTTAAAAGAAAACTTCCACTTTGCAACCTCACATCTTCTGCTGCAGCACAAAAAACCCCAAACTTGGGGCCAGACAGGACCAGGCAAAGGCTCAGAAACCTGTGGCTGTGGCTGGCACAGAACTGAGTGCAAGAGGGGGTTTTTTTGCTTCCTCTTTTGCCACAATCTTTTTTTCAGTTCAGATTTGTGGTATGTGGAGCATTACAGCATTTCTGGACTGTGAGGATGGTTGTCAAATGTTAAACACACGGAGGGAGAGAGTTGGAGGTAGCTGGAAAGTGCCCGTGGGGTTTGTTGAGATCTTTTCTGAGAATCTTTGGAAAATTTAGATTTTCTGGGCAAAGAGAGCCATGTCTCTATTTCACTGGGCAGAAGAGCTATTTCCAGTTGACGGTGTTGGTTTTGCTGGCGTTCACATCTCCAACACACAAGCCAGGGACTCCATCATTGCAGAAAAAAATAATTCTGCTCCTTTGGAGTCCTCTGGATTAAAACCTTTGTCCATCAGGACAAGAATGAATCCGCAGAGTGCCAGAGCAATTTCCTTCTGTTCATCCCAAGCTTGCAGTGTGTTACCTCTGCAGCAAACACACTGGAAGGAACAATGAAATTTGGAAAAAGACTGGGGAAAAGTTCAGCTAACTGGGCTGTGCTGTATTTCTGTCCCACCCTCACGGGTCACAGGCAGGGAGGTCGCCAGCTGTGCTATTCCTTTTTCCGCTGTCAGATTGTTGAATAATGATTTTGCTGCTGCTAAACTGGTTACAGGGTCTGTCCCTGAGGATGGCTGGAATAAAATAAATAATAGGAAACGATCCACATATAAGTAGATATGCGGTGTTTTGTTCTAAAAATTGCCCTTACTGCCGCAAAGGACACTAATTCTCCAAAGCTATATATAGAGAATTCCAGCGAAAGGGCTGCTTGTCTCTTTCTGGAGCACAGGTTGGGTCTTATTTGGGATCTGAGCTCTGCCCAGGGATGTGAAGCCTGATGGGCTGACAGATGCTGTCCCTGCTGGAGCTCCGTTTGATCCTGTTGGAGGGAAGAAGGAAGGGTTTACGTCCATCGCCTGGAGACAGAGGTGAAAACACTGGCAGCGTAAACACTCCACGCTGGGGATTTTCCAACCATGCCTAAGCAGTGACAAATAAAACATTCCTGCTTTGTGCTCCCTGCTGGATGTGCTCTCCCTGTATGGTAGAGGACTGCGGGCTGCAGCCAGAGCTCCTGGCTTAGTCATGAGAAAATAAGAGAGAAGGAAAGAAATGAAATTATTCCGTCCCTAAGGTGTGCTTTTAGCCCAGTGTGGTAAAATCCTGGTTTTCACCTGTGTGCAGGCACTTCTGTGCTTGGGGAGCTGCCAAAACTTTGCTTCTGGGGCCATGCAGAAAACAAGAGTTTTCTGATTCCCCTACGGGATCCGTGGAAACATCCAGGACAAAAGTTAATTGTGTCGTTTTGGGCAGCCCGGCAGGAAAGCCTTTGGTGCACTGCTGGAATTCGCTCAGGGTGGCTGGGAGCAGAAAGCAGCAGCCTGGGCACGTCAGGATGCACACAGCGGGCACCCTCTCGTGGCTCATTCCTGTCACGGGCTGAGGACAGGGATGGATCCTGCTCTGCAGCAGCCTGGGAACCCCCTCAGTCGCTGCTGATTTAAGAAAAGACCGTGCAGTAAGATTTAGTTTATATTTTTTTAAATGCAAGAGTGCTACGTTTGCTGTAAATCCTTCTCTGGTGTTTTCTAGGCTGGTTCATTCACCTTGGAAAGCCACTCCAATGTGCAGGTGACCTCTCCTTGGGACAATCTTTGATTTCCCTGATGGTCTCCAGGACACTGCAGGATCTCTGGAGGATGTGATTTTGCTCTGGTAGGTAATAAATGTTGTTTTTTAGTGTGCTGGGGAAATGCTTCAAAGACAAATATAGAATCTGTGTTCCGTGCAATGTGTCATTATTCTATTTTTAATTCAGCATCAGAGGGACACGAAAAAAAGAAAATCTTTCCCAGTGATAGAAATTATCTAAAATATAAACCCTTCAGTCCAAGTTACAAAGGGTTTTGCCTTGTATGTCTAAAGATTTGAACAAGCATGAGATAGTGAACATGAATTAACACAGATGAAGGTCTGAGAAGACCTTGATGTCTGCAGTTCAGCACCGATAATTTAGGCTATTTATACAAAAAATAATTTATTTACATACTGTCCCTCATTTCCAATCAGACTCCTGGCAGCTGAGTGAGCTGTGGAGTTCACAAAGACAGAGGCAGGACAGATGGATTTGATTTTTCTCCTTGCATTTTGGATTTGAAAACAAACTCCAGATAAAGAATTGGACCCGTTAGATAATGCATTTATCTAATGGAAACATAAATACCACGTTTAATCCTGAAGCTCTGCCCACACTGGTGTATTTTGGCTGTCTGCTCCTTCAGGCTCTTGGGATTTTGTGTGTTCTGAACATTCCCAGCAGAAACTGGAACTTCTGTAAATAGGCCAGCCTGGTGCAGGTGACACAGCACGGAAACACTGAGCAGTTCTTGTTCTTGCTGCCAGGCTTCCTTAAAACATTTTTCCTGTAACATTTCAGCTCCAGAATTTACATTTGATTCCGTTCCTTATCTGCTCTTCACCAACTCAGGACCAGCTGTCCCCTGCCTCGCCAGAAGGAGATTCAGCCCTGAGAGAACCCTGATTTTCCAAAATAGCAGCACTGTTGCAGCAAAATTGTGTTTTGATACAATCTGAGCATTACCAGCATCTCAGCAAGGTAATAACTGGGAATTCTGGTCAGGTTGAGATGTGCTGCTGCTTTAGTAGCAATTAGGAGTCTTTACCACAATTAAATATTTAATTAGGTGTTCGTAAAGCAGAGGACACAGAAGTGGGGACAACATTCAGCCCTGAGCAGTGATGAACACTAATGAGTGTGGCTGCAGTGCCCTCAGGGATTCTGATGCTGTTGTACATTTATTTCCTAAGAATAATTCATGAGGTTCTGGAGTGTTGGTCAGCTTTGCTTAGTACCTCTGCACACAACAACAGCTAATTGTTAATTATCATTGAACTTCTCCAGAAACATCAGCCACAGACAGGAGACATTTACTGGTGAGCAGAAAAAGGAAGAAACCTCATCTCTACAAAGCTGTGCCCCTCAGCTGGCACAGCATGTGAATGTATTTATTCAAGAAAAACTACCCATCGCTGGGAAAAAAAAAATTAATATTGTTGCCTTGTGGCAATCCAGGAGTAAAGAACTGGAGGTTCTTTACCAAGACCTTGTCCTTAGTGAAGATTTTTTTCACGTTGTTGCTCATAAACCTTTCCCTGGGAGCTGAACTCATCACTAGAGGGTCTGTTAGTTTTAATTCTCCATTGAGGTCTTGGGAATTTTGTTTGTGTGCATGCAAAGATATTCTGAACCTGCTACCTTAGGAAAATGAGGACTAATGTGACCTGATCTGTGTCTGCTTTCAGTGCATGAATGTGTCACTGACAGTGGAGGTGACTCTGTGTGACAACTCTGGTCCTGAACGACCCCAAAAATCTGCATTTTAGGAAGGTGCCAGTCGAGGTGAGGTGGTAGAACAGCCCCACAGCTCTCAGCAGACTGCTCAGAGGAAACCCAGCACAGCCACCAAGTGATTTACTACCTAAACAAACCTTGCCACGAGCTCCAGGGAAGGGAAGGAGCATTTCACTTGTTAGGAGGAGAGCCTAAATACTGGATTTATCTGATTTAAGACTCCCAAGCTTTTATTGGGCTATTTGTACCTCATTTGTTTTATGGGAGCAGTCCCAGGCCGAGTTGAATTTCCCAGTCTGTTTTGATTCAGCTCTAAGGAGAATTCCTGCTCCCTTGGCAGCCTCCTCTCCTGCTGGGCACTGAGGCCAACCAGCACCACGAACTTCTGCAGTCTGGAACTGCAGAATTGGGCAGAAATTACTATTTTCCCTTTTTTCCTGCCTCTGAGCGATACTCTGAGCAGCTGCTTTTCATCCTCTCTCTCTACACCGAGGCCAGAGCTGCTTTTCCTTCTCATTCAGCTTCTCAAGGCAAGAGAGAATTTTCATATTCCTGCACTTCATGTCTCATTTTTCCAGAAGGGAATGAGCAAAAAATACACGTTTTAACAGTATCCCAGTGAGTTACAGAGTATTCACAAGGTAATCCCTATTTTATCTGTCTTCATCAAAACAGGCAAAATTTTCAGGGATTTGGCACTTAGTTGAAAGCATATTCCAAGTGAGTGTTGCTGTCTTCACCACAAAATCCACTTTGGCTTGGAAACACCAGAATTCCTACCTGGAATCCATCTGATTTACCAGTTACACAAAACCAGGCTGGTTCTTTTCAGTCTCCTAAAGCCTTTGGGTCCATGTGAAAAATCCTTCCCTCCCTTAGGATCATTTTAGCTTTGCTCAAACTTCCTTATTTCAGTAAAAGATGGAGCAGTTTTTAAGGCTCTAATTTTGGTGTGGTGTGTATTAAAAAAACTTGTTTTCTGAAGGGGCAAACTGGGTTCTGGCATCCTCTTTTCTCAGCAGGGAGAGCAAATCTTTAAAATATATAATCCAGCTCTGTTCCAAGCAAAGCTTTCACTCAGATGAAAACATATTTTCAGGGCATTTAAGTTGATTAGGGGAAATTTACTATTCCAATTCCTTTTTTGTCACCATCCTCCCATTAAAATTTATGAGGGCTGATTAGTACACGATATTTTTTCTGTGCTTTTTTTTAATCAGAGAGCATCTTTATAAAAGGAAACGAGGGCTCAGCTCTGGCAGCTGCACTTCCTTGCAAGCACAGTTTAAAGCAAAGGTTTCTATATGAATTTAATGTCCAGGTTTGGTTTTTTTTTGGTTGGGGGTGGGGGGTAGAAGCTTTAAATTTTGATTAATGAAAATTACTGCCTGTTCACAAATCAGCAAATTGGCTTGCAGGGAAACATTCCGAGGTTTCAGCTTTCAGAATCTCCAACATTACTGCACCAGGTCCCCCTGGGGGCTGTCACCTCTCCTGGCATTAATTCCTGCCACTGCCACATCCCTCCTGTACAGCCAAAATCAGTTCTCAAACCACAGAAACAGAGGACCAAGGCAGGCAAAAAATAACGCGGTTTCATCCAGCTTTTTTTTTTTTTTCTTTAAAAGCCTAAATGAAATTAGCACCATTGTGACTGAGGAACACTCCTTGATGTCAGATAAGCATTCACTGCAGGCCTCACCAAGTGGGTTTTAAGACTATTCAATTACAGTGCATTACTTTATTCAATTAGAGGGGGAAAAAAAAAGGGTTGAGAGGATGTGAGAGGATGCCTAGGAACATTCCAGCACAATTTCCATCTTCATAATTTGAAGCAGTGCAGATTGTCAGGTCACTTTCTGCAGTGTCTGGAAGGCAGAACAATAAAACCATCCCAGGGTCTCCTTGTTGGGTTTGTAAAAAGGAGACTTCAAGAGAGGGTCCAAGATGAGTCTTTGAGATGCACAAATACAACATTTTTATTTATTGGACTGCATGGAGAGCATTCCAGTTATAATGAATTCGATGATGCTGCCTCTTAATTTCTTAATGCATCTGTGTCGTAGGATCGTAATTTAATTCACTTTTCCCTTTAGTTTGATTTATTGTCCTCTTTAGCCCAGTTTCTTCAATAAACAGGAATGTTAGCAAAGGACTTCTTGAAAACAAGGGACTGGGATTTAATGCAAGCAGAGCTCCCAGTTTAGGGCACCTGGTCCATCTGCAGTCAGGGCTAAAGAACATTTATTACCTTTTCTGTTACATTTTCTTCTGTAGATAAATGGAGAAATTGCTTCAGTGCTACCACCAGGTTACAGATTCGAGTTCCTACCAGTGTACAAGGCCACAATGTTATAACCATCAAAAATCAGGAACACAGGTAACTTTGTCTTATTTTTTTCACAATCTTCCTTGGTCCTTAAGAGATGGGGAAAAAAAAAAAACAGGTAAATGCAGATTAGTGGGTTTAAAACCCTTTACAGAAACTTCACATATTTACATTTTGTACCTTCATTCCAGGTACAAATTTTGCCAAAATTAAATCAAAGGGTGGGTTTTCCCCTCTGCCTCCAGTGAGCCAACAATATTTACCCTTGTCCTCACTGTCCAGAACTGAAGGGTTTTTACCTTTAAAAAAAGAATTTGTAAGAAAGACAATACAGTAAGAAAATAACTTTTAATAATCTAAGGCTAAAATGGTAAGAAAATGTAAGTGAAATTCAGAGCATTAACTGAACCTGAAGAAGTCTTTTTTCCCCTCCTTTCACCAAAGTCAGCTCTGTTGTCTCCCCTCCAACGCCCCTCAAAACCAGCAGGTATGGAAACATCTTAGAGCAGAAAACATCGGGGGGGACCTTTTGGGACATTTTTGATAACGTATTAAACACATTGGGAACCAATCAAAACACTTCATCGTGCTGACCCATACAAAGAGCAGAGGAGAAAGGCAGCACCAGCGGCTCAGTCCTTGGAGCCCTGCTCACTGGAAGAGGCTGCTGTGGTGCAGAACATCCTGGGCAGACCCAAAGCTCAGCACTTCCCTGTGGAACTTGCTGAGCTGCGTCTTGATTTTCTTCAGGGCAGGAGTTGACGCCTTCCTCTTGTAGCTCACGCCTTTCAAAAGTTTATCTGCCAGGTAGTGCAGCCAGAGCACGTTGCTGTGAGGGCGGTAGTCAGTCCAGCCGTTGGAGTTCTCCTCTTTCATCTGCCTGTAGATGTCAAACTGGTAGTCCCCAGTGCCTTGGAAGAGCTCCTCGTCCGTGGAAAGGTCACAGAACACGGTCAGCCCGTCCTTCTCCAGCCGGGACAGGGTGTAGTCGATGATGTTGACGTGGATCCCAGCCGTGGGGATGGCGTGTGTTTCTCCACTCAGCACGTACTGGAGCTCTTTCACATCTGTGCTTTTGACCAGCACGTTCCCCCAGTGCAGGTCCCTGTGCTCGAAGTGCAGCTCCTGCTCTGCCACCGCCAGGGACGCGGTGACCTGGTGCAAAATGCTCCTGGCTGACGCCACCGAGGAGAAGCTGCTCCTCATGCGCTCCAAGTCCCGGCCTCCAAATTCAAACTCCAGGACCATGAAGAGCTGCTGGGACCCGAAAAAGTCGGGCCGGTCGTTTTCTGATCCTGTTTCTTTGTGGAATTTGTCCCAGGCTTCCAGGAGATAGCTGGGATAGGCCCCTTGGACACAGTGCACAGAGTACAGGCTGATGAACCCCACAGTTCTGTTCACAGAGCCCTCAGACAGAAGACTGAGTTCTTTTGAAATTATTACCTCGGGCAGAATCTCCCCAAAGCTCTTCTGAGCTTCACCATTTACTTTTTCACTCCCCTCAATGGGAATTATTTTTAAGGCCACAGGTCCTCTCTCGCTGTCAATCTGGAACACCTCTCCAAACACCCCTTCTCCAATCTTCTTGCAATCTTTCATCTTATCTAGAGGAATGCATTCCTCAAAAGCAATAGGCCCCTCCTGGTTGCATTCCCCAAACACCTTCTCTGCATCTGTAAGCAGCAGCTCCAGGGCAGAGGAGGAATCCCTGGGAGCCAGCAGGACCATGGAGGAAGCCAGCCAGGAGCAGCCCTGAGCTTTACCAGCAGACAGGCTGGCTTGGTACCCTGAAAGCTGGGATTTCCCTGAAGGGGTGCAGAGGATGCTGCTGCAGAAACTCTCATCTGTGGTCACTTTCTTCTTTTTATGGAAGGACAGAGATGCTCGAACTCTAGCCCAGGAATAAGAGCTATTGAGGAGTGAAGAGTCATTGTCTCTGACATCTACAGACATCTCCAGAGCTCCCTTCCGAGTTCGTTTTTGCCTCGTCTGGAGTCTGAAAAAGGAGTTATTGGGCTGCTGCTGTCTCTTGTTCTTGTGCCTTTTTGGACGGAGGCGCGTGTGCCTGCCCCAGCGGCTGGCACTGAAGCCACTGATACAAGCTTTCCTGCAGGTGCTGCCCTCCCCAGGGACACCCTTGGTCCTTTTGTGTTTGTTCTCCAGGATTCCTTGGCGGCCCACGGGAGATGCTGGCTGCAGGCAGACGGGTTGAACATCAGCCTGTTTGTCGAGTTTCATGCTCTTCAACCTCATCGGCACTTCCAGAGGGTCCAGGACCACCACTGGCACAAGCTGGTACTCCTTGGCTGGGTCTCCGTGGCAGCTCGAGCTTCTTTTTGCCGAATCTCTCGCGAGATGAGATGGAACCTCACAGGGTTCCTCACAGGTGGCCCTGTCACAGGGCGCGCGGGGCCGTGCCTCACCCTCAGCGGGCGGCAGCGCTTCCTGGGGAGCGCTTGGGGCTTTCTGTGGGGACGGGGCAGCTTGTGCCCGGCAGGGTCCCCGCACCGCCGACCTCAGCACACGGCGGGACCCCCGCAGCCCCGGCTCGGGCTCACGGCTCCCAGCCGCGCCTCCCGGTCGGAACCACTCAGGCACCTCCTCGCCAGCGCCCAGCAGCGACGGGCGCTGCCCGGAGCGCCCCTCGGGCGAGCCGTGCGGCAGCCGGGGCGGCGGGCGGGAGTCGCCCAGCCCCGAGCCGCCCTCGNGGGGACGGGCACGGCGAGGCCGAGGACGACGGCGACCCCCGGGGCTCCTCTCTGCCGCCCCGGGGCTCCTTCCCCTGGCTCCACTTCTTCTTCCTCGCCGGTTCCCGGTTCTCCTTCCCCCGGCCCTGGGTATCCTTCCCCGCCGGTTCCCGGTTCTCCTTCCCGGCCGGACCCCGACTCTCCTTCCCGCGGGC
>VZTF01005898.1:469278-489254 GCA_013397755.1 Cnemophilus loriae
AGGTCGAGCTGAAGAGGCGCTTGCGGTCCTGCGGCGGCGAGATCCATCGGTCGGGCGGCGGCAGCGGGCGCAGGTAGCCGGCGCGCCGCGAGTAGGTGCGGAGCAGCCGCGGCTGCAGCGGCATGGCGGGGCCGGGCGGGCCGGGCCCTCTGAGGGAGCCCGCCCGCCGTCCGTTCGAACGGGCACCGCGAGAGCGCGCGAGAGCGCCCGCGCCCCGCCCACGCCGGGGGGCGGAGTCACGGGACGGACACGCCCACATGACACGCCCCCATCAGCCACGCCCTGGCCACGCCCTGCCCGCCCCGGTGCCGCTCCCGGTGCCGCTCCCGGGTGTCCCGGGGTGTCCCGGGGTGTCCCGGGGTGTCCCGGGGTGTCCCGCAGTGTCCCAGCGATGCTGGGATGGCGTTTCAGAACCCCCCGGATGGGCGGTGCCGGCGCTGCTCCATCCACACTCCGCGACGCGTCGCTGCGACGGCAGGGTTAATTGGTTTTACGCCTGTATTCTATACCTGTGCGTGGAATACGCCTGTGTATGTGTGTTGCACCTGTGTACAGAATGTGTCACTTTACCGGGAGGCTGGGAGGATGCTGGCACGCGTGTCCCGGGGAGGCTGTGGATGCCCCAACCCTGGCAGCGTTCAAATCCAGGCTGGATAAAGCTTTGAGCAGCCCGGGATAGGGGGAGGTGTCCCTGCACATGTCAGAGAGGTTGGCAATAGATGATCTTCAATGTCCCTTCCAACCCCGGCATTGTATGATTCTATGTATTCATATAATCTATACATGTATAAAAATAGGATGTATTCCACGTATATCCTGCCCCAGGTAGACTCGAGTGCCGCGTCCAGCTGCCGTTCCCGAGGTCAGGGTGAGCAGTGGAGTCGCTGCTTTGCCACGTGCGATGCTATTTCCTCACCCCGCAGAGCAAGCGGAATGTTTTATTCATGCCCGTGTCTCCCCGAGAGGCACCCAGGGCTTAGCGGAGATGCTGCAGCTCTCCCGCTTCCTCCAGGAGCTGCTCCTCGTGGAATGACTCCTAAAGCCCTCCAGGCTTTCGTGTCGCAGCTGTAACTCAGGTTATAGACACGGGACACAGCTTGGTGGCAGCACAGCCCTGGCTGGTTCCTGCAGTCTGAGCCAGAGGTGGAGGGAAAGCAGCTGATGCTTTGTTCCTTTCGCTTCTTTTTCCGTTGTTCTTAAAAAGCGGAGCTGTTCTGCTGGCCCCTGGAAAAATCAGGGGGAAAACGATCCTCAGCAGAGAAATCTACCTGGGCCTGGAACAGGAGAACCTTAATACTGGGGAGAGAGGATCACACAGTATTAGGATCCAGTTATTAAGGTTCTTAGAAATACCTCTGCCCGAATTAAGGTGCAAACGAGACCATATGGCAGTCAATAGTGAGGGTTTTATTTGATAGCAAATATGAGAGAGAGAGAGAGAAAGAGAAAAGAGAGGAAGAGAGAAATAGGGAGAGGGGTGGGGGGACAGAGAGGGACAAAAAGAATATCACTGCTCCGTGGATCCCACTGGCATCTTGATGTTCTTCAGCTGGCCTTCTTGGTGGTGAAGGTCCCCCGAAAAGCACAGCACCCCGTGGGTCAATACACGCTCAGCCCAGTGGGCAGTGTCCAGGCACGTCCCCCCGGGGAGGGGGCAGTCTCTTGCAGCAGACCCTGCTTGCATCACGTGCAGTCCTGGGGTGCAAGGCCCAGCCCTTTGGGGGGTCTTTGATGGGTTCTGACTCCCCCTGAGCTGCCTCTCACGTGGATGTCCCGTGGATGTGGCCGGTGCCGTTGGGGGGTTCCACAGCCGGGCCCGGTTTGTGTAACGGAGGGTGGGTGTTCATTGCCTCTGACCAGAGGTTGCACCACCTCCTCTTCCCCCCTCGGCTTGGGGAGAGAAGTTAAACCTGGCTTCTGTGAGCTGAGCTCTTGCCCCGCCCCTAACTCAGCCCGGGATCATTCTCACGCAGCTGGTGGCTTTGGCCTTTGTGGGCTCATTCCCTTCCTTCAGCCTGGGATGACGGAACAATTGGTTCCTCTTTATCTAATCTCAGCATTTTGACTTTCAGTGCAGAGTCCCAGTCAGGTATCTTCTTTGGCTGCAGTTTCTCTATCAATGTTTGAGGCATGAAATGTTTCAGTCTCTGACACACAGGCAGCTTGGACCTTCCTTTGGGGCAGCAACAAGTGAGCCATCCAGATGGTTTTGCTGAGTCTAGAGAAGCAATCGAGTCCCAGAGTTAAATTCTGCACCTTTTGTTCTGCCTGTGAATTTAGTGAAATCAGGTTTTGACTGTAGGGCAGAAGCAGAGGGAGGATATTTGCTATTGCAGAGCAGATTTTTAGGGTTCTTGACGGAACATTTGTGCAGATGCAGCTAAAGCAGAGGCCTCCTGTTCTTGCAGGGATTTCATCAAGAACACTCCCCTTTCCCTACTGAACACAGGGAAATCTTTAATTCTTTCATCTGAGAGACTGACACTGGTGGTTTATCAGCTGCAGGTTATCAGTAATTGCAATTTGGAGGGTTTGGGGAAAGAAGATGCCTGGCCAGACCTTGTGTTCTTCCAGTGAAATGATCTCAGGCCCGGCTTTGTGGCTTCCAAAGAAAGCCAAGGATGGGCACTTGGTAGTGTTCCTTTCTCTGTCTCCCTGTTCGTGGGTTGTTTTGTTTATTTTTGTCATGTTTGGTTGATCATAAACCCCACAGATCTAATGTGTGTTTACAGACAGCAGCAGATTAAACAAAGATTTCTCGTTCAGACCTTCAGAAGATGAAAGAGCTCCTGTCTCCTTTGGCCTAACCAATATTGCCTGGTGGAAAAATAACAAACAATCTTTCTCTCCTTTACTTTTCTAGTTTCTTCTCTAAATTAAACTTCCTTCATTACTTGGATGCCTTTTGTTGTCCCTTATGGCTCTCAAGGAGGTCAGCTCTTGCGGTGGGTAATGCTATTTTCCTTTTTAGATGTTTTTTTCTCCTAAATGCACTACAGGGTTCTGTGACTTGTAATTTCCGGCGAGTGCCATCAACCATTTAATTCTTTGCAATCACTGCAGCAGATGCCAAACACATTTGCAGTAATTGGATGGCACTTAAGGGATTAGTCAAGACTGCCAAGACTCAACTCATCCAAACCACAGCTGGCTTTTTGTGCTGTTTCCTTGGGAGCCTGGCCGTGTCTGCTTCTAAATTTATTTGCAATCTACATTTCGAATAAAATCCCCCGTGCAGGAGCCTCGTGGCCTGGCTGTGTGGCCCTGACTTTGTGGCAGTGGCACAGTTGTGGCATCTCCCTGAGTGACAGAAGATTTGCAAATGCCTCGTTCAGGGTCGGGAGCCACCTGCCCCCAGCCAGGTGAGGGAGCTGGCAGCAGTTTGGGGGCCAGGTGTGGTGGGCAGAGGAGCTGCTGCAGATCTCCCAGAGGCCTCGGAGCTGCCAGCAGGGTTCTTGACCTTTCTGCCTCATGCAAAGGTGGCAGGTAAAGTGGTTCTGTAAACCACAGTTTCCTGGTTTCATCACCGTGGGCCCCCTCACTTACCCAGCTTTGCATTTCTTCAGAGTTTTGTGCCTCCCACAGGAGGACAGGATGTGTTTTGTGATGCTGCTTTATTCAGGGATGGCACCAGGTGCTTAAAGCTTTCTCACACGCCAGGAAGATTCTCAAACGTTGGGTTTCCCTCGGCGTGTTCAGAAGCTGCCAGGTTTGTGTGTAGGGCTGTGGGGATGCAGCGACCTGGGGGTTTGCAGGAGAGAGTGAGTTCAGCTCATCAGGAGAAGGGCATCGGGAGCTCTTCATTACAAAGCACAGGGCACTGACATAAGGGCATCAGAGATGAGCCACAGAGTGCTTTGCTGGGCTCCAGGGCCTGCTGGGGCAGCTTTATTTGGAGGGTAATTGAATTGCAGCTCTAAAGAGACATTTCCTGTCCTTATTACAGCGGGCTGAACGAGCTGAGTGATGCTGCACTGCCCCAGAGAGATTGCTTTGGCTCCCCCACTCCCAGCTCGGCTAAGCTGGCTCCAGTTGGTCTGTGCAGCACAACTGGGACACATCAGCCTCTTGCTGGGCTGGAGAACTGGGAACTGCTTTAGAGCAGCAGGGTCACACTGGTTTAGAGCAGACCTGAGGTGAGCTCAGGTGGCAGGCCGAAACTTTTTCCTCTGGGGGTCAAGTCTGAGTAGTGCCTGTGTTTTCCTGTGGCTGGAAGGAGTTACCAGCTGGTAATTCCAGGGAGGAAAGGGTGGAGGCCTCATTCTAGACTTTCTAGCTGTTTCCATGAGGAAGGTGAAGTGATGAAGGTTTCTCCACAGTACTTGCAGTGAGGTAAGATCTGGCAGAGGTGTCAAGCCAGGACCAATTTCATGCCTTTGTGCTATCAAAGAAGTAAATACTGATCTGTTGGGTGTATTCAAGAGCAGGGTTTCACCTTTAAACCAGTGGTTAATGTGAATACACTTTTAACTAAACCCCTTCAGCTTTCAGGCTTTGATTCAACGTTCTTCTCTTATTTCCCAGTGATGCTTTTGTTGTCTGACTTTAGGAGGTGAATTCATTGCAGCACAGCACTGCTGGTCCAGCTGTCCTTGCACTCAGCCTCTCAGCAGTGTTTTACGTGCACTTTTATTAATTTCTCTTACCTGATTCAGTGCCAGCTCTCTCACAGAACAGGGCACGATGGGTTGGTTTCATTAGATGTGCACTATTTTTCCTTCCCCTCTGATCCTCTTCCTCAAGCACTTTCCCTTCTTGGGTTGGGGGAGAGGAGTGGATAAATGTTCTAGCTAATAATAACGACATCCCTGCACTCTGTATAGGAGATTCAGGGCTTGGGAGGAACATGGAACACATTCAAAGGCTGAAAATGGCTCTCCTGGAAATGCAGGGCTGAATCAAAGACAGAATATATTCTGCAGCTTCAGCACTCTCCCATTTCCCTTCTGTTCCTGCAGACAGTTCTGGATGCTCCTGTGGATTGTGACAGAAACTCTTCCCACAAGTTCCCTTTCCACTGAGGCTGGCTGTGCAGCCGTGCTGCTTGGGAGGACAGAGAGAGGCTGATCCACCCAGCCGGGTCCCGGCCAGGATGACACGAGAAGCTGAACAGAGCATTTTCCACCGTGGGCTCCGCACGTTTCTTTGTTCTTGCATCCGAGCTCATCACCTTCAGAGAGCAGCTCGTGCCTGGTGTTACTGGTTTCTGTGGGCATGAGCTGTGGTTCAAAGCAACTTTCTTTCTCAATTTTGACTCTTCACTTTGTTTTTTTTGGAGATGTTGTCTTACAAGTATGACAGCGTGACAGGAAACCGCTCATGGAGAGAGCTGACCTCTGCATTTTCTCCTTTAATTTCCTTGCCAAATCTCCTATTTACTTCCTCCCGGTCTCTCTGCTATTTCAGTAACTGCCCTGGTGCCTGTTTCTGAGAGAAGATGGATCTGCATCGCTCAAACATTTGCTGCAGGAGCATTTCAGTGCTGGAGAAACGTCTCAGCATTTCTGAGTCAGCCTTTGGGAGCCGATGGGTTCTGTGGCACTTGGCAGCAGGGTGGAGGGCGGGGTGGGGACCAGTCGGTGCCTGGGGGTGGTCATTTGGCACTGGAAGTGACCGGGATGAGTGCCCAAAACCAGCACTTCAGCGGCCGTGGTGAATCACGACTGTCGTGGCCAGGGCTGGCTGCCACTGCCTGCAAAGCACGCGCTCTGTTTGGGTGTAATTTAAAGATATTTTTGAGCTGATCTTGAAATCTTTCCATGCCCCAGCGTCAGATGTGACCTCGCAGCGTTTCAAATGCTCCCGGATCAGGGCAGAGGTTGAAAGTTTAAATTTCACAGGCGTTTAGAGGCTGAGGTCAGCTCCGGGGCAGCTTAACGCTGACAGGTGGAGGAAAAGTAGATGAGGAGCAGTGTGGGCAGACAGGCACGTGTATCCTATGAGTACGTGTGAATTATGAGAAGGCAATCGCTGGCAGCAGCGTGAGGAATTCAGTACAGGTGTGACATGGCAGGAATTGAAGAAAAAAAAGAGATAGAAGGAGTTTCAGTCCTGGAGGAGAAATCCCAGACTGAGCAAACAGCCCTCGTGGGAACGGAGCAGAACTGGAGGTTTTCTCGTGGGAAATTCAAGACGTTGAACTCAAAAAGGGAAATACCTTGCAGAGAGGATTCAGCCTCTGTCCCTTGAGAAGGGCTAAGAGACACTATATTATTTGCATCTTTAACTGATGTCAGTAAGGCTTTGTTAAGTTATTTATTCCCCTGATGCAAATGAAACTGCTTTCGTTTGACAAACCCAGTAGTAGATCTGATTTGCAGGCAAGAAAAAAAACCAACGCTGTGAAAACCAGGTGGTAAAAACAATACCCATAAGAGCATGCCACGGAGTGCCAGCTAAATTGTTTTTGCAGCTCAGTACAAGCTAAATTTTTGCAGCAGCAGCAGTCAGCAAAAATTTAGGATGTGCTGAGCAGTATTCCGAGGCACATTTGATATAAATGGAAACTTTTTATTCCAAAACAGCTATTGCACCTGTGCTTCTACTTGGTGCCTCCAAAACCGCAAGAAAGTATCAGTTTTACGTTCTCTTTTTAAATATTAATTGCAGTGATCAAACGTGGTTTACACCTTCAGGCCACACCTAGAGCAGAACGCTTGTCGCTCCAAGGAACCTTTTTTTTCCAATCCTTTCTCAGATTAATTGACCTGGAAAATAATTACAAAGGCTCAGGGCAGCGCTGCTCTGGCAGCCACCGGGTTACAAGGAGGCCACAGGCAGGTTTGTGTTCTAGGGATGCAGGTGCTGGAGGAAGGTTTCTTTCCCTTTGCAGAGAAACTCCAGGGATGGCTCTGGGATGAGGGATAAAAATGAGCATTTCGTTCCTTATGACGCTGGTTGTGATTCTCTTGTGATTTGGAGCAACTTCATTAAAAACCAGATTCATCTGTTTAAATTTGATATGAAATTTAAGGAGGCTGAAGGACAAAATATTCATAAAGCCTGAGATCGTGAGAATGATTTTCCCAGGGAAGGCATTTGTGCAGGGCAGTGGCTTTGTTTTTCTGACTAATAGAAATAAAAGGAGATACAGGAGCACAATAACTGCTAATGGCAAATGAAGTTTAATTACAGGAAATTACATTCCTTCAGATGAATTTAACCATTACTGGCTCCCTCTGTAATTCCTTGCTGCAGTGAGCTGGGGAAAAAAGGCAGCTGCTGTGTCACTGGACTGCCCCTGGCCTCGTGCTGTTGGTCGCTCATGACTCGGGGTGGAATTGAGGCAGCTCCAGAAGCCTCATGAAACTGAGATCTGGAGCTTTTGCTGCATGGAGGGGCCTTTGGGGTAAGGTGACACAGGTCTGCCTGGGAGCCTCTTACCCACGTTGCTTCCTGAAACAAACCCAGGCTGCTCATCCTCTTTGTCACCTGTGCTTGTTTCCTCAGGTCCAGTTCCTGGAAATCGTTGATCGATCCTTAGGCACATGCAGAATTTATTAATTGGTTTTTTAATTTGGGTTCTGGTGTGAAGGTGGGGGAGCCAGGCAGGTATTTTGGGTGCCTGTTGAGGACGCCGGTTCTCATTGCTCATGCAAACGTTTAAGAACTCAAAAATTGAACCCAACGTGTTGCCATCCTGTAAAGGCTGAAGAAAGGCTTTAATCACTCAGAAATTGTGAGAGACTACGACTGTGTCACCTTGGATGGTGCAACTGAGCTCTGCTCTCTGGTGAGCAGCGACAGGACCCGAGGGAGCGGCTGCAGCTGTGGCAGGGAGGGATCGGTTGGATCTCAGGGAAAGGTTCTTCCAGAGGGTGTTTGGGCACTGAACAGGCTCCCCAGGGAATGGTCACAGCCTGACAGAGCTCCAGGAGTGTTTGGACAACACTCCCAGGCACAGGGTGGGATTTGCAGAGCGTCTGTGCAGGGCTAAGGGTTGGACTGGATGATTCTTGTGGGTCCCTTCCAGCTCAGCACATTCTGTGATTGTGTGAACGTCGCTTCAAGCTGTAAAATATTTCATTCTAAATGTGAAAAACGAAGTTTTACTCTCTTGTTAGAATTTTAAAAGTTTAATAAAGGACAATAGAGGACAAAGA
Organism: Cnemophilus loriae; assembly: GCA_013397755.1. Lineage (NCBI taxonomy): Eukaryota > Metazoa > Chordata > Aves > Passeriformes > Corvidae > Cnemophilus > Cnemophilus loriae. The sequence goes on from VZTF01005898.1 coordinate 477,381, forward strand.
CAATAAAGCGAAAGCAACAGCACTGGGTGCTTGGCCCTCAGCCAAAAGCACATGGTGATTACAGGGTTCAAGCCTTACATAGTTTCATTATTGCATTGTCCAAATGCAAATTCACATATTCATACACTTCTTCAAACTAGTTTGCATGTTTTAGGAATCGTTTAGCATGTCCCCTCCTCTGACTGGCCTTTTTAGAGCATGTGTAATCCTCTTGGAGAGTCGTGTGTCTCCCCTCCATTTTGCAGTTCCAGCAGGTGATGGTCGCTGATAGAAATGTCTGTGGCAGGGATCCTTGTCACGCCCACCTTTTGGAGGTTATGCAGCTAAGCAGGTGGTTTAATTATTGTAAGTTAACCGTAAGTATTCTAAAACAACTATATTAGCTATTTCACCACTATATCTAAGTAGGTTGCAAAGAAAAGTAAAGGCATTTAGTTATTATTATATCTTTATAATAAAGCTAGCTCTATAAGAATTAACATTATACACCTAGCATCCATTTGATATTTGCAAAAAGCCAATACTATAATATGTATTTATCACACTAAATACACACTAAATTTTGGTTGGGGGAGAGAATGAAACCTGGGGGTAAAACTGAGCGGGGAGAGGGGCTCTCCCAAGGGATGAATCAATTGGAAAGCAGTTCAGGAAGGATGTGACTCAGTGCAGCTGCTGGGTTCTGACTGAGCTGCTGCCGGAGAGCGGCTGAGGGAGGGAGGAGGAGGAGGAGATCCGAGCTGGTGTGTCAGGTTTCCATGCACTGCACGGGTGGGTGGTGCGAGCTGTGCCTCCTCCAGCCACCGAGCGAGCCGAGAGCATGGGGCAGGTGGCTTGGAAGGCTTTATTTCTGTCTCTTTTCGATTATAAAACGGAGAAATACGTCATTGCAAAGAACAAGAAGGTCGGGGTCCTCTACCGAGTGGTGCAGCTCTCCATCCTGGCTTACCTGGTGGGGTAAGAATCATCCTCTGCTTCATGTTTTGCTGTGATAAAGATGGATTTTGCTGTGATAAAGATTAATAAGGGTACTCTGCACACAGTGTACGCCTGCTGTGCCTCCTGATTTTAATGCAGATAACCAGACAGGTTTATACAGCTGCATTTGGTAATGTCTAATAGATTATGTCTGATTTTTCACCTGCTAGGGATGGCTAGGTTCAGCTCTACCTTTCAGATTAAGGTCGGGTTAAAAATAGCCCCAGTGACTATGGCTTTGCACTGCATTATTTATGCCTTTGTTTCTATATTTTGTGGGAATGGTGCCAAACCTGAACACCTGACTCATCAGGAACAACAAGCATTAACGGCCCTGGTGCTGAGCCTTGGGGCACACCTGGCTTTTCTGCACAGCACCGTGACCTGCTCAGGTCTGGATGGGAGGGAAGCAAGCAGAAAGTGGGAGATTTCCTGGCTGGAGTGGGCTGCAGCAGCCGGGCTTGTGGGGGCTGAGGCAGCGGGAATGTCGGCTGCCTTGCATTCATTTCAGAGCAGGGCAGCTTGGCTCGGGAATGGCTCGGGAAAGGCCAAGTTCTGCAGCAGGCTGGTCACACTGCTGTGTAATGGGCACAGGGGTCGTCCCTGCGGGCTCAGAGCTGCAATTATCCAGCCTGTGCTGTTGGTGCCTGAGTTGCTGGGGCATTTCGGGCTGTGACACCCAACTCTGTACCCTTGCTGTCTGTGCTTCTGCGTCCCTCCACCTTTCTCCCACTTCATGTTTCCACTGATTAAATATAGCAGAGTAATTTTTACGTGCTGGGTGTATTTATAGAAAGCTGTGAAGCCCCAGAGCCTGCTCCAGTGAGCAGAGCACCAGTGAAGCCTCAGCAGTCTGGTATGGCCTGGCTGAAGGAGGAATCCTGTGGATAACATTGCTGAGGACTGAGGGATACGGCGTGGACAGGGAAGGGCTGCTTTCCTCCCTTGGCATCTATTGCCTCCTGCAAACCCTTGGCACTGTCACTGATGGTCCCTGCAGTGACTCTTTCGTGGCTGGGGCTTACAGGAACACGTTCCTGTTCAAAGGCTGCCTTGGGGTGGGGATCATCAAACCCTTCTGGATTATTTCTTGGATGCGGCTGCCATTTCTTCCACGATTCACTGCGGAAAATGCAAGGATCTACTTCTGAGCCCTCCTGGGAGAGGAAATCCGTGCTCTTGGGAAAAGGGGAGAGTAGGAAACTTGCCGGAGTGGGGAACGTTAACGTGCAGGTTTGTCACACGTGGCAGGTGAAGGGCTGTGTGCTGCCAGTGCTGCTCCACCCCTTCCCCTCCCTGTGTGCAGGAGAGCCCTGCAGAGGGGAGCTGTGCCACAGATTCAGCCTCTCTCCCTCTCCCAACCTGCCCCAGCACCCTCAGGTTCTTCAAAGGTGATTTATTGTCCGGGCAGGTGATTTTAGCAGTATTGTGGGGGAAGCTGGAAGAATCTCATTTAAGCCAGAGGTTTTCACGCAGGGAAATGGAACTCCTGCTGCTTCCAGTGGGGAGAAGGAAGCAAAGCCTTCCTCTGGATTGCTTAGCAAGGCAGCAGCTCTCCCAGGGCGCAGTCAGGTTGTTCCCATCACCCTGGCTTACAAAAGACCCTGTACCCAGCTGAGGATAGTCCCTGCAGGTTTCTGCTAGGAGTACCCAGCTCACCTGCAGGAGTTCCATCTCCCCAGCTGTGGTCTGTTGCTGACTGGCAGCTCGGTGGCTGCGTGCTAAAGCGAGAGTCCTGTACTTGTGAAACTAACCTCGCTCTGCCCTGCAACCTGCAAAAGCCTGGGTTGTTTTTCATCTTGAGAAAGACACAGCCCTGCTCTTCCTTTCGCTTTCTGAGGTTGCTGGGTGTAGCACAGACGGAGGTGGGAGGCTTTGGTTTTTTACCTCATGACCTGTTATTACACATTTCTCCACTGCTGACAAGCACAGCTTGTGACCAAGAGTTTCTCCTTTATTAGCAGTAGCAGTTGCAGAGGGTTTGGTGCCTTTGGCACGTTTTGATTTGACTTTGGTATGAATTTCTCTGTCTGACCCGTTCCCTGACAGCCCCTAACGCTGCTGTGTTCACACAGGTGGGTGTTTGTGGTCAAGAAAGGCTACCAGGACACAGACACGTCCCTGCAGAGCTCTGTCATCACCAAGCTGAAAGGGGTGGCCTTCACCAACACCTCAGAGCTGGGGGAGAGGCTGTGGGATGTTGCAGACTATGTCATCCCTCCCCAGGTTGGCATCACCCCCTGCTGCTGTCTCTGCCCGTGTGGGTGCCGAAGTGATCTGTCCAGGTCTTCCCTGTGAATTAGCAGGAGCTGGGATACAAGAAAGTAATGCTGGAAGGGGTTTTCTGTTGTGAGTTTTTCATTTGGGATGTTGGGGGTGCTCTGCCTCCCCCCAGGACCGTGGGCTGGCTCTCACGGCTGTGTGTGCACCCACGGCGTGAGGGAATTCATCCAAACAAATATCCACACAAAGGGATGTTGTATCTCAGCCTGAAAAGCCGTGGAGAGAGGGGGGTTGCTCTCTTCTGCAGAGAGCTTCATGCTCCTTATTACAAGTACTTTCAAAGTAAACCAGGTTTTCTAACTCTTTGTTTATTGCAGGGTGAAAGCGTCTTCTTTGTCATGACAAATCTGATTGTGACCCCAAACCAGAGACAAGCCACCTGCCCTGAGGTAGGAAGAACTGAGCCCCTTGATCCCCAGGCCCCTGCAAAACCGGGGGTAAGAACTGACAGAGGACACTTCTGGAGCACCAAAGAAAGGAAAGATGAATGACAAGTGTTTTTTTCCTGTAGTGTAATAGCTCAGCTGGGAAATTCCTGTAAACCTGGGAGGCTCAGCTGTCTTAATTTCCAGAGGCACTGATCATGTAGAGCCTTCCTGACTTCAGGTGGTGCTGGATTTCTGCCCAGCTGGAGATGAGACCAGGCAGCGATTGCTCAGGGTTAGAAAAGGCCTTGGCAAAACAACTTTGAGGTGACTCAGGGTAGTTATGGGTAGAGGAGACTTTTTAAGAGCCCCATCCTGGGAAGTGTTGAACACTCAGGCTCTCCTTACCTTCTGGACACAGGGTGGTGCTCAGCACCTTCCAGAACACAGCCTGAGGGCCGGAGGCACGAGGTCTTCGTGCCATGTGGAATATCCTCTGTGGAGACCTTTGGAATGGGCTGGAGCCCGTGGGAGGAGGTCTCTGGCTGTGCAGGGAGTGCTGTGTCCACGGAGCACATGGATTTTCCGTGCCACAGCCGGGAGCACAGCTGGATTGGTGAGAGCACTGCTGTCCTCTGGTGGCCGTGCAGCCAGGACAGGGGCACATTTGGGCCAGAGAACTTTGTGCTTAGACTCAAGGTAGGGTTATCTTAAAGCCAAGTGGCCTCCTGCCTGGTTTTGGTGAGTACTGATGTTGGGTTTTTTCAGTCTGTCCCTCTCCAGACTGAGCAGAACCCAAAATCAGCTCAGTGTGGCTGAATCCTGGTGCTCCTGCTGGCGGGATATGTTTGCATGACCCCCAGTTACCGCTTCAGCTGTGTGGTTTTAGTGCTCACACGGAGAATTCACCCCACGTCAGCAGCACTTTCTCACCCCTCTGGCTCTGGTGTCCTGTCACAGGTCTCACTTGTGTCCTTTGCCACTTTGCAGAGTGCCAGCATTCCCGATGCCCTGTGTGACAAGGACACGGACTGCCTGGAAGGGGAAGCGGTGGTGGCTGGCAATGGTAAGGAAAGTGTCCCTCTCTGTGCTGTGTCTGGTGTCCTTCAGAGGACTCAGCTGGGTTACACCCCCCTGGTCTCTGGCTGCAGAGAGCACCAAGGCCTTTCTTTTCTTTCCTCTCCTTTATTAAGATCTCTGCCTTGCTTACAGCGGTGGCTGGGCCAGGGAACCCCGAGCTGCTCAAAGGCACGACAAGAGGGTGTTTGTTCCAGCTGAGAGGCCCTTTCACAGCAGGGAGGAGAGGGAAAACCCTCTATTTTCACATGCCCTGTAGGCGAGAAGAGGAGGTGACTGCTCGGTGTGACCTTTTCTGTGATGTCTGCTCGCAGGGGTTAAGACTGGCCGTTGTTTGAAAGACAGGGGCAGCACCAGAGGGACTTGTGAGATAGTGGCCTGGTGCCCAGTGGAGAAAAGATCCAAGCCCAAGTACGTCTCCTGTTTCCAAGCTTGAGTTGCTTGGCTTGTGTGTCACTTAGCACGGTTCCTATGTCCCCTCTGCTTGGGTGCTTGCTCGAATGGTGGCTGTTCAGTGCAGGAGGGGGCTCTGCAGGGCCCCCCTGGCAGGACTGGCCCTCTGCTCCCCCTGCTTTGCTCCCTGGCTGTTCCCAGCTCTTGGGGTGTCCCCTGAGCCTGCACGCTCCTCACCGACCCCTTGCTGGCACTGTGGGGGAAGTGGCATGGCCGGCCTGGTGCCATCCAACCTTTTGGATGAAGCTGCTTCTAAAATGGCAATTCAAGGTTTAGCACTGTGGGCAGGGGACAAACATGAGACAGAGAATAAACCCTTCTCTTCCAGGAAACCACTTCTGGGCAGCGCAGAAAACTTCACTGTTTACATCAAGAACTCCATTCGCTTCCCCAAGTTTAAGTTCTCCAAGTAAGTGCCACAGGTTCCTGAGCTGCTCCTGCTCAAGAGATATTCCCCCTCCTCCAGGAAAATGAAATGCCTGGCCAAGGCTGGCAAAAAATGCAAATTTAAAAATATTTGTTTGCCTTTGCTGGTGCAAACGAACAAACTGAAGCAGTGTAGAAAGGTGCATGTTCTGGCTTTTGTCCCTTGTTCAGATAGGCATTTCTAGCATCCTGTTGTCTTTTCTGGAGAACAACAGGTGGCCCTGGAGCAGTCTGAAAATCTGTTCTTTGTGAGTCCTTTCTTGAGGCCAGATTCAGCTGGCCAAGTCCTTTTCTGGCCAGGAGGTCATTTATGGGGGGACAGACTGCTTTCCCCAGGCCAGCAGCAGAGACGCTCACAGGGTGACAAGGCTGGTGTGCACAGAGGGTGTTGGAGAAGCCTCTTGTCTCTGCAGTCCTGATGTAGGCTGTGGAGGCAAGGAAAGAGGGAGACGAGGTGGATTTCCCCATTTCCTGCGTGCAGGATGAACGTGCTGGCAACCGACGACGAGTCCTACCTGAAGACGTGTCGGTACAGCCAGGAGCATCCCTACTGCCCCATCTTCTTGCTGGGGAACATCGTCCGCTGGGCTGGGGGCAACTTCCAGGAAATGGCCTTGGAGGTAGGAGCGCCCCTCGGGCTCGTGTGTCTTCCCAGCTGGCTCGCTGGGAGGCTGTGAGGAGTCACTGCCCAGGGAGCTGCCTCCTGTCCAGGCTGCACTGCAGAGGTGCCAGTGCTTAAAGTCAAGCTGGTCCCATTTATCCTGTCCCCAGGGAATGGAGGCCCTCTAAAGGAGCTGGCTGGGTCAGTTATCTGCTACTCAGGGCTGCCCAAACTGCTGCTCTGCCAGCAGAGATTCTTTGTTTAATTTCAACATTACTACATCTTTGGTTTAAACCCAGAACTCCACCCCTGCATAAAAGATCATCTTCCCCACTGAAGTGTGGAATGAAATCAATGTCGTGGGATGAGAAACCTCAGGATACCAGCACAGGGAAAAGTGGGGTTGTAGAGTAATAATGGGATTAATATCACACACCTGAACTCAGCCCAGCCAGGAGTGTGTGCCCCCTTGTCTGTGACCAGGAGTGCAGCTGTTTCTTGCCCCTGGGGAAAACCTGCCCAAGGGTCTGACAAATTTGAAAACACTTTAACTGAACTAAGTTTAAACAACTCACCCTGTCTCTCTCTTTTAAGGGTGGTGTGATAGGAATTCAGATTGAATGGAACTGTGATCTTGATAAAGCCCCTTCTGAATGTAATCCTCACTATTCTTTTAGCCGGCTGGATAACAAGTCTCCAGAATCGTCCATCTCTTCTGGGTACAACTTCAGGTGGGTACAGAGGAGGGCACAATGCAGTACCACAGCTGGGCTGGGCTGCTTGGACTTGCAGGTGCTGGAGGTTGGCAGTGGAGTGGCACCAGCCGTGCCAGGCACTGCCCCAGCCAAGCACAGAGCGCTGCAGAGGAGGGAGGGAGGGAGGGAATGCTCCTGGCAGGCTAAAGCTGGCTTTGATAAGGGAACAGATCTGTTTGAAGAGATTTGTGAATTCAGAGAGGCAGATGGAATGAAACCCAGCGTTGCTGTATTCCAGGTTTGCCAAGTATTACCGGGATGCTGAGGGGGTCGACTACCGGACGCTCATTAAAGCGTACGGAATCCGCTTCGACGTGATGGTGAACGGCAAGGTGAGCGCCCAGGCCAGAATGTGCAGGGCCTGGAGAGACAGAAGGTGGGGACAGTTCTCAGTGGGAAGGCAGCTCTGAGGTGAGCTCTGAGGTGAGGACAGCCTCTCTGCCCTGTTGTAGGAAAGGGCTTTTCCCATCCATCCGTGTGGAACTAACCCCGTGTAAGAGAGATCACCTGGAGTGCGGCTGAGCCTGCACCTCCTCTACTTAAAACCAGGCTCATGAAAAGCCCAACAGAAATAAATGTGCCCCAGAGACTTGTTTTCCACGTGCAAGCACTGCAGGAAAAAAAAAAAAGCCTAATCCAGGGCTGATGCAAGCTCAGAAATGCAGCCAGGGACAGTCAGATCTGAGACACACAGACCTTCAGCCTCCAAGATTGTTTCCCGCAAATCCCCCATGGTTGTGCCTGGGAACAAAACACACCCAGGGGCAGCAGCTGCTTCCCCAGTATAGGACCCTCGAGTTTGTTTTGTGGCTTCTCTCAGTGGTGACTTCATGACCTTTCTTCTTCCAGGCAGGGAAATTTAACATCATTCCCACCATTATCAATATCAGCTCTGGGCTGGCACTCATGGGAGCTGTAAGTGAATGTTTTGTCTTAAAGTAACCCCAAGGGACCCAGACCCCAAATGGGATGAAAATGGGATAGGGTGTTTAAATCTTCTCCAGCAGAATCTTTACTACTCCGACTGCTCAGCCAGGTGTGTGGCTGTGTCCTGTCTTAAAAGCATTTGTTACTACACCTGGTAGTCTAAACACCCCCACGGGGGGTATATAATATATACCTACCTTGGAAAATGCATGGAGAATGAAGGAAAACACTGCTTCTATAAGTTATTCTTTAATTAATGTTCATTTCTAACAAGATCAGAAAAATTCCTCTTCCGTTTCAAAGATAAAACACAAGTTCTTTCCTTGTGCAGGGAGCTTTCTTTTGTGACCTGGTGCTGCTATATCTGATCAAGAAGAGTAACTTTTATAGAGGCAAAAAGTATGAGGAAGTCAAGTAAGTGGGCCTGGCTTTGTGTTAAAAATCATGGCTTTTTGTTAAGAGCGACAGAAATAGGAGATACAGGAGCACAGTCACCATTAATGGCAAACAAAGGCCAATTCCAGGGAAATTTATTCCTCCAAATGATTTTGGCCAAGTCATTGGCTTCCTCTGTAATTCCTTGCTGCAGTGAGCTGGGGAGCAAAGGCAGCTGCTGTGTCATGGTTGGACTGGCAACGGCCTTGTGCTGTTGGTCCCTAATGACCGAGGGTGGAATTGGGGCAGCTCCAAGAGCCTCATGGAACTGAGACCTGTGTGGAGGGGCCTTTGGGGTAAGGTGAGACAGGCCTGGCTGGGAAGCTCTTCACTTCCTGAATCAAACCCCGGCTGCTCATCCTGTGCTTGTTTCCCCAGGTCCAGCTCCAGGAAGTCCTTGTCGAGCCCTACACGGAACGGGAATCAGAGCCCGGACCAGCTGGGTGGGCTCTAAGCACAGCAATGGCTCTGCCAGCTGGACTCGTGCTCCAGGAAAACCACACGGGTGTGGCATCACACCAGCACTGGGAGGTGGACATACCCCAGATCAGGCCTACTGTGATCAGGGTTACCAGAGGAAAAGAACTCCTCTAAAGACTGCTTTTCTTCCCTGAGATTTCTCTGGTATCCTGAGCTTGCAACAGTGTGTTGTCACCGTGGATTTATAAAAGGATTTTTATAAAAGGACAAAGAAGGCACCAAATGAATGTTTTTACATCCACTGATAGATATATCTGTACTTATGCCAATAGCCAGCGTTGTCCTGTGGCTCTGCTTTGCTTCCATGTGCAGAAAAGCTGTGATGGGAACCACCACTGGCACTTTGGGAAGGGCTGAAGCTGAAATCCAACCTGTTTCCTGCTCTGCTGCCGTGGCAGCCACCGCCTCCAGCTCTTGCCTGGGTGATGTGGCATCAGGTGTGAAGCAGCAGGACTGCTCTGCTCAGGAAGTGCAGGGAAATGTGGCATTGGAGCAGCTCTTGGAGCTGGGGAAGGGGCTGTGACCCTGCAGGGCCTGAGGCAGGGGGGGACAGTCACTCTTACGGGGGTTAATGGACTGAAAAGCAACGTGGCCCTGGAAGCACCTGCACAGGTCCTGCCTCCTTTGTTCAGTGCCTGGTTTCATTTGCTCGGGATTGTCCTTCCCGCATCACTTCCTGATTTCCCGCGGTGGGGAGATCGGGATGGGGCACTCGGTGCTTCTGTTTCTCCCAGCACCCTGGGCTGTGCTGCAGGCTGACAAGGGCAGCTCTGCCAGGGACACAGGCTGTGCCAGCTTCCTCCAAATGCACCAACAGCAGGGAAATTTAGAAGACCTCTGCCTGCTACTTTCAACACTAGTAACCTCCAGGAAATACAAGTGCTTGTCTCTCAGTAGAGAAATCAGTCTCCCTGCAGCCCATTTTGTTGATTTATGCTCATGTGGGGATGTAACTGACCTCAGAAAAGGGCTTTGAAAGATCATTGTGTTGTATAAATGCTGCCCCATCACCACTAACTGGGAGTTGTCCTGATGAAGATTAAATGTTTCTGTGCATTCTCTGAATACCAAAAGTTAAAGGGCTCCTTCTGCAGCATCTGAGGGTGGCCTTCAGGGAGCTGCTGCCATCGGGTGTCTGCACAAATGGCACCAGCAGCTGCACTCACCTCTGCTTTAACTTCTTTCAGGTGTTTACTCTGAGGTACAGGTTCATCATAAATCAAACTTCACCTCTGAACCCAGTCAACGACAGCAAACCCCACCCAGTCTAGTTCCCTCCCTCTGCTTCTGTGTATTGAGCCAGAACTGGGGCTAGAAAAGAGAATTAAACAGTGGAGTTAATTTAGGATAAGATGTGTACCTCTGGTGCCCTGATCTCATCTAAAACCTTCTCTCCACGTCAGAAGTCTCTCCTCAAGGCAAACACAAGTCACCACGTGGCGAACTGCACAAGAGTTACCACCACAGCAGCCCAGGCTTTTGACAGTCAGGGTTTAATTGGAGTTGAGTCATTTTGGGATGGTGAAACACACGGTGAACCCCCCGCGTGACATCAGAGCCTGGCTCAACTCCTGGCGCCCAAGCAGTTCCTCCTAACATGCAAAGCTGACTGTGCTCTGCTGAAACCATTGTTTTAACTTGCCAAAACATCCTCTTGTTAGAGGACCGAAGCTCTTTCCTGAATCAAAGTCTTCAGGCCTCCCAGCTCCCCTAGAATGTTTCCTTTCTTTATACTGTGTAACACAACTCCTAGGAACCCTGCTGTTAATAAAACATAACCAGATTCCTTCTCAGGAGCTCATTTCTCGACTTTGACTTTTTTTTTTTCTCCTTGTGTTCCATGTTCAGCAATAAAATGTGTCACTTTAGGCCAGTGCTCCCCCGGAGCGTTCTGTACAGTGTTTTTTCAGGTCACAGTTTGGGGATACAGTGATGTAAGCAAGTCAATGAATCACTTATCTCTGCAGGAACAGGGCTACAGGAAAGGCATTACCTGGATGGTGGGTGATGGAATTTTTATTCCGCATTTTTGGAAAAAATTATGCTTATATTATCCTCTAATATAATCCTCTTCTGTGGCTTTTCTGGTGACCAGTGACAAGCACCTGTGACAGCGTCATTTACTGACGGCACTTGTGGAAGAGAACGTTTGCACGTACATTTCTGTACCAAACCTTTACACATCCACTTAATTACGTTATTTTCTTGTGTCAGTGGAATTATTTTTAAGGAGTTTAATTATTTCAGAGTGCTGCGTTACACGCTGCTCCACCGATATTTGTGTGTAGGGACAGGCAGCAAATCCAGAGGGGATCGTCAGTGGTGTGTGTATCCAAAACACAAAGGATACAAGGGATTACATGAACCAAACCTCACAGTTGTGCCTGCTCTGAGAGACAGAAATTATCCCTTAACAAGGAAACAAATACAGGAGGCATCCAAGCGGTGCTTCACATTCAGTTTAATTAGAACAGTGCTACTGATTAATTTATACTCGGACATAATTTACCAACAGTATTAACGACACGAGCCATGGACAACAGTTTGGAAGGTGAGCCGGCCTATTGTGTAGTGACTTTTGGCAACAGTCCTCCTGCTCCGTTAGCCCCGTTCGGAGCTGCTCAGTACACGTGGACCATCCCGTACAGGAAAGTCCAGAACAGCACGTAGGTGAAGAGCCCTCCCACGAGCCCCCCCGTGAACAGCGGCCTCCGCGACTTGAAGTACTTGTTCCACCGCCGCCCGGCTTTCAGCACCAGCAGCACGGAGAGGAGGACGGAGGCCAGGAAGTAGAAGATGAAGCCGTGCAGGCCGGTGAGGCCGAGGATCCCCGCCGTGGCGCCCGACAGGGCGGACACCGAGGTGCGGCAATAGTCCAGGATGGCCGCGTTGCCCCGCACCGCCGCCTCGCTGATGAACTGCGGCCCTTCCCGCTTGGCCACCACGGCGGCCATGGCTCCGCGCCGGGCTCGGGCACCTCCTCGCTCGCACCGACACTGAGGCGAAGCAAACACACGCTGTACGAGCCCGCCCGCCCTCAGGCCGCCGGCAGAGCTGCGCGGCCCTCCCACCCCTCCTCCCCTTCCTCCATACC
>VZTF01005898.1:489693-621784 GCA_013397755.1 Cnemophilus loriae
GCCCTGCGCGCTGTCAGCGGGCGGAGGTGCCCGGCGGGGGCGGAGGTGCCGCCTCGGGGCAGCTCCGGTCCGCGGGTGCGTGGAAGGAGCGGGCGAAGGGTGCGGCCCTGGGACGGGGGCACAGGTGCCGGTGCCGCCCGGCAGCGCCCTGCGGGCTGTTGGAGGGCGGAGGTCCCCGGGCAGCCCCGGTCCGCGGGCGAAGGGCTCGGTCGCTCGGTCCGCAGCGCCGCCGGCCCCGGTTACCGCCCCGGCGGCCGCTCCCTGCCGCGGGGGCTGTTAGATTCTCCGTCCGCGGTACCGGGTGGGACAACCGAAGGGAAGGTCCGCCGGGCCAGGGCTGCTCGGGCGTTGCTTGAGAAAAGAGGGAGCGAGCCCCGCCGAGCCGCGCGTTCTCCCGGTACCGGGACCTTGCGGGAGCCGAGCCCGGCGCTCGGTGCGGTGCCCACTCTGCGAGGGCAGGGGCAGGATAAGTACCTGCTTGTCTGGGTGGGGTTTAGAAAGCAGAGCTTTTGAAATGAGATAATGGCTTTAATCAACACGCAGCGCAAGTGAGAGATTCCGTGCGTTCCCCTGGGCTGGAATGATGACCGGGGTTGTGCTTGGGTGTGCGGCCCCAGCTGACAGCCCTGGGGGCACGGATGCTGGGCTGCTGTGCCCAGCGAGTTTGGAATTTAGTGAGGAAATTCAGGGTCTGTGTGAGAGGAGAATCACAGAATGCTTTGGGTTGGAGGGGACCCGTGAAGGTCATCTCATCCAACCCCCTGCAATGAGCAGAACATTTTTCACTAGATAGGGTTGAAGCACCTTTTGAGAGGTTATTGTGTCAGTTAAGACCGTGGCATTCACCCTGGCTCAGGAGTTGCACCAGCTGGCATTTTTACAATGCTGACATCATGCACAAAGCTGGTCAGCTGCCTTTGGGCAGTGAGGACCCTGCCCCGGGTTACAAAAGTTATCCTGAAAAAGAACCATCCTAATAATAGATCGTTATTTCTGCTGATAGGAGTAGCAGGAACATGAGGCATGTGGATAACGACCAAGATGAGACTGGTCATGAGTGACTGCTGGTTATCAAGGCATGAGTCATGTTTAAACAGACTTGCTCTGGTTTTAGTGTTGTTCCCTTCTATTGCCGGGCAGGCAGGAAAGCTCTGAGTAATTGAGGTGCTGGGCTGTGTCATGGGAGCTCTGTGAAAGACAATCTAACTGGATCTGAAGTATCTGTGTCTGAAATGCACTTGAAATTTCTTCCACTCGTCACAATACTCAGCTATTTGGTCTCTTTCTCTTTTCAGGAAAAAATTGAAATACATAAGCTTCGTCAAGGTGACAGTTTGATTCTGGGATTCAGCATTGGGGGTGGCATTGATCAGGACCCTACTCAGAATCCTTTCTCTGAAAACAAGACTGACAAGGTCAGATAATCTTTTTCTGTAGCAACTCCCTCTCCCAAAGGCTGAGATACCCAAATCATCATCTGCCCTCTGCCCTCTACCACAGCAACTCTGTTGCCCCATTATCACTTGCAGGCTGAGGTTATTCAAGAGACTTCTCCACCTTTCCTATTTTCCAACATTGCACAAGCCTGTTTTTAACTAAAATCTCATCATACACTACAGAGGGTTTTTTCGCATTGTCAGTCAAATGGCTCTTGAGTACTGAACCCTCCCATATTTAGTAAATGAACATTTAATTTTTTTTCCAGGGCATCTATGTGACAAAGGTGACACAGGGAGGCCCAGCAGAAATTGCAGGACTCCAGACGGGAGATAAGATCATGCAGGTAAGCACCAAGAGAAGACAGCACTGATGTAGTACCAGCTGCACAGTGCAGAGAAGCATCTGCTGGGGAAAACAATCTCCTGGCTACTTCCCAGGACAGTTTATGGGGTTTATAAATAAACTGAGCTGTGGCATAAGCACATCCACTGTGTGGTTCTGACAGAACAGTTACAGGACACCTGGGAGTCCCTGCACCTGCCTCATTTTATCTTTTTTTTTTTCCTAGGTGAATGGCTGGGATATGACAATGGTGACCCATGACCAGGCCAGGAAGAGGCTGACCAAAAGGAATGAGGAGGTGGTACGGCTGCTGGTGACCAGGCAGTCCCTGCAGAAGGCTGTGGAGCAATCCATGATGTCCTAATCCATCTTCCAGCTGGGGAAGGGGTGGGGAGGGAGATGTATAGACTGGTATCAAAGAAAGAAGCAAACACTAGACTGGAACAGGTTGTGTGGAAGGAGTGCATGTTCCTACCTGTGTAAACACTACTTCTTTGTTTTAACTTCTTCTGGTGTAACTGGCAGTAGTAAAACAATACTCCCCTCAGCAGAGTGCTTCTCTAAAGTCTGCCCTGCAGGTACATGGCAAGACTGCTGTAGTCATGGCTTTCAGGACAGGACAGACCCATGTTATCTAAGAGCAACTGGAAAAGCCTTAACTTGGACAGGATTCTTCTGTAGCACAAAAGCCTCCTAATTTTAGGGGGGAATGTGGTTTCTGCTATGGGAGACCAGAGGGTTTGCTGTGCCTAAGCTTTTAGAAGCGAGCTGTCCTGTCCCCCCCTGCTACCAAATTCAAATGCCAGAGTTAAGAGCTGCACAGTGCTGTGGGGAGGAGCACTTTACTAATCCCACACTGTGTGCAAGACAGAGAGTGGCTGAAGGGTTTGGGGCATTACAGTTTCCTGCAAAGATTACCTGTGCAAAGCAGCCCCTTCAGGCAAGAAACAACTGAGTGACACAGAAGTGTCAGATCAGTGCCTGTGAAGTACACTACAACTCCATGGACACTACAGTTCAACTGGCAGGGGAAAACCTGGATTTTCCTTGTTCCCAGTTTGTACCATCAGATTAATTGAGTTTAATTTAAAGGAATATGGAGCAGGAAACAAGACAATGTTCCTGAACTTATCAGAAATGCTGCTCATAGCTGTAGAGTTCTCAGTTCTTCATTCCACTTCCACCAGACTTGAAATGGGAGGGATTTTGGTTTGTCTTTTAGAAGACTTTGCTTAAATCAGTGATTTATTGGATAGAAGAGATGAATATGCCAGTAATTTGCAGAAGTGCCTCTTGACCAAATTTAAACTTCTAGTAGGATACTAAGTGGTTTTTAATCAACATGCCACAGGGACTGAAGATTCTTGCTGCAACACTAAGTCCATGATCTAGCATCCTGTGGTTTGTTAGCCAGTTAGCTTTACAATTCTCCAAAACCTGGAGTTTTTAATCCTCTTCAGTTGATCTATACATATCTATACTTTCCTTAAGCAGCCTTGAGGTAAGCTGTTGTAAATAGAGCAAGAGGAGGTGGCAGACTAATTTATTCACTGCATTACTGCTGTGCCATGTACATTGTGATTGATACATCTCAGACTGTTCTGTGCATACCAGCAGATGCCTACTTACCAATTTTATATCTCTGGAATTACTACAATCCTGCTTTGGAATTTTGTAACTTAACAATTCAGTGGTAAATTTTAAGTCTTTCAAGTTGGAGTTATTTTTGTTACTATAAAGATACACTGCTATTTGTACTGCTTTTTCACTTGATTTTACACACAATAAAACAAAGTTGGTTTTCCTGAGCTGTTTCTCCTTGTATTTAAGAGTGCCATGTCACTTGGGTGCCTCCAGCTGAGACCTTTTTTTTGGCTCAGAGTAGACTGTGGAATTACTGAGGTCAGTAAGGTCTGGTTTCACTGGTGGGGAACTGTCAAACCTCACCTGGGCTCTAGTTTTCCTTAGGCTGACACCTAGAAAGACACATTAGGTTTTAAGCATTCAAGTATTTTTCAAGTACAAATGCATAGACTCCCTTCTAAGTACTTGTCTTAGCACCTTTGAAAGAGTTTTCAGTGAAATAAGAATACAGTTTCTGTTTATTAGGATTTTTTTTTAATAAAGAGTTCAAATGGTAATATTTGTGCATTTGCTACCAACCTCATTATTGTGGTACCACCATGGCCAGCCTGAGTGGTGGTGGACTGTGAGCTGTCTGGGAAAGGTCAGCAGCAGCACTTGGATCCACAGACAGTCTTCAGTCATTACTTAAAGGTATGAAGTGGTTGCTTAAACATGATCTCAGATTTTTGGAAGACAGAACTCTGCTCTTTGTGCTTCACCTCCAATCAGAAAGACATCACTCTGGTCTTTCTCTTCCCTGTGGTTGGTGAAAAAAGAGCAATGTGTTGCTTGGACAGCTCCCCCTGAGCTGTGTGTGCAGCTTCAACAGGCACGAGTCTCCCGTGTGCAACCGAGAGCTTGCTGTCCTTAAGGCATCTGGCAGTCAGTGCTTGGCAAGGCAACAGTTTGTGTTCCATCCCAGAGAGGATCAAGTCACAGACAGAGATCAGAATCAGTATTTCTGGTAACTGGCAGCAAGAATCTTGAAAGCTCTCAGACAGGGTAGGGACAAGTTCAGTTTAAAGTTTCAGTCTCCACAAGGGACGTTTGTTATTCACAAGGTTCATACCCTCGTCTCCTGTACAGGCAGTAGTGCTGCACCATGAAAACAATGTCAAAGATGATGGAGAAGACACCCAGGCCAAACTTGGTTGGATCTCCAAAGATTAACTTCCACTCATCTGTCAAACACAAAATTAGAGTTAAGCCTGACTCCTCAAGTGTAGTCTTGTCTCAAGACACTTTAGAGAAGTTCATGTCTATTACCCGGACTGCTCAGACACACCTAAGACTGACTGCAATACACATCTTGTGCAAAGCTAATTAATAACTGTTCCTGTAGTTTCTTCAGGATGGCTACTCCTTTTTATAGCTTGAGGGAATATGAAGATTCTTTATCCTTTCCATAAGAACAGCTCCCCACAACACAGCACAAACACCATTCTTCTGAGATAGAAAGCAGTAGGTTATCTGCTTTGTAGTGGGACCTCCCACCCCATTAAGAAAGGCTCCAGCACCTCAGTTCCAGGCTTACCATTGTTGTATGACTGCAAAAACATCTGGAGAAGGCTGAAGCTTCCACCAGTGAAGTCCAGTAACACATTTCCAATACTCCATCCCTCAGTACTCTTCCGACGGAAATTCATGTAGGCCTGGGAGTGTGACAAGAAAGTCAGAGTGTCACACACAGGCATTTGGGATTAACTTTTAAGCAGCTTTCAGTCCAACTCTACTGGTTTTGTCACTATTAATAAATAATCATTGGTGGTTTAGTCTGTTCAGACTTTCAAGAGCACACACTGCAGGCTTAGGGTGGCAGGGATATGGAAAGCCAGCAGAATAGTTCAGATTTACCTGTGGAAAGTATTTGATCAGTGTGACTGCTAACTTAATGTAGGAGAAGCAGAACAAGAACTGCAGCCACGTCATCTCCTCAGCTGCAGCCAGGAACAGCGTTGTGAAGGTGAAGATCCATGCAAGTGCCAGGAGTCCAACAACAACTTTGGATACTTTCTGACCTGCTCTCTGGAACAGAAACACAGATACATTTTGGTCGGGTCACACATCCCCAGACACAAAGATACAGTTTGCTCAGGACTGTGCAACATTACAGCCCAAACCTGTTTTACCAGTCAGGCTGGTACCACAGGAGAACTTTAAAATTAAGCAAGTGCTACAGCAACCAGCTGGAGGTTTGCAAGAGCTGATGAGCAATATTCATATCAATCATTTAAAACCCTGCTGTCCCTGAGCAAGGCGGAACAGTATTCTTGAGTATTTATGGTGCACAGTCTGTAACAAATCTCCAAAATTCAATCTGATGAGATCAAGAGTTCCTGTATGTGTAAAAGGTTGATAATACCATTATGGTAAAAGATTCATGGTTGCTTTTTAATTCTTCACTAGAAAAGTCTGTTGTACCTGGCAATGATGACAGATGGGCTGTTACAGTCCTAGGCTTAGCACGACCAAAGGAAGAACCCCAAGAGAGAAACAGTTACCATCTAGAGAAAATTGGCCTGTTCAGATGAGAGGCTTTTACAAGGAAAATTAAACAAAGAACCACCTGACTGGAACAATCAATGGGATTAAACATGAACCACTTGACTGTAACAATCACTTTAACTTGAAAAGGTGTGGATTATGAAAGTGCATTTACAGCTGTTTTAGGAGAGAAGAAGTTGAAAAAAACTGTGTTTGAATTGCAGGGAGTGTCTAAAGTCCTATCATAGCTTGAAGAATGCTCCAAGCAGCAAGGAAACAGCAAAGCATTTGTGCTGTGAAGAGCTGTAATCTATGTGCTGGCTAGAGATCTGTTTGGGAACTTTATGAACTTGGCTGTTTGCCTCAGTTCTTCTGAGTCCCTAAGGAGTTTACCTATAAGGTCGGAACATCCAGGAGACTGAAGTAGATAAGGTTAGTGGAGGTGCTGCTAGCTCAGGAAAGATGAAGGCAGCTGGACTGTGAAGCCTGGCTCCTGGAAAGGCCGGTGGAAGTGCAGGGAATCGGGGATTTTGGAGCCCAAAAGCAGCGAGGAGGTGCCCAGCAGAGGGAGCTCTGGCAGGGCCCACGGGTGAGCCCAGCACCCAGACCCACCTCGTAGATGCAGCACTGAATGATGGTGAGGAGAGTCATGGCTACTGCGTGCAGACTGAAGAAAACATCACTGATGGTCACAGGGTTCACCCCGCTGGGATAACTGACCAGGAATTCCTCCTACAGGTAAGAGAAAGCAAAACCAGCCACGTGTCTTAACTCCCTTCTGCACTTACCCAGCCCCCAGCACGCGTTAAGAGAGAATCATGCTCACCTTAATCAAGGGAATCCAGAAGAGCCCAACATTAAACACACTGTATGCTATAAAGCCAGTAAGGTTTAATGCTATAAGGTCAAAGCTTAGTCCAACAACACTAGAGAAGGAGGAAAAAAAAAAAGAGAAACATGCATTAGAGAGTTACAGGCAGTTCCAGGGACAAATTGACCCTGGAATATATTGATTTATAGGCAGTTTCTGATGTAAGAACAAGCTTCAGGCATTGTGACCACACAATGCTGTGAGTTCATCAGGAAGCTGGGTGAAACAACAGAGCTCTCATGGATCAATTCGTGTCTCTGCTGTTTAACTGCACCCCTCCGTGGGCTCAGCTTGTCTGATAAAGCCCTTCCAGCCTGAATCCATAAAGCACGAGCGCATCATTGCCAGATCAAATGCTTCAATTTTCATATATGATAATGTTCCTACTTCGAGTCACTTATTTCAAGGGGAGCTGGCCTAATAATGACACTACAAGGAGGTGTCTGAGAAACAGCTCTCAAGGCTGATAATCTCGCAATGTGATCATCACGGCTGGCTCAGCCAGATGATTTATAATGTGACACCAAAGGGAATGGGGAAGTCACCTCTATCACAAACTCATACTGGATGCCAAATCTCAAGATCAGGTGTTTGTAGGATGCATTTAGTTTCCCTCTAACCTGCATGTATAAAAGCTCACTGGGGCTGCAGTTATTCAGATCCTACCTCTGCCTTTTTCCTCATCTTTCCACAGATGATTCCCAATAACCAAGATGGACGTAACTGAAGCCATGAACATGATTTGCAGAAAGCACTTTAGTGACTTGCAAACAACTATCTTTACCTTTTCCGTCGCCAGTTCTCAAAGAGTTGAGGATAAAAGGAGATGGACCAAGCAACGAAATAGATCCAGCCAATCACCTCATCAGCATATCTCACTATGATGCTGTGAATCACTTGAAATTGAATCCTTGGCCTGATGGTTAATGCAAAAAGAATCAGTTAATTCACGCTTTTTTCAGGAGAATTTTATCTTGTTCTGCTCTGAGAGAGGAAACAGAGTCCAGGTGCTGAGACAAGACAATAAAGATTCGGTTGGGTTCAGCTGAGTTGCTCCCCTTTTCATTTGTGACCTTGTTACGTTTGGGACACCTCCCACTCCTGAGTCTTTCCTTTCCATCCTTTTACCACGGGAATGTTCCCAGAGGTCACCTTGTGCCTGTGGCTTCCACTGTCTCAGCACAGGCTCTGTTAGGCAAGAGCAGAGCTGCACTTCTCACACCTCATGATCGCGGTGCCCTGTGAGCGTTCCACGTGCTCACCTCTGCCTTTGCCTCCAGTCTCAAAAGCAGAAGCAAAACAAGGAAGTAAAACAGGAGTATCCTGTTGCTCAGTAAAATCTGGGCCACAAGCAAATACAATCCAGCTTTCTCCATCTTGCTAGGTTTTCCCTAGGAGGGAAAACTGGCACCTGTGAGAAGAGGGAACTCCTGAAAAAATCCTGCACAGGAGGAACAGTATCCCACTGGACAGTGACAGCCAAATGCATCCCAGATCAGAAAAGCTGGCATGTAATCTTCATACTTTTGGGAGGCACTATTAAAAAACCAGACTAAGGAGCCGTGAGAACTCAGTCATCTTGTAATTAAATCTAAGATATCACTCTGCTTCCGTGCCCTCTATTTATCTGAATACCTGGGGATTTGCTGCAGGGTTACCACATTTTCTTAATTGCATCCTACTCATGCCCCATTTAACTCCTAGTAGGGAATAGTTACCCCAAAGTTTAGGAGTAACAGGATAGTAAGTGGAACAAAAAAACAGCTTCTCACCCAGTTAAGTTGGAATTACTGGCATAAAGGTAAACTGTTACTTGTCCCACATCATCTGCTTTCACCTGGAAGTCTGCTTTAGTGTGACCTGCAGGGAACTGTACCTGCAAGGCAGAGCAGAGGGAAGAAAGAGGAGTTGCAACATAATAGCAGGAGCTTTTTGCATAAGGTCACAAGTCTGTTCTGTCACTTACCTCATCAGGAAGTTCAACAATGGTGCTGCGCTTTGAGGAATGTGTAATATTAAGAGTTATCACCAGTGTCTCGTTTAGTGGAGCCCTGAGAAGGCAGAAAAAACAAGTTAGGCTGGTGCCTGGGTTCAGAGGTTGCTGCAGGGGAGCATCTGCTCAATCCTCCCAGCAATGGGCAGCCCACACACAACAGAACCTGCCTCATACTCGGAGGAACCAGCACCAAAGTGTGTGAGCATTGCACTGGTTCTTTTATCTGACCTAGTGATGGTTGTACGGCCACACTGCACCTCCCTCTTCGCCATACAAGTGGCAGAGCAAAGGCAAAAAAGGATCCTATCCTATCCCTCATTACTCTTTGCTGAAACCAGGCACATGTGCTTGGGGTGATGAAAGACAGAAATTACAGCAGAAAGACAAAACAAAACAAATAAAACCTTTCCAGTGACACAGTCCTGCACAGCTTTCCTAAAGAACTCCACTGAGCATTTGTCCAGGACGTGATCCTTCTAGGAAATGCAAGTTTCTCTTAAGCATCAATTTTTAGAAAGGGAGGAACTGTGAATTCACTTATGGAGGACAGCCTATGTTCCAAAGGGAAAGTAAAGCTGCAATCATGATTTTTACCTCAGAGAGACAGTGACGTTTGCTGAACTTCCACTTTCTAAAGAAACCACTTCAGGAACTGACAACACAATGACTCCATCTGGGGAGGGAAAAAAATACCCACACAAATCCCAATTACCATGAACAGCTCCTTCAGAAGAATAACCTACTTTTTTTTGTGCCATAGACATTTTACCCATTGGTCTCTGCAGTATCAGATCAATCAAATAAGTACACATGATAAAAAGCAAAGGGGGAGTACGGCTTATTTCAAGGCAACCAGACAACTCAAAAGGAGAAGTAAATAACTGTCATTTGAACATACTGCAAGGAAGTAATCTAAATGCTTGAAGTGCAACAGAAGTTCATGCCAAGGGAAGGTTACAGGGTACTGCAAACCCACCCTGGTTCTTGATGTGATCCTGGTGATCTAGGAGTCATAAATGCCCAAAATTTAATATAAAATTGTTTCTTGGGCCACAAATTCAAACCAAGTACCCAGATACCCAAGGGAATGTACATTTACAGAAACAGAGAGAGATATAGGTTGCACAGGTTGGCCTGGACACTTTTTTTTCTGTTGTCACACATTACACAGTGTTCTTAAGAAGTTAAGTGCAGAGGAGCTCCCCAGTTCATCACTGACTGCACTCCAGGCAGTATTTAATCTGCAGAAGTGATTTTGGAGCATAAGGTGCACAACCAGTGCCTCAGTATAGTGTAGGAGCACAAGAAGCCACGGTAACATGTGAGAGCAGAGCCGAGGAGAAGCGTGGCACAGCATCCGTGGAGAGATATAATGGGATAACCGGAAAGCTGCCCTCTTCCATCTCTTACTGGTCTGGAGCCCTGTGGGCCCAAGCTGTGCTGACCAAACACTCACCGCCAGGCCCCAGCAGCGCCAGCGAGAGGCTCAGCAGAGCGGGGAGCAGGTGTCGCGTCCTCATGGTGGAAAAGCTGCAGAAAAAGCGAGGAGAAGCTTTGCTCAGCACCCATGCGGCCACACAGCCCATCCCCTCCGCTGGCAGCCGCGGCAAACAGCTCCCTCCGCAGCACCACGGCCCCCAGCCCGGCCAAGGGACCCTCAGCATCCCTCGGAGGGCACCGATCTCCCCGTCCCTCTGTCTGCCCGGTCTCTACGGGCACATTTTTACCTCAGCGCGGCTCCCGTGACGAACCCGCCACAGCCCAATGCGCGGGACTACAAATCTCGGCAGCCCCCGCGCCCCGGCCAGACCGTCGCCGCTGGCGGCGCGCCGCGGTGCACGCTGGGACTTGTAGTCCTGTCGCCCTCCCCTCGGGAGCCCCGGCTGAGCGGGGCAGCCGGTACTTTGGAACGCGCCGCTGCCGAAGCCGCGGTACCGGGGAGCGGGCGGGAACCCGCCTCCTTCAGCGCCGGCCGCCGTCCCGGTTCTTCCCTTTTCAGCTCTCACGTGAGGCGATCGCCTGTGGACTCCCCGCCCAGCGCCCGCTGCGGCCGCCCCCAGGGGCCATCTTGGGTGTGGCGGGGCGGGTCCATGGGGGGGGCAGAGCTGTGGTGGGGGTACAGCGCGGGCTGGGCGCCGTGCTGGTTTGGTTTTGATAAAAAGCATGGTTTAAAGCTGCGCGGGCTGGCTGGGGAGGGGGCGGTTTGTCACCGTCAAGGTGGAGGGCTAGTGGCCGGGGAGCGCTGAGGGGAGGGAGGCACCTTCAGCCTGAGGGCGAAGTCCAGGTCGCGCTCCTGCCCCGTCCCTGGGAGCCCGCACTGCGAATGCCCGCGGCTCGGGCGGCACCGGGAGCCGTGTGGGGCTCGGCGTGGTGGGTGTTGGTCCGCCCGTCTGTGCCGGGCAAGGTGACAGCCGTCCCCTCATGGCCGCGGCGGGCGGGCCGGGGCCCACCTGTGTGCTGGGCATTGACCTGGGCACCACGTCGGTGAAGGCAGCGCTGGTGACAGGGACAGAGCGAGGGCTGGCGCTGGCACAGAGCCGCTCCAGGGAGACGCAGGCACACAGCGATAGCCTGGGAGCTGCACCGCAGGTAAGGGCTGGCAGGGAGCGCTGAGGGAAATTGCAGGACACCGGGCTCGCCTTGTAGTGGCTGGGTGGTTTGGTACATTGTGCAGAGTCCAGTGGCTTTCCTGGATTGTTTTTGTGCCTAGATTGGCAGCATGTGTCTGGACATCAAAAAGCAGAATTAAAACACCCACTGCTCACTGTTCAAGGAAGTGAAGCAGAGCTGCTCGACTTAAGAAGGACCCAGGTTTTGAAAAATTGCCTAAGACACTCTAAAACTATTCTCCCATGAGCCACCACCTTATCTTTGACATTCCCAGTCAGGAAACTGCAACCACTTGCCAGCTGGAAAGGTGTTTTATTTTGCACTTCAGTGTGAGGTGGAATTCCCATTGGAAATAACCAGGAACACATATTCCTGTTAAAGATCTTTACATCCATTGTCTTGGCCAATCTAAAAAAAAAAAAAAAAAAAAAAGAGGATGAATCAGAATCATAGATAAATAAACAAACCACGGACACCAAACAGGCTAACCCTCCTCCTGCCAATTTATGCAGCCAAAAGTACCTATGCACAAAGTTCACATTTATTTGTAGACTCTGTTGCAATAGTTTTGTAATCTCCATACTGCTCTGTCACAAAGTAACCTGAACCTTTGAAAGTGTGAAATCTTCTCATGGGGAACAGTTGGGTCAATTTGCTGGGTGGTTCTAGGAACAGAATATCCAGAAATGAAATATCAGCATCGTCAAAATCAACAGTGAGTGGGCAGGGAGGAGCTTTAGGAAGATGTAGGGGAGACTGCACACCCGTCAGAACACATGGATAATTCTCTTTGTGAGGAAAATGAAGAGCAATAGATAACGTGAATTAATGAAAGTTGGTAGTCAGTGCTATTGGATTTTTTTAAAGTTACGGTTGAGTGCAGTAATTTAGGAAATTAAGAATTATTTGGCCTTCAGTTTGAGAGGCTCAACTTGCTAGTATTGATTTTTAATTTTTGTGGGTATGTGGGTTTTTCTGCAATTTTTCTTTTCTTTTTACAGTTCAGTAGTGAATACTACTCTAAGAAACGCTGTTGAACTAAATGAATTCTGTCCTTCACTTCTGACTAGAGCAGCCTTGTTTAATAAACACCCTGAGCGAATCCGAATGGCTTCGTGCTCGGGATAATGCTTTGTGATTGCAGGGAACGGAGCAGGATGTCCAGAAGATCATGAGAGCACTGAATGAATGCCTTGCTGCTCTGCCCCAGCAGCAGCTTCAGCGAGTCACCCACGTTGGTATTTCTGGACAAATGCATGGGGTTGTGTTTTGGAAAAGTGATAAAGGTAACATTCGTTCTGTAACATTCCTGTTCAGAGTATTGTGATGCAGGAAATTAAATTGTAACGGGGAAGTGATTCTGTGATTAAACTGCTGTGTCACTTTGCTCTTCTCTAAAACAGAATTAACAGAAGATCTCTTACGGGAATTTTGCTTTTTTTGCTGCAATTTCAGCGACTTCCTATAGTTAATGATAATGGATTTAGCCTATTGAAAGCCCTGCAGAGTCAGCACAATTATTAATATGAAGGAGGAATAGCATATTTGTGGCTCGTTAATTGTTTCTCCATCACATGCTATCTGCTGCCATTTGAAAGATCTTCTGCATCATGTGAATAACTTGCAGGGGGATTTTATTCACCTCATAAAACCCTTACCTCGGTGCTGTCCAGCATCTCAACAACTTTCTGGGTTTTTCCCCCCCAAATCCCCAAACTTGTAGCCTGTCATGTTGCATTCATTTTGTTGCTTATGCTTCTGTTAGTAGGAGCTGAGAAAGGACTGTGGTCAGGATTGTGGATGCTCAGCTGCTTGCCAAGACCTCAGAAACAGAATCAGCTGCAGTGAGGTAGTCATGTGGGGCTTCACTGTGCAAATACCCAGATAATCCTTGTGATAGTGAGGATATTTGAAGAATCCAGGCCTTGGATTGCCTGTGAAATAGGGATGGATTATCTTCTTGGCTAATGCCTTATAAACCTACTGAAGTCTAAGGCTCCCAGAGTGTGGTTCCATGTCTTCTTTCTCTTAACCCTGTAACGTGCTCATCTCTACAATTATATACAAGTCTTGTTATAACAGGAGTTATGCAGATTAAGTAAAGATTTATTGTAAACCACAGAGCAGATTTCCCAAAAGTGCTGGTCACTGCCTGTCAGAAGTTGTCAGGGTCTTAATTGCTTGGAGAGGAACTGTACTATTCATTACTGGCTGTGATTTTACATTAAATACTAAAAATGATTAGAAAGAAAGAAGTCCAAAAGGCTGATGGACTGAAGGAACTGTTGTTGCTTTCCAGCTGTCCCAGGAGCTGCATAACAAAGCCTTGTGTATTCATAGGCACAGATTCTTATGTCATGTTGGTAAATATTTTATGTCCTAAAGCCACATGCCACTTTAGTTTCATTTCTATCAAGTGAAAGAGGGTGTTTGCTCTCATTTGTTTTGAGTGGTCTAAGTGAATCCAGGACCTCTGGGACACAAATAAAAATTTTAATGGCATCCTTTAGGGTTAGCTTTATGATTAATAATATTTCCTAGAATCCATTTAAAACTGGAAAAGGAAACCAATTGGAAATTCAGTTCAAACAGATCTGATAGAACAGGGAATTGAGGGAACAAGAAGAAGCATGTGTTTTATTTTGCATGTTTCTCATGGTACCTCCCAGCCTTAAGGGCTGCTCTTTACTGTGTGAGTGTGACTTCCAATCCCTGTATCCAGCCCAAGAATTACTTTTTTTTAGCCAAATTTGTGCGACTCAGGCAGCTGAGTCTCTTCTCTTGAAACTCTGCTCCCTGGCCAAAACCCATGAGTTTGCCTCAGTTCCAGAGTGAGTGACCTGTCCTATCCCTGCCCTGTGTCCAGGGATGGCCTGGGAGAGGTCAGAGCTGTGCCATGGAATGTGCTGGCAAACAGTGCTTGATCCCAGCCACTCCTCTTCAATGAAAGAATGTGAAGGTTTCCTCAAAGGTGTGGTCTCTGCTCAAAAGGAACGTGCTGGACTGAGGAAACAAATTAAACCCTGAATTAAACCCTGTCCTTCCTTTGGAGAAGCTTTGTCGTGTAGTACATGAGGGTTTTACTCTTTAGTACTTTGCAGTCCATTGCTTAATACTCACAGATGCAGGTTTCTTGTTGCTTTGGCTCCAAAGGTGATGCAGCTTTGTGCTCTCCATCCTAGGCAGTTCATTACTGGTGCAGCATTCTCCAGCTGGTGAAGTGGCACATCCCA
The DNA here is from genome assembly GCA_013397755.1 of Cnemophilus loriae. Classification (NCBI taxonomy): domain Eukaryota; kingdom Metazoa; phylum Chordata; class Aves; order Passeriformes; family Corvidae; genus Cnemophilus; species Cnemophilus loriae. The sequence goes on from VZTF01005898.1 coordinate 504,296, forward strand.
GCTGAGGTTTTTCTGTGAGAGCTGCCATGCCAGCTCCTCACCTCCCATAGCAGACTGTGGTTGGGTTTTTTGGTGGCTCACCTGTTATTTAAGTTGTATCTTTAATAGCTCTCTTCAAGAGAAGGAAGGCTTTGGATCCCATTCTCTGTGTTAGCAAAGGATGATTTGCATTATGATGTTATCTAAAGACTAATTTGATTACAGTCTCTACTGGCTCTGTTTCTAATATATTTAACAAATCATCAAGTGTGTCCAGAAATGAGGAATGCTGGGCAGGCTGTGCTGCAGGGAGTCACTGGATCTCTTGGATTCTGTTTTGTTTTCAGGTTGTAAGTGGTCAGAGAGTGGCACAGGCCCTGCCTTTGAGCCAGACGAGGTCAGCCACCTGGTCACTTGGCAGGACGGCCGCTGCAGCCCCACCTTCCTCACTTCTCTTCCTCTGCCCCAGTCACACGTGAGCCTGGCTACAGGATTTGGATGTGCCACAGTCTACTGGTATTTAAAGAACAGGTACATTTTTTCTCAAAAGGCCGTTTCTCATCTTGAATTTATGTGACAATTAGTATTCCTGCAGCACGTTAATGCTGCTACAGGCTGAGGGGCTGCGCTTCTCTGTAATCATAATCTTAATTAAGTAGTCAAAGAATATTTAAAATGGCAGTATTTAATATAAACTATATGCAATTAAGCATAGAAGAGTCCCTGACCTCATAAAAATACTACAAATCTCTAATAAAAGGAAAAGCTTTTGGCCGTATAGGAAGAGAAGCTTTAAAGTATCATGGAATAATTCTAGTCTGTCATGCTGCAGCTCTGCTAATGCAGTTTGAACATTATCATTTTGCCTTGTGCTGCTTTGTGGAAAGTACAGACATGCCTAAAACAGTAAAAAGAGTTGCTTGGTCTGGTTGCTGCCAGATGCTAAAACAGAGAGTCTCTAAATTAATTTCAGTTCCTTCCTTCCTCAGACATTGAGACAGATCCACATGAGGTGATACAAATGCTCTGCTTTGTTGTGGCGTGTTTGCAGAGGATACAATTTTTCACTTATGACTTGACATCAGCAAGATCTGCTCTTCAGTTTCATCTTTCTCAAAGAGCCAGTCTCTTCCTCTGCAATGAGTTCAGGTTCAATAAGTGGGGAAAAATTTATGAGATCTTGGTTTTTCCCAGTGTGTGTCCAGGAAATATATGGATATATGTCTTGCTCTCAGTGCCTTAAAGCAAAAACCCTTTGTTGTTTTTTTTTTTGTTTTCCAACATCTTGTTTAAAAGTCCAGATTTTCTGAAGGCTTATGATGCAGCTGGCACTATCCAGGACTATGTGGTTGCCATGTTGTGTGACCTGAAGAAGCCACTCATGTCTGTCCAGAATGCTGCCAGCTGGGGATATTTTAACTGCAGAAACAAGAGCTGGAACACCGACATGTACGTGCTGAGGCCATCCAGTGGGGTTTGTGCACTGCCTGTGTCAGGCAGCGTGAGCACCTCTTTGGGCCCTGAGTGCTGATGTGCTACACATAAAAAGGGATTGAAAGTTACTCCTAATCAATTGTGGGCTGTACTGAAGAGCTGTTGAGAGTTTGCTCTGTTTAAATCTGATAAAATCTGTCTCAGTGTTTTTAAAAATACCTACGAGCAGCAAAGCTGAGAGACTCATCAGTAATTCCAAACTGTTCTTTTCTGTGGTGGGATGGGATGGACAAGTGCAGCCACTGTCACCTGTGCCATGATAAACAGTTACCACTCTGTAGTTCTTTGAGCTGAACTTCATAACTGCTGAGACTTACTTGTGATAATACTTAAGAGCTATTAAGCTACAGGAAAGCTTAGAAGGAATAATTTTATTTATTTACTTATTTATTTTAATGATTTGCTCTTTCAGGGCTGAGTGCTAAGGCCTTATATATTTCAGGGCTTAGGTTAGGCCAGGACTCCAAGGTGAAAGATCTTCTCATCAAGGTATGAAAGAGTGACAGAAATTTGCATTTTGCTGACTGAACTTTTACTAATGTGGTGGTGTTGCTGTAGCACCTGCAGCTGATTGTGGAAGGAGTTTGTTGGACTTAACTCTTCCTGATTTGGTTGTGAACTACTAATTGCATGACAACTGAAGTTCTTTGACACTTAGCTGCATTTTTTGCTGGTTTTGTGATTTTCCCTTTACCCTGGACCTGCTTGTCCATATGACATCAGCAGGTTAAGCTTGCTGAACATGTACTGTATAATCTCAGGGCCTCAGACTGCATAGAGAGGAAAACTATTTATTCTTCCAGAATGCTTTACCCAGCCCACTGGACTGGAATGCTGCCCTTGTCCAAGACAAAGCTTTCTAAACAGGTGAAAGCATCCATAAATCCAGAAGCCACAAATGTGTGGCCAGGTTCATCTGTGACTTCAAAGAGTTTTTTCTAGTAATGACACACATTCCCAAACTGCTTTCCTCCAATCATGTTGTTCTGCTTCCAGACTGAAAAAATCCGGCTTTCCTGTCCACTTGCTTCCAGAGGTGGGAGACCCTGGCAGCATTGCAGGCAGGACAACCTGTGCATGGCATGGAATACCCAAGGGAGCAAAAGTGGGAATTGCTCTGGGAGATTTCCAGTGCTCTGTTTATTCCTGTCTGACTGAGAGGACTGATGCAGGTATGGTCATTTTGGTATCTAATTTGTTTTTCTCACTGTCCTCCTTCAGGTAGCTTAGTAAAACACTGATTATTTTCTTTTTTTCCTTTTTTTTTGGTGTGTTTTAGTTCTTAATATCAGCACCTCTGCTCAGCTGACCATCTCAATGCCCCTGGGTTTCCAGCCTCCAGAGGCACCAGATCCTTCCTCAGCTGTCACTTATTTTCCCTATTTCAATGGTGACTACTTGGCAGTGGCAGCGTCACTCAATGGCGGGAATGTGCTTGCAACGTTTGTGGGCATGGTGGCACAGTGGACACGAGAGCTGGGTAAGTCATTTCAAGGGGAGTTGAAGCTTAAAACTGAGGTTGATCATCCAGGTAAGAGGAAGCTGAGGCAAAGGGACAAGCCTAGAGCTGTTCCGTCATGCCATGAAGGGAACAAGGATGTAACTCCTGGGTCATGCTTCCTAGACCTCTGGAATTTCCTGCTGAAGCTTTCGAACATGCTGGGACAGTCATGCTTGGACTCCATATTCATATTCCTTCTAGGCCTTCTTTTGTTTCAAGGACAGAATTCTTTCGTGCAAGTTGATTTTCAAAAGGCAAGGTTGGCAGATTTGAGGACAACAGCCTCTAATTTTGTGTGACTGCAGTCCAAAGGAGTCCTTTTGGTGCATATTTTGCAGCACTCTAATGGATTTTAAGCCTCAGACTCATGGAATATCTTTTAAGTGCTTTAAGCATGGTGTTCACAGGTTTTTTAATAATCTCTTGGGTTTTGCACTACAGAAGTAAGGTCTGAAATTGTTCTTTCAGTAAGTACTCGAGGTGAATGTTGCATTCACATGGAATCCAGCCACTGGAGCTGAACCCTGCTGTTAGTCCCTTTAAAGATGTTGTTTTGTGGAACTTAGCCCAGTGCAGGCAATGAGGAGTAGCTGTTACTGTCAGGAAGGGCAGTTGCTGTAATCAGAAAAAGGTTTCTAATATTGCACATTCTGGATACAATTGGATGGGAAGACTGTGGTTCATAATCTTGGACACACAATTACCTTTGGGGCACAGAAAAAGATATCCAGTGTTTTGCTGAACAGGTGCATCAGTGTCAATTTGTAAGTAGCCACATGTGAGATACACCAGCCCCCTTCAGACTGGTAACAAGATATTTCCCATCTGCAGGACTCCAGGTTCAGGAATCCGCCATCTACCCAAGGATAATCCAAGCAGCCTTGGCCCAAAAGCACAGCAACCTCTCCATCCACCCAACCCTGTTTGGAGAGAGACACCTTCCTGAGCAGCTGGCATCAGTGAGCAGCATTGGTGCCTCTGAGCTGTCCCTGGGCCACGTCACCAGGGCCCTGTGCCGTGGCCTCGTGGAGAACCTCTGCTCCATGTTACCTGTGCAGCGGCTGCAGGAGCTGGGGGTGAGGAGGATCCTGGGCAGCGGGAGCGCCCTTGCCAGGAACGAGGTGCTGAGGCAGGAAGTGGAGAGGATTTTTCCATTCCCTGTGGTTTACGGGAAGGATGTGGATGCCGCTGTGGGGGCAGCTATGGTGATGTTCCATAGTAAATAAAGTCATTATTTGGAATGGCCTGAGACGCAGCTTCTGGTTTTTTCTCTTCATTCCACATGCACTCTCACTCGTTAGAGTGGGACAAAACCCCTGCATTTACCGTCTGCTTCTCCTGGGTCTGCACATTTTGTTGCTCTGTCATTCCCATTTGTGAAATGAGAAGTAATTATCACATTAAATTTATCTGAGTGACTGGGAAAGATCCATTAACTTTCTGCATAAAAAGACACTTCTTAGGAGGCTCATTTTCCTGGTAGGAAACATGTTAGAAAGGACTGGGAGAGATGAGCTGCTGTCTGTAACTTAGTCTGATGCTTATGTGCACTCCTTTAAAATTTCCAAGTTTTATCCCCTGTGTTACGCTCTTAGAATTTCTTTCTTCTCCTAGTCTTTATTTTAATGTTAAAACATTTATACTTTTATGTCTACACGTACATTTCTTTTGCTCAAATGGCATTGGGAAGCAAGTAAAATGCTTCATGTTACCTGGAGACAGTTTCATTCCTAGGAAGCACATGTTTCCACTGGAATATGGACGTGGATTCCTCTCTTGCTCATTAGCAATGTCAGGACTGACATTTTTATGGTGAGAAAGCTGTGCTGGGTTCTGAGAACTCAATTACAGAGATGGCTTCATTTCCATTCCATGTCATGTTTAGGGAACTGCTGGCATATTACAGAGAAAATGTAGATTAAAGGTGTTGTAAAAGGTCTGAATCTGTTATCTGTTGTTTTCCCTCTTGCATTATTATAAATATATTTTTTATCAGCAGATCTGCTTTCATTTTTACTACATGACAGGAAGGAGCTGATGATGCTGTTGCATCAAAAGCCTTTGCAGCATCCTGGATGCTGCTGAGGACCTGCCTGTTGGTATTTATGCATTAATAAACAGCCTTGTTACTCTGAGTACCACAGATCTAAGGAGTATAATTAATTTGCTATTAAATAGGCAAATATATAATTCTTTTATATATTCATGGATAGATGGCAAGACTAGAGAGACAGCCACCTTTTGCCGAACAAAAGACAGATAATTTTATTGAATCATTTCATATTCTACTCAAAACCTCAGGAAGTTTGGGGGTTGCTCCCAGCCTAACAGCCTCTGGAAAAGCTGTTTCTCTAGCTTTTGTCAGAAAGATATTATGTAAATTATACATTTAGCAATATATGACACAGCTCTGAATTTTTGACGGTGTTAGATCCATCCTGGATTAGATAAATTGGGGTTTTTTCCTCATAACATTAGTATTTAGAGGCTGACTGCTATATATATATAAAATTTAAATAAAACATAGGAGGAACATGAAACAATAAAAAGGCTTTAGGACTTATTGGTTCTTCCTCATCTCTGTTCTGAATCAGCTTATCTTTGAAATATTTATCTTTAAATCAGCCACCCAAGAAAGGCGTCCAGAAAGGTGACTGTGGCATATTTTACAAAGTTTTGTAAATTGAGCTGAAATTCAGGAATTCAAACTGTGACCCCCCCCAGAAACAATTGCTGTCTGGTGGTTTGGGTGCTGGTTTTTTTTTTTGCAAACTTGAGTGTATTTACGAAGAGGAGATCTGGAGAAAGAACATCCATTACTAAATGCAATTAAAGGGCAGGGAAAAACAACAGCAACTTCCTGCAATTCTTGTAAAGAGCTTTGCTAAACCTCTGGGAATAGAAGCCACTGATGCTTCTGGTTCCAGAATTGTTCTTAATTATCTTATTGCTCTATTCTCTGCTTTTCCAGTGAACTTCTCTTGGTTCTAAAAATCGTCGCATTTTGCAGACAAATGAAGTGGAGAAGCAAACTCTGAGGGCTTTGCAGTCCAGGCACCTTGGAGGAGGAATATCTGGCACCAAATTGCTGTAGGTCAGTGGGTGTTTACTGAGACTGGACTATTTTTTGGAAGACAGGATTTTTGTCAATATTTGTAAGTTCTGCATGTATGTTTGAATAGCATGGTTATTAGTTATTTTTAAACTCTCTTTATTATTTGTGATGTGGCAAGGCATTCTATCCAAAATATTTCCTTATTTATTGTATCAAAATTCTGTGTACATGGGTTTCAAAGAGTTCAGATATGTTGTGCATTTTTTAAACTAGGTAATGCTTATTGTTGGTTTTTTTTTTAATAATCCTTCCACAGATTTGTGAAGGTTATTTCCCTGGCAAATTCATACTCAGGAGGAAATGCAGCGTTGTCTTCATGATCAAATATATTACCAGCAGGGTTTAGAAAGGAAAGCACATATAATGTAGGTTTGAGCAATTGCCAGGGAGACAGGATTGAGCCTATTCTGCACATTTTAATATTATATTTATTCTGTGGAAAATAAATGATTCTCTTTTCTGTAGCCACTCACTGATGTTTTTGGCTCAATCCACATGAGTTTAAATAAGACAAAAAATTAAAATTATACATGACTATATTCCCACTGTATTTTTTTCTATATTTTATAGAACTGTTTTTATTCCTTTTTCACAGAAGTAATAGTTCTACTGTAATTTTAGTATCTTGTTCCAGATGGAAGTATTTTTATTTTTTATTTATGGGACAGTTAAGTTATTAAGATGTTATGTTATTCTTTCAGAGTGATTCTGAGGAGACAAAGAACTTGAGAGGTGAGCAACTTAAATTGCAGTCATTAGTATTTTATCTGTGCTATGCTGGTTTGCTTCCAGTAACCCTAAATGTGCAAGTTTGCAAATTGATGATTTCTTTACATGTATATTGTACAAAATTATAGAAAATGGAAATGACAAAATTTTCTTTCCTCTCCTGCTTTCACAGGAAAATGTAAGTGGCCCTTGGTGTAAATATTCCCACAGAACTGAAAATCCAGCTTTAATGTAGGTTTGCACACAACCCTTGCGAAGAGAAACAACCTTGAAGTGTGTTCATGATGTTGTTTTCACACTGACTGTACAGAGAAAATTACTGACCACTCTAATGTGGTTTATAATTTGGGGCTTTTTAAAGGTTTAGTGACGTTCCTGTGCTCAAAGCTGTAGGATTTCAGAGTATGTCTCTAAGCCAGCTGTGCAGCAGTTCAGATTTGATGTGTTCCTGTCTCCACTGCTGAAATTCCCGGATATTTTTACATTCAGTGGCACGAAGACAACGTTTGTCTGGTTAGAACACGTTGATAAGAAACCAAACACAAAAAAGGCAGCCTGTTCTACCTTCAGCAGAGTGTGTTATCTGTGAGGGTGGGGAGGCCCTGGCACAGGCTGCCCGGAGGAGCTGTGGCTGCCCCATCCCTGGAAGTGTCCAAGGCCAGGTAGGACAGGTCTTGGAGCAACCTGGGATAGTGGGAGGTGTCCCTGCCCGTGGCAGAGGGGTGGAATGAGATGAGCTTTAAGGTCCCTTCCCACCCAAACCATTCTGTGATTCTGTATTTGTTGCTTGTGTCAGGTTCTGTGTGGCTGTGAATCAGACAAGATCAGCCGTGTGGTTGTTACAGTCACATCTGATCTGTGGTAACCTTTCCCTGTTTCCGTGCCTCGTGTCTGAGGTGACACTCATCTCTTGAGGATCACACACTCCAGTTCCCATCAGGCACTGCCATAGCTCTGGCTTAATTATCCTTAAGGGATAATTTTCCTGTGTTTCAGGAAGCCCTTAAGGGATCATTTTCCAGGGTTCAGGAAGCCCTCTGTGCTCAGCATCGCAGAGACCAGGTTATGGCACAAGCAGGGCTTTTTTCACATCCCTGATAGAATCATGAGAATGGTTTGTGGCACAAACCAGTCAGAAAGTAGAGAAGAAAAGCAGAGTTTGTTGGGGTTTGAGATTGAGATTCAGGCTTTACCGGTGACTGGAGGAGGATGTGGCACTGGTTTTACGCAGAAGTAGCTGAGGCTCAGCTCTGCAGTGAGATGGACAGGAAGCTCTGGGATGCTCTGGTTTGCTTTCTCCCTTCTGGAATGGGTAAGGGCAGTGGGAACAGGAACAAATGGAACAGAGGTAATGACCTACTAAACTGTTCTGGCTGTGAGCACAGTGAACAAGTGTTCATCTGCCTCATTTCTGGGATGAGAGCCACCAATCCACTCCCTGCTGCTCCTGGAAAACATTCCTAGGCCAAGGGGGACTCGTGGCCCTGTAAAGTGCTGACTTGAGGTGTTTGTGTCCTTCCTCACAGACTGCTGGCTCACCATGTCCTCCATTCTTGGGAAGATGAAGAAGTTTGGCAGTTTTGACATGGAGGAATCTGAAGTGACAGATGAACACACGGACGGGGAGGACTCTGTCCAGGAGACCTCTGACAACTCCCAGGGCTCACTCAGCACCAAGGTGCAGCCACCCAAAAGCAACATCTTTGCAAGACGGGGCCGCTTTGTGATGGGGGACAGTGACAAGGACATGGCTCCCATGGACTCCTTCTACCAGATGGATCACCTGATGGCACCTTCTGTCATCAAATTCCATGTGAATTTGGAGAGGGGCAAACTCCACAAGTAAGTTTGCCTCGTGAGATTAGGTTGTAATGAATAGTTTGACAACTGCAGGCCGTGTTTCTTAGAGCAGCATTTGTTCTCTCCACTTGAGCATGGCCATTTTTTCAGTTTCACTATTTTCTATGCCAAATTAAGGAGTGTTGCAACTGAAAGTGACAATAACCGTTGTCTCTTGGCATCTCTAAAAATTCCGTGGATATTATGCCCAAAGTTGGCAGAAGGCCTTAATTCACTTGCTTGAGGCTGCTCAGTGAATGGACGTGGCTCAGAGTGAGAACCAGGGATTGCCTGGCTCCAGGCCTGCAGTTCCACTGCCAAACTTCAATGCCTCTTTTAAGTCTTGTTCTCAGCTTTTCAGCAACAGAATCATAATTTTATCAGGAGAGTTGCTTGCAGACTTTGTTCTTTTAGTCTTTGCAGATGTACCTATTCTAATCTGCAGTGTTTGCTACTTCACACAAGCAAATGAAAACCAGTATTGTGGTAGTTGATAAAAAGCCTGCTAAATATCTGACTTTAGGTAACTGACATTTCCTCTTGTTAGGCTCCTGTCTACAGATTCCATCACAGGCTGCTCAGAAAAAGCTTTCAAATTTTATGACCGCAGAAGGATCTTTGATGCTGTAGCCCAAGGCAACACAAAGGACCTCAGTGACCTGCTACTCTACCTTAATAGAACCTTCAAGCATCTCACAGATGAAGAGTTCAAAGGTACCCTTTAGTGTCACATACCTTGAGTTGCCCTCTTCGTCTTCCAGCAGTGCTCCTGAGATGAAAACAAAAAAAGATAATTATGTTACATGTCTGCAGGAGGTCCTTTAATAGCCCTATTGATTGGGCAACCCATTGATTGGAAGGTTACAGGAGCTGAAATTTTCTGTGAAACACTAAATGAGGTTTCTTGTCTTTTGAAAAGAACCTCATTAATTCCTGCTTGCCTGGGTATAGGTGGTAGGTTTGTAAACACTTCTATATACCTGCAATTTTTTGTGTTACAGAGCCTGAAACTGGGAAAACCTGTTTACTGAAAGCCATGCTGAACCTACATGATGGGAAAAATGATACTATTCCCTTGCTGCTGGATATTGCAAGGAAAACTGGAACTCTGAAGGAGTTTGTCAATGCAGAATATACTGACAACTACTACAAGGGTAAGAGAAACAGCTGCTGCAGTGAATGCTCAGGGTGCTCAGACTCAAATGGGCTCAGGCAGGGCTCTCAAAGCCTTGTGCATGAGGCCTTATGCACCCCAAAGTTCCAGTGTGTGACTGACAATCTGTGCATTTGTGCTGGGGCTGTGCCCTGTGAGGTGCAAAACTCTGCCATTTTTGATATACAATGATTTAATGCCTTGCATTTGCTGTTTGTGTGGGTTTTCTCCTGTTCAGCTGTAGAGCTTTTTAGCCTGCAGAACTCTCAGTTCCACCATCTTGCACGGAGCTGAGGGAATTGCAGTGCTGAGAGCTCTCAGGCTGTACTAAATGCTGAAGATTTGTGTCTGATGAGTGTCTCTGTAGGCCAGACTGCTCTTCACATCGCCATCGAGAGGAGGAACATGTACCTGGTGAAGCTCCTGGTCCAGAACGGAGCAGATGTTCATGCCAGAGCCTGTGGGGAGTTCTTCAGGAAAATCAAGGGGAAATCTGGCTTTTATTTTGGTAGGAGTGAGCACAGTATGGGCTTTATTGATTGAGTTGTTCTAGCAGCATCCCAAGTGCAAGCTGTCAAATAATCCTGTTTATGTGGGACTGGAGGCTCAGAAGTACCAGATGGGCTCTGCCACCTTTGGGCCAAATATTTCCTCCCAAAGACTGAGCTTATAAAGAAACACAGTTGGTAGCTGATGGTGTTCAGTGTGAGCCTGGCGTCAGCTTTCCTTTGTTCTCTGAGCACTGTACCCTTTGTAACCTTCTGCTTCTGTCCTGTCAGTGCTTTTGTGAGCAGCTGTGTTGCTGTGATGCAGTTAAACCAAAGAAAACCTATTTTAACATCTATCACAAAAATTGGTGCTGCTTCAGACAGAAAAATTCACCTTTTCTCATGGTGAAAGATGAAAACAATTTGATGTTTCTGTTTATGCACCTCTGCTACTGGGCTTTCTGACCACTCCTTCCCACTGCTTGCCATAGGGGAGCTGCCTTTGTCCCTGGCTGCCTGCACCAACCAGCTCTGCATTGTGAAATTCCTCCTGGAGAATCCCTACCAGGCAGCCAACATCGCTGCTGAGGACTCCATGGGCAACATGGTCCTGCACACGCTGGTGGAGATTGCAGATAACACCAAGGATAACACCAAGTTTGTAACCAAGATGTATAATAACATATTGATCCTCGGTGCCAAAATTAATCCCATCCTCAAGCTGGAAGAGCTCACCAACAAGAAAGGGCTGACTCCTTTAACTCTGGCAGCCAAAACAGGGAAGATAGGGGTAGGTGAACAAAGGTGTTTGACTGTCCCATTGCTGTGTCACATTATAGGGAGAACATGTAAAGCATTTATGCAGAATGGATTTTAGGACTTTACTATTGGGGCCTTTTAGTTAAGAGGAACTGATGCTGCAGTTTAACTGCACAGTCCTTAAAAGGTACAAAGCTGTGAGTGTGTCTGTGCCCAGCTGGTGTTACTCACACACCACTGGTATGCAAGGCAGGCCCAGAGGAAACAGAAAGTGGGTCTCTGATATCATCTGAACCACTGGAGCCCTTGTACTTCAGACTGGCTGATGTAACTCGTCTTCTGGCAGTCCCCATTCAAAGGGGCTGTGTGCTCAGAGATGTGTAACATCTCTGCTTTTCTCTTGCAGTTTGGAAACAGATATGCCAAGTCGTAAGAGGTGTTTGTATTTCTCATCTCCCAGCACACAGTGAGGAAATGAACTGTGTTTATTTCAGACTGTGATCTCTGCAGTGCTCCAGTGCTTTGGCTTCAGCTCAGTTGAACTAGGGAGAAATTACCCTTCCTGTGCTGTGGAGAGGCTGAGGAATGAGAAGTCCACTAGCACTGAAACGTTGGTTGTATTGTTCTTTTGCAATTAGATTTTCGCTTACATCCTCAGACGAGAGATCAAAGACCCTGAGTGCAGACACTTGTCCAGGAAGTTCACTGAATGGGCCTATGGACCTGTCCACTCCTCTCTTTATGACCTGTCCTGTATAGACACCTGTGAGAAAAATTCAGTGCTTGAGATCCTTGCGTACAGCAGTGAGACACCGGTGAGTACTGCACCTCCTGGCTGGGGGACAGCTTCACGTTCCACACAGAGCAGCTTTTCCCTCATTTCCATGAGACAGCAACCTCCCACCCTGACCTTAAGGGAACTAGAGGCATCATTTGCTGAAGATTGATATAATATGGGTTTTTTCAAAGTCCAGTATATTCTGGTCCTAGCAAAATTCTCTTTTTTCTCCTGCACAGAACCGTCACGAGATGCTGCTGGTGGAGCCCCTTAACAGGCTGCTGCAAGACAAGTGGGACCGGTTTGTCAAGCACTTGTTTTACTTCAACTTCTTTGTCTACAGCATGCACATCACCATCCTCACTGCAGCTGCTTACTACAGACCTGTACAGAAGAATGAAAAGGTAAATTACTCCTGTCACGTAGCAGGGGAGCCACCCATTGCATGATATCCCAAATGAGCCTCCCATTTGAATGCGTGCTCCTAACATCAGAATTTTCCTCTTGCCTGAGGGCAGGAGGGAGATTTTGACCCTGCTTGCTTCCCAGTCTTGCCCCCTTGCTGCAGCACATTCAGAAACTAAACCACTCCTTGTTCCCCCAGTTGCTTCCAGCTGCTGGCAAGGCCAGGTCTTTCCTATCTCCAGTTCTGCTGAACACATCTATTTTCCTGTCCTCTGCAGCCTCCCTTCACCTTTGGTTACAGCACTGGGGAATATTTTCGAGTAACTGGAGAGATCCTGAGTGTACTGGGAGGCCTCTACTTTTTTGTCAGAGGGGTAAGATATTTGAAAATTTTCCTTTTGCTGTTTGGGTAGGTGTAGGAGAGAATCAAGCAAGCTTTTCCTATTCATTAGCATTGGCTGCTTAGATAATCCATGTTTTAGTCAAGAGGTACAGATCATTTTCCTCGACCTGGTGTTACTGGAAGGATCCTCCCTAGATCTTGCAGCAGTGTTGGTTTTGAGCTGTTCTTATGAGCTGTTTTGTGGGTACCAGCTCCCTGGTACAGGGGTCAGTGCTTACTTAATTAATTCACAGGGGATACTTAATATTTCTTTGATGCAAACCTGGTCTTTGTTCCATTTTCTTTTCAGATCCAATATTTTGTGCAGAGGCGCCCATCACTCAGGACACTGATAGTTGATGGCTACAGTGAGGTTCTTTTGTAAGCTCCAACACCTTTGATTGCATCTCAGCCTGAAACAGATGAGTGTGTGGGATCTGTAGTTTAGGCTGAAGCCACCTGTAACAGGTGCTTTGCTGTAATTCCCTGGGTCTTTGAACAGAGTTGCCAGTGGATATCACTGAACAAACAGGTCTGGATCAGTGACCTCCTGTGGAGGTAAAGCAAATTAAGTGTCTGAATGTTCAGTGTGTCGTGCAGCAGAGTTAGGAATAGATCTCCAAGTGGGATTTATGCACTGTTTATGCAGGAATCCTCCCATTGCCAAGGGAGCTTTGCCTCTCCAAGGCCCTTTCTCTTCCCAACTGGACAATCCCTTGTCCTGCTCTGTACCCAAGGGGCTGCCCTGTTCCCAGCACCAGCTCAGCCCTCTGCATTCACACCACGCTTGTCTTCCAGCTTTGTCCACTCCCTGCTCCTGCTGAGCTCTGTGGTGCTGTACTTCTGTGGCCAGGAGCTCTACGTGGCCTCCATGGTGTTCTCCTTGGCCCTGGGCTGGGCCAACATGCTCTACTACACCCGTGGCTTCCAGCAGATGGGAATTTACTCCGTCATGATCACCAAGGTCAGTGCAGGGAGCGGCTGAGGAGGCAGCAGAGGCTCAGAGCAGGACCCTGCTGCCAACAGCCCCATTTCCAGGGCACACCTGCCCGTGTCTCATATGACTCTGCTAGATCATTTCCTGACTGAAGTGATAAAATTTAAGTGATGTAGAAAAACCTCCTGCTCCTCATCCCTATGTTTTATAGCAGTCTTGATAGGATGATGATGATGATTATTATTATTTTTATTACCTGCCATGCTTCAAAATAACTACAGTTGTGTAAGCATGGATGCAAGGAGGCTGAGTTTATTACCTCAGCTGGATAAACAACAGTTTAATGCATGAACAGCCAGTTTACAGCAAATGCATTCTTGAGCCAAAGCAGTGTTTTCTACCAGTTTTTGCTGCAGTTTACGTTCAAGTTTTAAAATCTTTTCATCTGTTTCCATGTTACAGATGATCCTTAGAGATTTATGTCGCTTCATGTTTGTCTATCTTGTATTCCTTTTGGGATTTTCTACAGGTAATATTCTACTTGGAGTTACCTTTTGTTACCTCAAAGAATCTCAGAAAATTTTATTTTTCGAGTTGCTTAGACTTTTTATTCCCAACTAAAAACCAACAAATTAACCTAATTACAAAAAATAAAAATCTCTTCAGAATAACGATTATTTGCAGTAATTTCATACAGCTTTTCATCCCTGGGTTGCAAAGCTGAATAGAAAACCAGTCATCCTTTCCCATGTGGAGAAAACTGAGCCAGCACCTGCTAAGAGGGTGTCAGTTCTGGGGGATATTTTACAGGGCAATTTCCCTGGGGTCAATGTGCCGTGTGGGGAACGTGTGTTACCTCTCTGCTCATTTTCGTGGCTTGCAATGAAGTTCTGATCTCAAACTGTGTTTCCACGCTGTGAATGTGATCCTCTTTTTGCCACAGCCGTGGTGACTTTGATTGAAGATGACAACGAGGGGCAGGACACAAATATCTCTGACTATGCACGGTGCTGCCACGTGAAACGAGGCCGCACCTCCTACAACAGCCTCTACTACACCTGCCTGGAGCTCTTCAAGTTCACCATTGGCATGGGGGACCTGGAGTTCACAGAGAACTACAGGTTCAAGTCTGTGTTTGTCATCCTGCTGGTGCTCTATGTCATCCTCACCTACATCCTCCTGCTCAACATGCTCATTGCCCTGATGGGGGAGACTGTCAACAAAATTGCACAGGAGAGCAAGAGCATCTGGAAACTCCAGGTATGTTGGTTCTGTGAGGCTGCTGTCCAAAATAAAAGTGTGGGGAATCCTAAGAGATTGCAGAGAGAATCTTTAGGAGCTGACGTGTCTAAATAACAGGTCACTGCTTCTTTCTGATTCACCTGAACAGCTCCTAAAAAACAAAAATGTATTAGCTCCTTTTCCATGTTTGATGTTTTGCCTAAGCAGACGTTCCCAGTGTTCCACAGATGTTCAGAATTTAGGAAGTATTTTTGTAATTGGACAAAATTATTTGGGCTTTGTATGATGGAAAATCCTGATCAGACTATGAGGAGAGTGATTATGGAAGGGGAAAGCCAATCTTTACCAGAATCAGTTTTTGTCTGAGGTAAGAAAGGGAACTTCAGAGTTTTATTCACAGGGCAGTAATTCAGCATTTTTAGTGACATATTAACAGAGGGTGTTGTTGCAGAGTTACAGTATCTGCTCTAAGATGTTGACAATGATAAAAACTCAAGGTTTTTAAAACAAAGACAGAATTCAGGATTTGTTTGACTTTGACCAGCAGCCCCTCAGTGCTCTGCTTTCTCTTACCTGGCAGAGAGCCATCACAATCCTGGACATTGAGAACAGCTACTTGAACTGTCTGAGGCGCTCGTTCCGGTCTGGGAAGCAAGTCCTGGTGGGGATCACACCTGATGGCCAAGATGATTACAGATGGTGCTTCAGGTAACCTGTTTGTTTGTGTATCAAGCCAACAATCTTTTGTAGACAAACAACTTTGAGGTATCTGGTGGTGGGAAGCAGAACTTTCCCCCTGGAGCACTCTGAAGAGTAGAGCACTAACAGTGTCTGCAGTGGTCAGTTTAATCTGGGTTTTGGGTCAGATCTGAGGCTTCAGAGGTGACAGTTTGTGGTATAAACTGATCCTGGAGTTGTCTGGTGATCCTTAGAACAGATCTTGGGTTTGTTGTTGTCTCCCCAGGGTTGATGAGGTGAACTGGTCCACGTGGAACACTAATCTGGGCATAATCAATGAAGACCCTGGGTACTCTGGGGACCTCAGACGAAATCCCAGTTTCTCTATTAAGCCTGGCAGAGGTGAGGCTTTCAGGGACCCGAATCCTGGTACAGGCTGCACTCTGGTGACAGCAGCAGCACGGATGAGCTGCTAGAGGGCAGTCAGTGCTGTGCACCTACTGATAGTGCAGTGACTGAGTTGATGTCATTTTCAGCCAGCACAAAATGCAAAGGATGCAATGGGCTCATTGCTCACAGTGTGACTCTCTGGAGTGAAAACCAAGGAGCTTCTTTGGAGACCCCAGACCCTCGAGTTTGGGAGCTCAGCATGCAGCACCAAAGCATTTACCTGTGCAGTCAGTACTTGCCAGCTGAAATATGGAAAACTTGTGGAACAGGATGGGGAAGAAAACCACAAAGTCCTTTCTCTTGCTTCTTTCTTCTTCTTTCATCAGCTTCCTATTCAAACCACTTGCATATTTTCTTCTGTTTCTGTGGAGGGGAAAAGAAAATTAACCATTCCTTTTCTTTTTAGTTTCAGGGAGGCACTGGAAAACATTGGTTCCACTTCTAAAAGATGGAGAGAAGAGGAGAGAAGACCCTCACAAGCTGCCAGAAGAAGTCAAATTAAAACCCATTTTGGAACCTTATTTTGAGCCAGAAGATTCTGAGGTGTTGAAAGAGTCAATTCCAAAGTCAGTCTAATTCTGGTTGCCCGTGCTGCTCCTCACAAGCAGGACAATAGAGCAATTCATTTACAGGAACAGGGACTTTTGGAAAAAGGTCAGAGGACTTAGGGAATTACCATGTGCAAGGATTCACTAAGTATGCTAAATAAACCACTTGTTGTTTAAGCTCATGTCTTCATGGTTATTTTTAATACAACCTTCTGTCTGCTTTTAGAGTCTCTTGGATTAAAAAATTATTTTTGTGAGCGTGCACAGGCCCTGATTTTGTGGCTTTGCTGCCTCAAAAACCAACCAACCAAATTATTATGACACTGGAAAAGCACTCATAAAAGAGCAGTAAAAATCACCAAGGGCCCAGAGAGATGTTCCAGTGGGGAAAGTTTCTTGGAAAGCAGATAAATAAATGGGGACATGGAAAGAATACAAAATCATTTTCTCATAACACAAGAACAAATACACTCTGTGAAATCTTAAAGGTTGAATAGTCAAAATCAATGAAATAAATGTTTCTCTTACTCTGTCTGAGTAAACTCCAGAAATTCACAGTTATTTTACTGAAACTTAAAGCTTAACAAGATCCCAAATTTGACATTTATTTAGATAACAGATGAACTTTGCACAAAGTAAGAGATAGTGGTTATAGAGAATATATGTTTCAAAGGTCAGATGTATAACAATGTACAACAATAATAATCTTGAAATCAGAAAGTTTTTGTTCTTGACTTTGACAGCAACGGGGAAGAAAATCTGGTGCTGAAAACCCATCTGGCTTTATTTGAAATAGTAGCACCATCTAGAGGACTAATAATTCTTGTTTCTTTGCTTAACATCACTCAGGACAAATCTAATTATATTTTCACAGAGTTTGTAGGACATAACCAGAGAAAACTGACAAAGGATTTGAAAGAATTGCTTGAAAAAAGTCAGAATTTGAACTGGAAATAATCGGAATTTAATGTCTCTGGTGGACAAGGAAACCACAGGAGATGTTTAAAGTAGGTGTGTTCAGTTTCGTGTCTCTAAACCCTTTGTTGGCAGTCTCTAGGTGCCACTCAAGGCTTCATTATGCTCCACACTGAACATGGCAAGAGACAATCCACGTGTAAAACAAGCACAGCTGGGTAGGCCAGACAAGCTCAGACAGTGAAATAATTTATTATTTAAACTACTAAGAATAAACATAGAAAGGGGCTGACCAGAAAAACACAGTTGGTTGTCTCCATGCTTTGTGTGCCATGGCAAATTTATGGTTGGAAGGACACCAGGATTATGGTATAGCTGGAAAGCATTCATGAAATTTCTGTTTTCCTTGGAAGGAATCCATTTTTCATAATTATCAGCCTGGGCACAGACCTAATCCATTGCTTAAAGTCCACCCTGATTTACATCAAGAGCCTGTCCAGAAGGGTTGATCCCTGCCCTGGGTAACCTGAACACGTTCTACACCTCTGCCTTCCTGTCCCTTCCTGCTCCAACAAGATCACAAAGACTGCAGAGGACTTCTTAAAACCAGAAGTGCTGAAATTCAGGCTGAAAACATACATCAGAGTGATGCTGTGGTTAGGAATGTCAATGCCCTGTATTTGTGGGATAGGGTGGTGCTGGTGGGGTTTTTGGTTGCATTTCTAAAATCCCTTAATCTTCTCTGGCAAGCAAACAAAATTATCCCACTTTTTTAGAGGGAGTTATTACCAACCTCTCAGAATTTCCAGCTCTATCATCACTTCAGTTCCTGCAATGGGCACAGATTTATTTCCCACAGATGGGGAGGCTCAGCTTGGCCGTGACTCCAGTTCAGGAAGTATTTGTCCTTTGGGAATAGCTCTGCCAGGACCAGCACCTTTCTGTTCCTACTGCTGACACCTCCACTGAGGAGGAGCATGGCCTTGCCATAAATTACCTTTATTTGGGTTGTTCTGTGGAGGTTCTGCTCACCTTGACATATTTTGCAGGTCTTGAAGAAGTCTTTTAGTTTGAAGTTTGTGTAATTATTTCACACTGAACAGGGTTAGAAACAGCACGTGGCTCCTGTGCTGTTCTTTGAGGCTTGCAGGTGGTAAAAATCTGTCTTCTCACAGTTATTAATTACATTAATTTGTGTCCACACTTAATACGAGATGATCAGGTTGGACAACTGTATATAAATACACCTATATGTAACCCCCAGCTCCCAAAAACCACAGTGGAACTGGAGCAAGGGAAATGGAGGGTGTTGGTGTGCTCACCTCCCACCCGAGGCTGACAGCTGTAATCAGCAATGACTGCAAACGCGTGTGGGATGGAGATAGCAGGAACGGGTGAGCTGGGCTGCGCTTCCCTGGCAGGTGAAAATGGACCCGTGAAACGTGGAAGAACAAAAACACAATCTCAGCGTTGACAGCATTTCCATACCTGAGATGCAAGTGGCCGGGTCAGCCACGAAAACTGAGCTGCTGTGCCTTTCAAACTCCAATAATTCCTGAATTATTGAGAAAAACACACACCCTGCCCGAACACCTGGGAGCCACGCAGCCTGATGTTCGTGTGTGCCCTGTGCCACAGCTGCCTCGGAGCCTGAATAACCCCTGCCCTAATTAAACACGAATGTTAATCCCTTCTGAGGCAGTTTTTAGTGGGATCTGCGGCAGAGCAGGGCCCACAAGAGGGCCCCCACACCATGTGTGGGGCTGCTGCTGTTCCCCTGGCCCCGGGACAGCCCCTCTCCCTCTGCTGCCGCGGCCTTGCTTTGCTGCCTCTGCTCAGATTAATGACACACAATCGGGTTTATCTTTGCCAAAGGCCGGCTCGTTCTGTCCCTCTTCCGTGGCCTGGATGTCAGACTCACCCAAGGGTCTTGGCTGGAGGGCTCAGGACTCAAAACCCCACAAGGTGTGTGCCCAGCAAGTGCTGCTGTGCTACGAAACACGGGGGATCCTGCCAAGCCCACAGCTTTAAGGCATGAAGCCAGTGCACTCAGCTGCTGAGGCCTGAAGTTTTCAGAATCCCATCAATAGGAATTTTACACAGTGGGTTTTTTTTTTTTTCAAACTGCTGTGGTAAATCTTCCAAACTCAAAAAAAATCCCATGGACATTAAAAATCCCAGACAAGCTGGTGATCAGGCAGAGTCTTGGGTATTTAAGACGAGCTTGCAGGCCTTGGAGAGAACCCTCTTGCAGTGAAAGATGCTTCTTACAAATCTCCATGTCTGCTCCATCGGGCACAGGCGTGGATTTACCAGGCCTTGGGAGGAAGAGGATTTAATTGATGCTGCCACATGCAGCACAGACACCCTGGGTCTTCTTGATGTGGTTCTAGGGCTCTGAAGTGCTTCCCATCACCCACACCACGCAGCCTGGGATTACTTCTCACTCTGGAATAGCTTCCACAGAGGAAATATGGACCCAGTTTCTCCTACAGCAGATGTTAATCTTCTAAATACGTGGTGGGGAGCACTTATTTCTCTGGGAAGGAGGAGAAATCAACCAGGTGAGCTCACTGGACTTCTCTCTTCCTGCTGTGTTTGTGATGCTGCGGCTCCATCTCCATTAGGAACGCTCCCTGTTTCCGCGTGCAGGGCATGAGTGGGCACGAGGAGACGCCAGCATTCACAGGATCATCGAGGTTTTTCAGGCTCCATCATCACCCAGAGCTGTGTTCCTCAGTCGCTGCTGCAATCAGCCTCTAAAATCAACATTTTAGTCACCGGGATGTTGGTTTGAAAGGTGGCGGGGCCAGCTCCCAGTCACAGGAGCTGGAGGAAGTGCCCGACTCACTGGGCCAGAAGGAGCAGGAGTTTCCAGCCATGTCACCAAGTCTAAGTCACTTCTTTCCAAGCTGACAGAAGAGGTTTAGCCCAGGCAGTTCCTCTTTTCCCAAAGGAGAATGCGGATAATGAACCACCCAGGGAAAAGGGAGCCTCAGTTCCTGTTAGTCAGAGGGGGAAAGCCTGGAGCGTTTAATGGGCAACGAGGAACACACGAGGAACTCAACACCCTCATTACCTGACACAGGAGTTTAGGGCTGGAAATAGGCAAAGGTTTCTCAAGAGGATGATTTGCAAGGACAGATAGAAACGGCAGTTTTTGAAATAAGCACCGAATAATTGAGAATTGAAGGGCGGACAGAGAGAGGAGATGATTTGCATAATAAAAGAGGTTTTAATTAGAATAACGAAACTGAGGCGGGGAAGATGTATCCTGAAAAGATGCTGGGGCACATATGACACATGTCTACCCAAAGAATTCCCTTTGGAATCACTGGAAGTTTCAAACACCAGCCTATGGAAGCAGATTTATCCAGTGCCCCCCTGACTGCAGCAACGAGGGACCCGCAGGTTTTAGAGCTCCTGTTTTGGGGCCCCAAAACATTTGAGGGTTTATTTCAACTGTTGGATGTTCACCTTCAATTCTGCTTCATTTATTTGCCAGAAAGAACTTGACAAAAAGTGGAAGGGGCCTGCAGGGACTGAAGTTTGTTATAGTTCCTGAGCATCTCATGTGCTGCTGCAGCTGATGCAAAGTTTAGCTCTCTGTTTAAGACCTGATAGTGGGTGAATTTTTGTTCCCCTCATGTTTTTTACAGGTCTGAACAGATCTTTGGAGAGGGAGCGGAAATGAGCCATTCCCCAGATTTAGATGGATGAGACAGATAAAAATATCTCCACTCTAAAAAGGGAGGTTGGATGTTTTTAAAAATCAAATGACTGAACCATTTCAGTCCAACCCGAATTTCTTATAACACGGAAGTTCCTCCCCAGTTTTGGTGCTCACCCTCCAAAAGCTACTTGAGTCAAACAGCAGCAGCATAAACTTGAGCCAAAAAAAAAAAAAAANCTTCCCTCCCGGTGTGAAATCCTCGAGGCATTTTCGCGTTGCTTCATTCCCCAGCGCTGCTCGGCGTTACCAGGAACTCTGCACCACAACTGAAGATTCACAAACTCAGCCTGAAACAGCTGCAGAGCAACCCTGACCTAGCTGGGAATGCGAGGCTCAGCAGCCAAGAGAGCTCTGGGCTTTGGGAGACCTCGCTGAGCTGGGGTGTGCCACACGGGAGACCCGGCTCCCTCCTGGCTGGCTCAGCCAAGGCCCAGTAGCAGGAAAAGGTGCCTCTCTCCTGCTCTTAAGACTGGATTTATTTTTATCTCCAAAGGTTTTATTTGGCCTTGTGAGCCTCCCCCCTGCCCACAGCACCAGCAGCAGGATGTGCTCCCAGGACAGGGACAAGGAAGGAGCAGCCACCGCCCTGCACATCTGGAGCTGCACATCTGTACAGTGAGGGCTGGCAAAGGGCTCTGCAGGTTTGGGCTGTTAGTTTTTGCCTCGGGAGTGGCAGGGGACACTGAGAACAGCACAAATGCAAGGAAACACACTGGAAAAAAGTAACAAATCCATTCTTCCCACTGCTTATCATTATCTCATGCTCAGGTAGCCCTGGCACTTTGCCAAGAGGAGGGATAACTGCGTCCTGAAGTCAAATATTGATGCCACGTACATAAAGTGGATTTTTTTACTGCACTGATTTCACCTTAATCATTACTGAGCCCAGCCCTGCACAGGTAATGGCCATAGATGTGGGAATTAGGGAGATTCAGGTGGAAGTGAGCACTCTGTCAGCTGGGGAGAGGGTATAATAAGGGAGGAAGGGAGGCAATTTTGGGTTTTTTTGGCTGGGAGGAGTAGGTAGAAGCTGAGACAGAGGACCAGGCTTTGCTCTGCTCTTCTGTAGCTCTTAATATGAGCCCTGGCTATGATGCAGCAGGGCTCTGCTCAAATGCAGAGTAAAAATGTTCATTTTCCCTGCTGCAGAAAGGAAGGCAACAGCAGGGACAGACTGGGGAGTGCCATGAGTGGAGCTGCTCACTGTGCTGAGCAGGGCTCTCAGGGGAGCTGCCTGAACTGGGCCCAGGAAGTGCAGTTTGGAGGAATAGGAAATAATTGGGACAATAATTTTTTGCCCAAGCAGAAAGAATAAAACTGCACAGTGCCACAGCTGCAGGGAATATATTTGTGAAGGAGGCTCCAGCAACTCTTCTCCATCCTCTTGTGCATGGGACTGTTCTTTCATGGCAGGGATCTCTGGGAATCAAATCTCCAGGCAAGATGCAAATACACTTCACAGCATTGCTAAAGAGGCTGGCTTGTCCCTGCAGCCCAGACTGCACCAGCTGGTGAGTGATATCCCGGTATTTTCCTGGAATGACTTCCCACAAGGCTGTCTCCTGGTAGGTGACAGTCACACACTTGCAGGGTAATTCATTTTCCTGTTGCTCAAGCTGCATAAAGCAGCTTCTTATCTTGTAATTTAGGAGCATAATATATAAATATTTGCAAGTGCTACTCGGGTGTCTGGAGAGGTGTGAAAAGCTCTTTGTGTAGCAGCACGAAGAGGTGATCCCGGGACAAGTTTAACTCTGAGGGGAGGGGTGAGGAGAGCACAGTGAAAAATCATGGAAGGCTCCTGTGAATCAATTAAACACAATGCTCAGGGGAACTGGGCTGCTACTGGTATGCTCAGTGTTTTAATCCTCATATTTTGGATTATTTTTAAGGAGCTTGGGGAATGGAATGACGACAATAAGTAATTTACAATTATTCTTGCTGTTCTCGAAGGTCAAAAATGCATTTAGATAATGGTTTTTCCCCTTAGTGACTCTGTTGTGGTACTGAAAATCGCAGAAATTAATATAAAATCTGAATAACTTCTAATGTGAGTATGCCTGGGATGGTGTCCTGTATCAGCAGAAGAGCAAATGCAGATCTCCACAAGCTCCTTCCCTCCCATCTGGGGTTTCCCTCACCTTGCTCATTTTGGTTTCTACTGAGTCTAACACTTGCTAGGAAAACAAAATAATGCCACACAGGACTTCTACTGCTTATTTGTGCTGCACAGACTGTCCAAAGCTGACGTTTTCAAGTAATTTTTAATAAGAGATAGGTGTTATTAATGTTCTTGGCCCTTATGGCATCTCTTCAGTAGATGACAGCTGTAAAACTCTATAAAATGGTCGTGGTCATGACAGAGCCTCTTGCAAAACCCTCCACGGCTCCTGAAAAATGCTGCCCTTGTCAGAAACATCAGGGTGGAGCAGGGAACAAAAAGGCTGAGAAGGTTAATGATTAAAACCGGCAGAAAATGTTTGCACAGATGTGACTGACTCCAGCTCTGCCTCTCATTTCCTGGCTCTCAACTCTGTCCTCGCAAGCAGCCCAGCCCAGGCTCCCAGCACCCCAAAATTCTGTTTTCAGGGAGATGAGCCACAAACAGGCAGGGCTCCTGCTCCCTAAATCTGGGAGGAAAGGCCACGCTGGGGCCCAGGGAGTCGAGGCTGCCCTGACAGTGCAGCAGGCAGGATGGAGCGGGGCTGCTGTGTGTGAGCTGCTCACAGCTCCTGCAGGCTCTGCACCTTTCCATGGGCAGGCTGGCAGCAGGGTTCTGCCTCTCCTGCTGCAGCCTGTCCCCGTTTTTCCTCTCTGGATAACTGCCACAACTTTATAAACAGAGCTCGCTGCTAGGTCCTGTGTTCTGCTGAACCACACAGATCTGGGTGCTTTCAGATACAGCAATTTTCCAAGTTCAAAGTCCTGCTCGCTGCCAAACTCATTTTCTCTCCTTAGCGAAAGGATTTCTGTTACTGTGGTTGATCAGAGGTAAAGCAAAGAGTCCTCAAATGCACCTTCACCCAGATTTCATGTGGCTTTGCCTGTTTCCATCCCCGGAGTGGCTGCAGTTAAACAGTTTCTCACAGTTTGTGCTGAGAACCAAGCTGGTGCTGTCCCAGGCAGGATCCAGTCCTTACACCAGCAGGTAAAAGACCATCAAACGTATCTCTGGGTCGTCACGTTTTAGCTCCGGCATTTGGCAAGATGTGAGCAACATTTCCTGGCACAGGGTTTGGAGCAGAGCAGGAATTTGTGTCAGGCAGAGCTGGATGTGTGCTCAGCACCTCCAGCCAAAGGGATCCCCGGTGCCAAACGCGACGAGCCCGGGCACAGCCCCTTTCCCCACGCAGCTCCTGGGGAGCTGATTCATCACCAGCAGCCGTGCAGTGCTCCTGGCATTCCACACAAGATCTGAGGCAAATGTAATACCCAGCAGACCTGTTTTTAGAGATACTTTATGAGCAGGAGGAGCTTGCCTTAAGTTTGTAGATGTATTTTAATGCCACAGTCTTAGGATTAAAGTGTTTAGATCTAGGTTGTGGTATCTGAAGGTATTTTGGTTTTATTTCCAAAGTTTTGATCTACCTCCTACCAGAAAAACCCACCCAAACTTGACTTTTATTTTTACCCTTGTCTCCAGCTGAAAAAAGGTTCCTGTCTTGCTGCCTTCATAGTTCCCCTTGAACTCCCATCCAATAATTAAGTCAAGACCAGAATCTGTAAATACACCTTGCAGGTCTGACTGCAAAGACACACGAGTTTTTCACCGCCTATTTCTGGTGACAATGCAAAGGCTCTATAAAAAGAGCAGAGGAACTTATGGTCACTCTTCTGGCACGTCCCAGACCAGAATTCTGCATTCACCATTGCTCAACAGCTCCAAAGCAGAAAAGCTGAAAAATGCCATTCCTTGTCACAGCGATGTGAAACCCAACTCGTCGTGTTCCCACAGCCCCTGTGGGGGACATATTCATGAAAAGCTTTTACAGGTAAGGAAAAATTTAAACACACCCACCACGTTTTCACCACGACAGCACTGTGAAAGTACAAGATTTTTTAGCGTAGTTTTAATTTTTCACAGAAACAGCAAAAATTTTTGCCTGCTGGAGCGCTTAGGATGGTTTCCCTGCTTCTGCTTTCTGCCTTCTGAGTAGCTCCATGCTATATAATAAACTGAGCATGACATAAAGAGCGTCATTTACAACCCAAATGCAGGTTCATAACCATTCTCCTTTGCAAACAGCGTGTAAACGGCAGAGCAGTGATCGCCCGAGATACTCCATGAAATCACCTGTGAGCAACTCAGCTTTAGCAACACTCCAGCGTGTAATTATTGCCTGTGTGTCATCCCACTTTGGCAGCTCTGAAGTCAAGAGTTGTTGTCTGGCCAGTTTCTCCCTGCTCCCTAATTTCGGATGGAGCAAACCCCGCGCGGCCGCGGTTCCTCGGCGCTTCCCCGGCTCTGCTTCCCAGCTGAGCACACCGGATGCCCGGAGCAGGGTGGTTTTGTGTTTTTAGGGTAGTCTGCAGCCTGAATGTGGTTTTACTCCCTTGGCAGATGAGTTTTGGATGTCGTCAGTGGGGCCCTGCTTCGGTCTTCGCCGCCCGGGTCCGTCCACGCCGGCATGGAGGTGTCGTGAGCAGGGTGAGTGCTCCGGGAGCTCCGGGGGTGTTTGGGGTGTGATGCTTCTGGAGAGAGGGAAATCTTCCCGAGACAAAGGTGAGAACCCATCCTTCACACAGAGAATGTGTTGCTGTTTGTGCTTGTTGCTGTTTTTTCCTGGTCTGGAAATGGCTCTCCTGAGCTGTGCCACGCCGATTCCTTGGGCGTTCAGGAGTGGAGAAGGACAGGCCTGATTTAATTTGTGTTTGTCAGCCTGGAACACTGTTGCACTTCCTAATTCCTGTGCCAAGGGGATCCAGACTGTAATATCATACAAGTTAAACTTCACAGAATCAACTAGGTTGGAGAAGACCCTTGAGACTGAGTCCAACCTAATATACTCATCTTCCACTGAAAGTTTCAGCTGCTGTAGTGACCACTGAAAGTCAAATCCCTAGCCTAGCAGAACAAGCAATTTCAACTCAGAAAAAGTCTTCTTTTTATTTAATTCAGAAATAGGCAGGTAAATAAAGCAGTTTTCCTCAGGGAAAAAACGTTGCTTTTCAGACTTTTTTAAAAATTTCTGTTAGGAAACACCTTCATAGGAAAGTAAAAATTTCTCACCAAGAAGAACATTTTTGGTAGCACCTGAAGTCTATGAATGCCCCTCAAAAGCTTAAAAATCTCACAGGAAGGTGAAGCTCTTCCTATCGAGCGTAACTTTCTGCTGATAGCACTCATAAATAATGCAGAAAAGTCAGAATGAAGTTTTATCAGCTTTCCCCTCGAGGAGGGGATTTATTCTTTATGGGCCGGTAAGAATTAGGTCATAGGTGCTGGGAAGTGTCGTGGTCTGCTCCGAGGAGCCTGTGAATGAAACAGCTCTTGGAAGTCACTTCCCCTCCTCTGCTCCCAGGGAAGGGGAGACCTTTGTGCCACAACATCACAGCTGGAGTGTTTCTTCTCATTTGTAGGATTCTCTCTTTAGTCACATCTTATAAACTGTTACTGAGATAGAAGGATACAGATATATGGGATTTTTCTTGTTCTCGGATAAGCAGAAGGTGAGTCTGTGATGATGTGTAGGAATGGCAGAATCCCATTCACCACCACAGATAAATTCCCTTTTCTTACCCCCAGCACGCCGGAGGTCAGACACCAACTCCTCAGATCCCTTTCAAAGTAATTCTTAATACTATAAATCAATGCAGGGGTTTTGTCTTGCTGCTCACTTCAAACAAGCCACTTCTCTGGTGGCCTGCAAGTGACAATTAAGGAGACAATGGGAGTAGAAAATAGTTACAACCAAAGACAACACTCTTTATCAGGCTACCTAAGCTGCACTGCTCAGATCTGACGCTTTTCAGGCTGCTGCACTATTTTTCTCTCTCTGTCATAGATTACAGACAATGATAGTGCACTGGCAGCTGCTGCTGAAAGCCCAGCTTAGTTTTCATCTCAGCACACAATTAATCGTGATTAAAAATGGAACAGACGCTACCTCAGCACGGTAACAAGGTACTTCTGCTATGGTGCCTGCAGTCATTTACTCGGGCAGGCTGGGATCTCGTTTTAAACAGACTTTTTGGCTGGGATACAGTCACATCTCCGTGCTTCTGAAAGCACAGTCCCTCTGTACTTGAGGAAATCTGTCCTCTCTTTCCTTCCCGAACTGCTTCCTTACATCCCTGGTGGTTCAGCAGTCTTCCTTCATCCAGTGCAACTCCAGTGCTATCTTTGATTATTTCCCACCTCTCCTCAGAGGTGCTGCCTGTTCTCGAGTCACCGCTAAAATCTCTGTGCTGAAAACCGACTGCAAATGGGGCTTTGAGCTGCTGCCCTTGCAGGAAGGTGTTGCCATCTCTGAGCAGCTCCAGCGCCACTCACAAACGAGAGGAATTCAGGAATTTAACCTTGATCTTTATTTCTCCAGCTCTTCATTCCACTCTCCCACCCCTCCGACTTCACACCCCTCCCAGCTGTGCCCCTCTCAATTTGGCAGCTCCTTTTGTTGACTTTTGGACTTTTTGCTGTGTTCCCAACTATTCTCTTCCTTTTAAAGTCACTTCTTTTTTGTATCTATTTAATGTCCATCACCACCGTGGTCCCCTTATATTTGATTTATTCAAGGATCCCATTTGCCTCTTCCTCGGGGTGGGAAATGTCTTTGCCCACACACTGCTTTGTATTCTTGAAGTACTTGCTAAGAAGTAAATAGCAGAATTATTTATGAACTAAGCAAGGCGACAGTCATTTGTTTGAGCTGTGTTTAGACTAAATGTTTATCAGTGTATTCCCTGACACGACATGTGCCTGGGGACTGCGTGAGTGGCATTTCCAGTGGCACAGACAAACCCCCTCTTCCCACCTCCACGGTGTCATCTCCAAGTTCAGCTCTTCTCTGCATTTATTAAAAGCTGTGGTGTACTTTGTACGCAAGTAAAAATATTTTTCCCCTCATAAATTATTCCTATGAAAGCTGTGATACGAATTCTTAGGGAATTCATCCAAACTAGGAATGTTTCCTGGTGTGAACACACCTGCCAATGGTAGGAAACACAATAAAAATTTATTTTCATGCCTGTTTCTTCAGCCAGCCTTTGCAAGGTAAGGAGTCCTTTCCAATGTTTCCAGTTCCTATTCCATACAGTGCCAAGAGATTACAGCTGCACTTTAGGAGTGTTTGGACCCTGTAAATTCTCACTTCTCTGTACTTGGGATTGAAAATTGCCATAATTAAACATTTGTTGTTTATGCATTAATAGACTTCCACTCAAATACCAGCGTATTTGGTATTCCTGGCTCCTCTCTCATACCAGGTGTCACGTCTTTTCAAACACTCTGCACAATCTGCTTTCTGTGTCTTGATATTCCCATAATGAAGGAATCCTGGTGCTAAGGCACACTGACAGCCCTGTGACAGGAGCAGAAAGTTTCTGTGTACGTTTGTCACATTAAGGAAAGTGGAGTAGGAGGGAGGAAAATGTGTAGTTGATTTTGTTTGAACTTCGGAGGCAAATTATTTTTATCATTTGTCCTTGGGTAAGGAGGCCACTCCCCTGATTTCCTCGGGAATGGATCCCTGACCTCAGAAATCTTCCTGGGTTTACCTTCAGTGAATTTTAATGCATCCTGAATTCACCTTCTTGCTTTCAAGTGATCCTGGGCGATTTAAAATGATGCCCTTGAGTATGAGATTGAGAAACAGGGAGAGAGTTGTTCGTTGTTACCTACAGAATTCATGCTGCGGCTGTTCCCAGGCAGGCAACACGCAGCGAGATCCTTTTGTGTCGTGTGCTGGTGGTCATTTCCATCCAGCAGAATCCTGGAGTATTTTTCTTTTTCCTAAGGAAATGTTGGGAAATCACCAGGACAAAAATCCTGGATGTTATCCATGTGATAATTTAGCTGAGCTCACCTTGGGCATCGTTTTCAGTCTGCTGCTTCTGCTGTTCCAATGCAGTGAAAACTTTCAGGGATTTTTCTTTGTTCTCCTCACATCTGGAACCTTCCTTTATCTATTTTCTGTTGCACAGATCTTCCTGGAACTTGCCACTTTTCTGAAATTATCTTGGTCAAGAGCAGACTGCTCAGATTAACTGTAAAGATGCACAACTTTAGGGCTACTTATAAAAGTCATCGTGCTCTTTCTGTTTCTCTAAATAACACACACTGTCACTGTGACTGACAGGCTCCCTTCAGTTTAATTTAGGCACAGCCTTGAATTTATGGCTCTCCTGGTACCACTTTTAATGGAACTTTTCACAGGCTGGAATCTAATGAGTCATGCGTGTAACCCTCCAGATTTGACACACCGAACGGTGGGGGTGTGTGCTTAACAACTGAAAAATGAGAAACTTTGGGGAAAAAAGAAGCAGTATTTGTGTGTTTACACGTGAAGAGACTGTAAACAGGCAGTTTGGTCACTACGCTTCCTTCAAAGGAGCAGGAGTCAAGTAACTGATGTCTCTCCACTGCAGAAACATGATTAAAGATAACAACGAAATTGTTCCACTAATGGGCAAGAAAGCAAACCCGCCTGGAATTCCCCCTGCGAACCAGCAAGAGAAAAAGGTGACTGAAGGCACTCCCACCAAGAAAAGGTAGGACTCCAGCTCGGTCTAAACCACTGAAACTCCCCTGCTTTATCCCTTTCAGGAGATCCTTGCACTGAAATACCACCAACATCTTTGTTCTGTATCACCTTACAAGAATCTGATCTAGTGATGGTTAATGTTTGATGCAAAGTGATCTTTTTTTAAGAGATCACATGGAAGAACACGCCAGGTTTTATGTAAGAGATGCTGGCCTGAAAAAAGGGAGAGTTTCAAACTTAGCCTAACGTGGAAATGTGGCAGATTATGGAGAGGCAGAGGGCTGGGAGAGTAGGAGGTTTGAAAAATCCTGTCACAAACAGAAACCTGAATTCACTCTATTTCTCATTCTTCTGATTAATGAGACTTCTTTGCTGTTTTATAAAATATTCACTTTAATGCATAATTTATATTAGAGAATTAATAAAGGGATTGAGGCTTTGTATTTAATGTGAACGGGGAAATACAAGCTGTAATTCCTGCCTGATACTATGAAGTCAACTAAGTTACTGCAGAGTGAGGATGAATTTTCATTCATAAACTTTTCATTCTGGATAATTACTGGTTATTATGGCAATTTCTGAAACTCTGAAGGCCTGGCCAGTTGTGGCTGTTCTGACATTTATAATTCTCAATAATCAGAGGACTCACTTTTCACAGGGATGGTGCCATTAGTTATTTGAGATCCACTGCCTGGGTGGTCCAATTTGTCTTTTTGTCATCAAATTCAAGAAGAGATGCTCTTTGGTGGCCTACGGGGGAGACAAGGTGTCTGAACAGCTCATGATCCACCCAGCACTTCAAAAAGGGGCAATTCCATGGCAGATCGTGGAGTTACAGGAATATCGCCAAGCCCAAGCCCTCAATTACTTAACTCCTATCTCACATTCGCTGTGGCCTCAGGAACAGTAACCTTGGGGTTTTTCCCACCTCTCAACCCAGAGCTCAGGGCGCGGCTGGCAGCATTCCTGTAACACACAGCACCAGGATCACGTGGATTTTAATGCAGGGCTTGAACATCTCTTAATTATATGTTCCAATGCTGCTTTATCCTGTTCCTTCAAAACTCTCCCTCCAACTGCCCCACCAGCGGCTGCTGCGCTCCCAGGGTGGCATTTCTCACTCTCAGCGTGTGTTCGGCAGTATTCACTTTCTTGAAAGGCGCTGGCATTCCCTGCTCGAAGCTCCTGGAATTTGGCTGGAATGCTGGCGTGTAATTGAGCACAGGAAATCCGAGGGGCAGGTGGGGAGGAGGCTGTCAGAGCCTGCCGAGGGCTGTGGGCAGAGCACCTGGCCACGTCAGCACCGGGCTATTTGGTGGCACCCTGCTCTGCACGGTGCCTTTTGGGGTGTTTTTTTCCCCCCCACCCATGACATCCCCAGGTAACCCTCGAGCCAGGAGAGGTGAGGTCTGGTCAGCCCCCAGAGCAGGGATCCCTTCCCAGCTGCTGCACAGCTGTTGGATGCCAGAATGAACAGCTGGATCACCAAGCCATTGGAAAACGAGATGAACTAGATAATGCTATTTTTAGCAAATATCAGCAGGTTGTTCAGTGATAATACACTGCATTTTACCATCAGTACCAGTACTTCACTTCAACAGGATTCTTTGGGGAAGATGCAGTTAAAAAAACAAAAAAAATACCCTACGGGCTAAACCATAAATATTAGGTGAATTGGAAGGGTTTTCCAGGTGACTGCTGCAGCATTTTAGAAATGTAAGGCAGTTTCTGAGCATTGCTGCATCTACCACTGAAACTCCTCTGCCTGTGGTGAGCTGTAGCAACGTTTTACTGAGATCCAGTAAAACCAAGCCATTGATTTTCGCCTCTCAACTCTGCAGGCCTTTAAAAGGTGAAATCTTTCTATCCTTTTCATATTACCTTGTCTGTGCTGCTTCAAATTTTCTTTCTTTCCCCCATAAATATTTATATAATTATTTAGATGGAAAACAGTTGAATGTCATGCAGGCACGAGGACACATTCAGCCCTGGCTGGTGGAAACGCCTGATGCCACTGAACCTGTGGCCCTTCCAACTTTCTGATTTAATCATTATCACTGCTGATGGGTTAGAAATGATCCATCCTGATGGCTCCTGGCTGGAGAAGCAGGGACTGGGGCTGGAGAAAAGCCTCTGTGTGTGCAGCACACACGTGTGGCTGGGCAGGGATGGGAGCTGGGTGCGAGGCTGCTTTAGAGGCTGCTGCTCACACACGCCAGGATCTGATGCCGTGTGCTCTAAAAATACCTCGGGAATTTTGCCCATCTGCCAGCCTGGAAGAGCTGGGCACGGGCTGGAGGTTGGGATCCCCTCAGGGGAAAGCAGATAAGCCTCTGCTCCAGCTCAGGTTTAATGCCAGCAGAGATTAATTGTCAAGCTTGCCCTTATAGTTCTTTTCTTGCTTTATGGTTGGGCTTGCCTTTTATCACTGATATTTTTTAAAATGCACTGTCTTCAACAGCTCCCACTTTTTTCTGGAGATTGATGGTTTTGAAAGCAATGCTACTCCCAATAACACCTCTCCCCCTGTGTTTTCCAAGCCCATGGATTCAAATATCCGCCCGTGGTAAGTTACAGATGCACAAGCAGTGGTCCTGCTGCAAATACATCCATTTTCTTCCCAGCAGCTTCCCCTTAATTCTCCTTGGGCCTCAGTGCTAGGATTTCACAGGACTTTATTCATAGCTTTTGGTCACTTCAAAGACAGAACTTCACTGGAGATCCATCTTTGGTTTTATCTACTGCTGTCGTTTGCATGGAATAAACCAGGCCTCAGATCTGAATAAATTTAAAATCAGTAATTTTTTTTTAATCTTAGCCTCTTATTAATGGTACATTAGAACAAACCCCATGCCCTCATTTGGGTGTTTTCTGCTGTGTGAAGACCACAGCCTAATTTAGAACCCTGTTCCCAGCTGGCTGCTGACGTCTTCCCTCTATTGCTCATTAACAACCAAACGTGGAAATGCTGAATCTGAAATATTTAAAGCAGCCATTTATGCTGAATGAATAGAGAAAAATTATGACGGGGAAGAATAATTTCAAAAAATGTGTAAGGTGCTAACAGCCAATAATTATGAGTAAGGGAAATATGTCACAAATCTGGCAGAAATCCAGAGTGGCCAAAGGTTTTTGTGCCTGAGGATGTCTGGTCAGCTTTTGGGAATGAGCTGAGTTTGGTTTCAGAGGAGAGGTGTCCAAATTTCCCCCTCACTCAGGAAGTGACCTGCACATGTGCTTTGTCACCACGTTACCCAGCTTTGTGCAGACCAGTGACAGATGGAATAAGAATGGACTCAGAGCTCCCAGCTTTATTTCAAAGGGAGGGGAATACCTGCAGAGCAGTGCTGAGCTCTTGATTTGCTGGCCATGCATCTGCTTTGCCAATAATTAATAGCTCAGATTCCCTAAATTACTAACCTGAGGTAGTTCATCCAATCTGAACCTTGGAGAAAACAAAAATACAAGTAAGAAACTCCTTTATTCTGATTTTTCTAAGTCAGATCTGCTTTTAGGACTGTGTGGAAATTATGTACAGCGAAAACAAAATATCAGTGCCATTGAAAATCCTTTAAATATATCACCTAAATATCTATTTAGGGCCAAGTCCTCAATTTTTTTCATTCAAGTCAGCCACAAAACACTCCTGAGTTGCCTCCAGTGTTCTGTGTAGTAAATCTTTAGGTAAATCTTTCACTGTGGGCTTGCAACCCACTCAGTGCTACTGATTTAGCACTTGTTTTGTGCCAGATGACAAATTAAGCATGTGAAAAGGAAGAATGTAAGCTTCAAGCATTCAGGGTGATGCATAAAAAGTAGTGATCATTAAAAAAAAAAAAACCAAAAAAAAACAAAAAAGGAAAAAGTTCCCACGGTTTCAGGATCTGCAGTGAAATAATCTAATAAAACACAAAGCAGATTGCTTTCCTAATGTGGTCTTTTTAAAAATATAATAAAATCCTGTGAGTCTCTTCATTTTTATCACTCACTTTAAAATTCACGTGGGAGATAAAACGATAGAATTAAAAGGCCAATGTCAAATTGGACTAATTGAAGCTCTAGTGTGGATACTCCGTGCTACTATTGAACATTTCTTCATGCAATTTGCCCAAATTCCTGCCAAAATGTCTTGGCACACGTGCTCTTCTGTTCTCTGTAGTGCATCTGGAAATGGGGAAGACATGGATTCCCCCCAGTCTCTCCAGGATGATGCCACTGAGTACAGCCCTAACGTGGACAGCTGTGGGTGAGTGGAGACACGAATATTTCTCAGCCCATTTTCAACAGACTCAGTCTGTGGTAGGGTAGATATTACCTATTTTGCTACCTATTTTGCCTGCCATGTTTTAGAAAAAAAGGTCGTGTGTGTGCATGCCTTTCTGATTCTTCAGTAATGAAATGTTGAAATGAACAACTCTGATCTCTCCAGTCTCATATTTAGTGTGAGGATTCTTTATACATAACGTGTGTTTTTTAGATGGCAACGCAGGACCTACACGCCACGATCAGGCATGGAGTGTTTCTGCTTGGGGGAAATATGAAATCATTCTTTTTCCAGGATCAAGGGTGATCAGAAAGTGGTGTAAGATGTGAGGTTAAGAACTCTCCTCTGCTGTGAGAGGGGTGGTGCAGCTGGAGAGCAGCACCAGGTAACCTCAGCACTGCAGTCAGGTGTGGCAGAGCAAGGAAGTATTTCTTGGCCTTTATCCTGGAAGAATGGATAAACTGGAAAAAAACACAAAATACTTGAAAAATGTGCTGTTTTATTATAAATCCTCTGTCAATAGCCCAGTTACCTGCAAATAAGCAATGTGAGAAATCAATCTTCTGAGGTGTTCATGGAAGCGGGGCCAGTTCGTGTAGTCTGGGGCGAGTAATTGTATTTGGTTTTACCCTTATGAAGAAAATAAAATAAACCAGGATAAACTGAACCAGCAATTTCACGCTGATTTCCTACAATTCAGTGCTAACACACCCCAAGGCCCTGAGCTGACGAGTGCCAGGAAGAAGCTGAAGAGGAACCTGTTCCGGGCAGTGTCCGAGGGGAACGTGGAGGAGCTGCAGCGGCTGCTGGCGGAGCTGAAGGAGCGATCGAGCGCCTGCACCAACCTGCCCGCGCCAGGTGAGCTGTGCAGGCACCTGGGGGAGGGTTGCCACCTCTTCTGGCAGCTCAGGTGCAGTCTAAACCTGGGAAATATCTTTATTTCCCTGTGAATTTGGGAGTTACGGCACTGGGGCGTCCAGCAGGAAAACCAAGTGTGTTGGCTGCCTTGGTGCTCGAATACAGAGTGAACAGGATGGAGTAATGGTTTGGCACAGAGTTTGTGTTCATCCATATCCCTCAGGTTTCACCCCTGATGAACAGAAGTTTAAGAAATAACAATGATCTAATCTCAAAACTCACTCTTGTAGATTACCTGATGAAAAAGTTCACGGCTTCTGACACCGGCAAAACGTGTCTGATGAAAGCTCTGCTGAACATCAACCAGAACACAAACGAGATGGTGAACATGCTCCTGTCCTTTGCAGAGGAAAATGGCATTTTGGAGAGATTTATCAATGCAGCGTACACAGAAGAGGCATATAAAGGTATTGCCATGTGATAGCAGTTTCAGGTATATGGTTGAACATAACCTCCATAAAATAATGGTGGTTTAAACCCCTTAAATCAACTTTCATTCATTATCACTGGTGCCATCCCTCGTGAAACATCATCACTGTTTCAGAGTGTGCTTCAGAGACTCAGCCCTAAATTCCTGTGTCTGTTTTTTCAGGCCAGACAGCTCTAAATATTGCCATTGAGAGGAGACAGTATGAAATCACCCAGAGCCTCATAGAAAAAGGAGCTGATGTCAATGCTCATGCCCAGGGTGTTTTCTTTAATCCCAAACACAAGCATGAAGGCTTTTATTTCGGTAAGTGGAATTGTGATCTTTCTGGAAAAGCTAAGAAGGAATACCCACAATTTCATAAAACAAGAGTTCAATCCAGTACAATCAACATGTAAATGCGCTTTCATTTATTAAGACGCCCAACACAATATTTTATATTCTGATTTGAAGGCTTGAAATAAAACGTGACCACTTGCTGCATTTTGTGATTCTGTAGGTGAGACTGCACTGGCCTTAGCTGCGTGTACCAACCAGCCAGACATAATTGAGCTGTTAATGGACAATGCCAGGACCAACATTTCCTCCCAGGATTCCAGAGGAAACAATATCCTCCACGCATTGGTTACCGTGGCAGAGGACTCCAAAACCCAGAATGACTTTGTCATCAGAATGTATGACATGATTCTGCTGAAAAGTAAAGACCGAAATCTGGAAACGACCAAGAATAAGGAGGGTTTGACACCACTGCAATTAGCTGCAAAAACTGGGAAACTGGAGGTGGGTATGATTTCAATAGCGTTTAAGAGAAAGAGGTGCTCTGACACATCTCTTTCCACGCTGCTGTTTTGTATCAGTATTTGGGGAGATAATTCTGTTCGAAACACAAATATTTCCATCGCAATGTTGTTTTTATGCTTCAAGGTTTCTCTGTAGCTGCCCCCCCGCCATAGAAACTACAGAGTTCTGTTTAGAACCAGGCTTCTGTTGTACAGAAATTCTGCATTTGCCACCAAGCAATTTCAGAAAACTCACCAGAACTGCTGTGTTGCGCTGCTGTAGAATTTGGTTTGCATAAATCAACTGCAGCGTAAAGAATTGGCAATGGGATGATTTAGAAAGTAATTAAGTTAAAGGAAGGCATAAATGAACCCATGGAAAACTGAGCTTTCATCCTTTAGAAAAACATCTCTGCCAGAAAATCTGAAGGCATTAAAAACACCATACTTATTTCTCAGAGGTTTTTCATCTCCAGCTCCCCTCACTGAATAACACAATTACAAACACATTAAATTGCACAACCGTACAGAACAGGTAAAAGGTGGGAGTTTGGGCAAGTATGTTCCTGTGCTGTCTCCTTTCCCACGAAGAACACAGCTGCTGACAAATGTTCCTGTTCATGTTTTAGATTCTGAAGTACATCCTGAGCAGAGAGATCAGAGAGAAGCAGAACAGGAGCCTGTCACGAAAATTCACAGACTGGGCCTATGGTCCTGTCCAGTCTTCTCTGTATGATCTGACAGAGCTGGATACCACTGCTGACAACTCAGTGCTGGAAATCATTGTCTATAATACAAATATTGGTGTAAGTTGCCTATTTTTAAATAAAAGGTTTATTTTTTCCTAGCAGTACACCCATTTCAGATGTGTCAGCCTATGCAACCAACTGAATTACTTGTGAACAGTAATTTTTGGTTGTCAGGTTTTTTTATCATGAGCAAGATAAATTTTATACCTCTGGATAATGTCAGCTGTAAGCAAATATGAATTCAGCTCCTGCAGCACAGTTTAGGTATTTTGGGAAGGCCTTTTCCTACATTTGAAGCCTTAATCTGCCTTGCATAGCAACATAAATACGGCCAAGCTGGTCAGAACAAATAAACTTTACTTAACAGGTTTGCATTTTAGGTGTTTAGGAGCTTTTGCTTTTCAAAGCCAGGATTTTACATTTGCTGAATTCAAACCCTGCCACAAAACTTCCGTAGGAAGCAGGACCAGGAGTTCCCAGGACAGTTTTAGCTCAGTCACGATTCACCAGGCTGGGAATGGCAGCTGATCCCAGCAGGAGGGGGTGGAATTGTCCCTTTGTCCCTTCTCAGGGTGGGTCTGACACATCCCTGAGCACAGAGGTGTTTCTAAAGCAGCAAGGATAGAACAGAATGAAATACACAAAATTCACACCTAAAATTCAGTTTCCTTACACGCAGCAAGTTGAAATATTTAGGGTTTTTAAATTTTCTTTATTTTTTTTCTCTCTCCTCAGAATCGTCACGAAATGCTGACTTTGGAGCCTCTGAATTCACTCCTGAGGATGAAATGGAAGAAGTTTGCACGGCACATGTTCTTCATGTCCTGCTGTTTTTATTTCCTGTACAATGTAACTTTAACACTGGTTTCCTACCACAGGCCTAATGAAAATGAAGTGAGTCGAGCAGCTGAATCTCACCAAATTTTGCTGATTTAAAATGCATGAGTATTTCCTGAGCTGCATTTAAAATGCTAAAGCAAGCCCAGATTTTGGAATATCTGGGTGTAGAGAGACCAGGTTCTCCCACATCAGGGTGGAAGCATCAGATTTGCATTTTGTGGAAGCGACCTAAAATACAAACACGTGATACAAACACTGTGAAATTTCTAAAGCTGTGGAGAGGGTATTTTGATTTTCCTTTAAGAAAGAAACTTCTGATATTTCAAACACCTCTGTTAGGGGGTTGATTGTGTAAATACATGAAGAAAATTCTCACTGGAAGGGAAGAAACTGTGAACCCAGAGAGTTACAGGTGTGAGGGTTTCTGTTGCTTTGCCTTTTACCCTTCAGGGATGGAACTGAGATTTTCCTTCTGGATTTGTCCTGCAGGCTCCTCCTTATCCACTCGCTCTGACCCGTGGAGTGGGGTGGCTGCAGTTGTCAGGACAGGTGATGGTTATGTTAGGAGCAATATTTTTAGCCATAAAAGAGGTAAGTTGTTTTTTTTTTTAGTAACAAATATACAGCTAATTTGTAAAGAACTTCTCTAAATTTATGAATATGCTGCTGCTGATACTGGCAATACACCTGGAGTATCTTTGATATTTGTCATTTTCAAATCTTTAGCACAATCACTTATTCAGAATGACCCTGGTTATTTATCTGAATACAACTGTGAAACAAATATGAGGGTGTTTTCCTTTCAAATTCTCAGTGCAGAGATCTGATATTTGTATAGTATCAGTATTGTCAAATCATTGGCTTTAAGGACAATTGAATTGCAACTTGTAACGAAAGAAAAATCCCACGGTATCATTTTGCCATGTACTGCAAGTAATTAAAAACAGCAACTTAAATTACGCCAGAGATGACAGAATTTTAAGCTTTGAATTTACAACCCTACAAAAAAAATTAATTCTAGAAGTCACCACGTCTTGTCAGCAGAGGGATTAGT
Organism: Cnemophilus loriae; assembly: GCA_013397755.1. NCBI lineage: Eukaryota > Metazoa > Chordata > Aves > Passeriformes > Corvidae > Cnemophilus > Cnemophilus loriae. Next base: position 543,154 of record VZTF01005898.1, read on the forward strand.
TTAGAACTCCAGTTAAAATATTTTGAAAACTGGATTTTGAGGGCTGTTTTCTCTTCCACCATGCCTGTATTTTCTGTTTCTGCCCGCACAGAGTGTGGCCATCTTCCTGCTCAGGCCCTCAGACCTGCAGTCGATTCTCTCTGATGCCTGGTTCCACTTTGCATTGTAAGTCTGACACGTATTTTATACCATCTATAAAATCCTTCTCTATCTCATGGTCACAGAAAATGTGCTCCTGTAGCAGATATTCACTTTTTCCCTCGAAATTATCAGTTTTAGAGGGATGGATGTAAGTTTACCTGCAGCTTTTCTGTAACACAGACTGGTTGCTCTGCCAGTAACAATGTTGATGTGCATGAAGTGGATTTTGTTTGTGGAAAATCTGTAATGATTCTATCAATTCATTAAGCTAAAGCTGCAATTAAATGGCTTCTAAGATATCAGTAACAATTCTTAATATCTCTGTCAGCAAAATCTTCATTAATCAGCTGTTTTGGGGAGTTTACCTAAATTAAGCTTTAATAAATATAATCCTCATACGTTAACATACTCATAACACTTGCACTGACCTATTTTATCATTAAACCATAATGCCAATTTCATGGGGAGAATAAAAAAGCAGCATGAAATGACGAGTTAAGCCTAAAGAGCAAAGAAATCTTGTTTTCGTATTTTTCCATCCTGTTGTTGGTTTTGTGCTAGTAATTTCTCTTTTACATATATGTTTGTTTTTTAACAGTTTTATACAAGCTTTGCTTGTGATCTTCTCTGTCTTTTTGTACTTGTTTTCCTACAAAGAACACCTGGTGTGTCTTGTTTTGGCAATGGCCCTTGGCTGGGCCAATATGCTCTATTTCACCAGAGGCTTCCAGTCCATGGGCATTTACAGTGTGATGATTCAAAAGGCAAGTTTTTCCTTTGTTTTACCTGCCTTATGATACTCCATTGTTCTACAATCCAAATCAAGTATATTCAGTAATTATATGTATTTTGTCATTCCTTTTGAAGTGTCTTATTTCCAGGTTTTATGTATTATTTCAGCAGAACACACTATTTGTTCTTCTTCAACAGCAGGAGCTAGTTTATATCTTAATATTGACATTTTTATTACATTAAATATGAGTAGCTTGTGCTTTTTTCCAGCTAATGTAGTTCTGCAGTTTAATTGCATCATAATCTGTAATGTCTGTATTGTACAGAATTAGTCACTCTCAGAGAACACACCAGGCCTGAGATAAAAAATCAGACCTTTGTGTTTGTTTGCTCAATGAAAGCAGCCTGATGCTTTAGTGTGTGCCTCACCTGCATCCCTGCAGAATTCACAAGCACAAAACTACGTCTGAATTTTAATTTCTGTCAACTGTTTCATTCCATTTTCAGGTCATCCTGCAAGATGTGATAAAGTTTTTAGTTGTCTATATCGTGTTTTTGCTGGGATTTGGCGTAGGTAAATATTACTGGAGCAAAGCACTGATGCTCTGTGTGAGTAAAAATTTCAGCATTATTATGAGTAAGAGCCCTATTTTCACGATGAGAGCTCATGCTGGGGTTTCTTCTGGATGTTAAGTTTAGATGTGAACAGATGAGTCGTTTGGCTCGGTCTCAAATCCATGGAATTTCATTTGGACGTGGGCTCTTTCTGCTTCCTGGAGCTGTCACCTGGCTGCTCTGCGTGGCTGGGCAGCTCTGGCTCTCTTAAGCATTTTGAATTCTTTGAGATGAAATGCCCTGTGTTCCTAAAAAACGACTGGGACTGAAATTTCCTTGTGCTTCCTTCCCAGCTCTCGCTGCCCTGATTGAGACTTGCCAGGAGGGCGGGGAATGCCATTCCAACAGCAGCCTGGGACCTGTCCTGATGGATCTTTTCAAGCTCACCCTAGGGCTGGGTGACCTGGAGATCCAGCAGAACTCCAAGTACCCCGTCCTGTTTCTCCTGCTCCTCATAACTTTCGTTGTGTTGACTTTTGTTCTTCTCTTGAACATGCTGATTGCGTTAATGGGAGAAACGGTGGAGGATATTTCTAAGGAGAGCGAGCACATCTGGAAACTCCAGGTTTGTTTGGGAGTTTGCTCGGTGGGGTGCAGGTGCTTGGGCTAAAACCCTCGTGCTGACAGAACAGGCTGGGTGTTAACAATAATCCCCATTTGGGTTTGGGTGTGAATAACAGAAATAAGTAATTCCAGCATTAGAGAATTGTAGTAAGTTTGGAATTAATAATCCTAAAGGGGATATCCTGGCTTGGATTTCCAACCCCTGCACTGTCACACGCCTTCATGACTTCCATTCCCCTGGATGTGTCACAGGATGCTGTGTTTCACTATTTTTCCAGGAATCTGTGAATCTCTATTTGCACAAATAATCAGTGATGTGTTACTTGCTGGTTTTGGTGTCGGCTGTGGGTGGAGGCTTGACCTGTTACAAACTGCAAACTGTGCACGCTGTGAAATCAGACCGTGGCTAAACCAACCTCATGTTACTATTTACTGTCAACAGAGAGCCAGGACTATTTTGGAATTTGAAAAATTCTTACCAAAATGCCTGAGGAAAAAATTCCAGCTGGGAGAACGGTGTAAAGTGGCTGAAAATGACACCAGGGTGTGTTTAAGGTAAAGCAAAGCTGGAATAATGTGCTAGCAATTCTGCTCTCTTTATGCTGCTTCAAGGTTATTTCTCCTCAAAACCCTCTTTAAAATATTTCTGTTATCTCTACAAGTTATGCTAGATGCACAAAAATATAATTTGGTCTCTTTTTCAGTTGTAACCAATTGTTTAAATAGGGAAAACGTATAAATTTTTACGATGACAATTTTTTTTGGTAAGAAAGCAGATTTTCATCTTCATATGTTTTTACTGTGGAAGCATGAAATCTGCTTACAGTAAATGTCACTTTATCATAATCTCCTTTGAATGTCAGCTTAAAAGCAATCATAGTTAAGTTGATTGGTAATTGATGATTACCATATTAAAGAACTGTGCTGTTTAATGAAAAACACTTAAATATTTCAAGACTGTTCTAACAATGTGTGAAATTATGAAGTAGTCTTGGTATTATTCTCACCTCCCTATAGTGCCTAACACTGCAAAAGACATTGAGGCTTTTAGTCCCAGCAAAGCAGGAGGAAAAGCGTGACAATCCCAGGAAGGAATAAAGGGGGAAGATCAGGGATGTAGCTGGGGGATAATGCACGGTGATAACACAATTTATGTACAATGTAAACAGGATTAATGAAGTGAAATGGACTGAGTGGAAAACCCATGTGTCATTTATTAACGAAGATCCAGGGCCAACAGGTACTGTGGAATTTATTACACCTTATTTGCAGAATCTTTTCTTCTTAGAAATGCTTTTTGATACAGTTTTAAACCTTTAAAAATTTAAACTCTCATACTAAACCACACGTTATTGCTAGAGAAACGAATGGTTAATATGGCAGCCATGTTAAATTACTTTTAAAGACTTAGAGAGAGGGTTGGTGACAAACAAGTTTTGTAATATATATATTGGATGACATAAATGTTGGCCAGGAAATCCAAGACATCCATCTGCTGCCAGGGCAGGAGTGTCCTGGAGAAACGAGCTCCCTCTAGGGTGAAAACTTTCTGTAGAAGATATGGTAGCAAACTGAGAGCTTGCTGTTTAAATAAATACATGTTTGTAACAAAAGAAAAAAATAAAGTGCAAAACTCTGGTCTTGCCTATACAGTTTCTACCATATCCTGTTTTGTTTACAATGCATTTTTTTGCAGATCCAAGCAAAATTCAAGATAATTCAAGAACTAATAGCAAAAACACCCTGAATACGTTTGAAGAAACGGATGATTTGCCTGAAACTTCTGTTTAGTTGTGCTGTGCTTGACATGTGGCTCTTCCGAAGGTTAAAAGCATCAGCAGTGGATGCTGAAAGCTTTGTGGCTGTTTTGGACAGCTGTAGCCAGCTGGAACACAACCTTTCAGTGACACAGTCTGATGGCTTGAACCCATTTATTCAGAGCAGCTGAGCTGAAATAAATGGGACTATTTCACTGGGTCAGTTCTGAGCCCCTCAAACTGTTGCTGTCCAAGTTTGCCTGACACTCCTCAAACTTGGCTCGAGATGTTTAACTGGATAAAAAAGGTCAAATGTGAGATAGATATTTCTTCCTTTTGTGGAAAATTAAGGTCATCGTGGTCCCAACCTGCTGGTTTTTGGAATCTCTAACTCATGAGAAACTCATTTTGTATACTGAAAAAAAAAAAGTTCTTGTCGTGGAGAAAAGCAAAACATTTCAGTTCTGAAGACGACTAAATGAAGTATGTTATTTTGAAATAACAATGTTCTGGGTGCATTTGCAGCTTCTGCATTGACTGTCAGTGTTACTGGAGGCTTGGTGCCACAAGTTGGAAAAAGCCTCCTCAGGTCCCAGTGGCTTTGCCTGATCTGTTTTCCTCTGTGCAATCCCCAGGGTGTAATTGGAGTTTACTGCTGTTTATTCATTACTGTGTGTCTGTGCCTCCCCATGAAATAACAGGGCAGAAAGATCATTCCTGATGGAGGATATTTGCTCCAGTCACAACATTTTTACTTTTCCTCCTTGGCTTTTCCATGCTGTTGCATCTTCCTACATAAAAAGTTACCACACTGGAAGTTCTTCTGAATTAATTTTTGCATTCAACCACTTCAGGAAAACAAGAAGTCAGTATTTCTTCTCCAAATGAACAAAATGAGTTCAATGCAATGCAATTCCAGACTGTATTTTTTTATTCAGAGGACTCTGTAATGCATTTCTATAGCTCTTATTTCGCTACCTGTGATGACCAAGTACTATGAATTATGTTTTTAGTGTTCTATTTTATGTGTGTGTATATATAAGGAGAAACCTTTGTTCTGTGTACTTTTAAATTTCAGTGAACATGTGTCTCCCCAGTGTCACGGCTTTTCATCAGGATTATTCACGTGGTGCCTGTTTTAAAGGTGCTATTTTAGGTGAGACTCAGGGGAACTCAGTTCTGTGTTTGAATGATAATAAGAATTGCATTGGATTTTGCAGCTGTGGGCAAAATGATCCAAAAGACTTTCTTAAGACAGAAGAGAGCGTGAGGGAACCCTGCAGTGGGAAGGAGAATGCAAAGATATTTACAGGGATGCTGAGCGTGGGTCCTGCTGCCCAACCAGCCTCCCACAGACGCTGTGTCCCGAGTTTCCAACCACGGCCTGGACAGATGGGATCCAAAGGAAGACGGGATCCAAAGGAAACTTCAGCTTCTGGCAGGGCTCAGGAATTCGAGGGGAAGGACATTTGTGTACTCACAGACCACGTAACACCTGAGCATTGTTTGGCTTCCTCGCTAGGAGACGAGAGGATCAGAAGCAAAATTCCTGCGGTCTTGGAATGTTTGATCTTTGCTGGCTAATTTTGCTCCGAAGCTGCCAAGGAAGGATGTTGCCTCAGGACTGCACAGGTCTGCTTGGATTCTTTCAGTGCCAGTTTTTGTCCAAAGGGAAAATACCTCTTCACACATACTCAGGAACCAGGCTGAGCCACGAGGCTGCGGAAACACGACGAGACCTCTGCGCTGTGCTGAGGCCGCTCCGGGCTGCCAAACAGGGAAGGCACAAAAAACCCTAAAAGAACGTGCTGAGCCGCTGTCCAGGCACAAACCCGTGCGGGTGAACTCAGGAACGAGCTGCGGGTCGTTTCTGAAAGCTCTCACTGAGGAAATGCCCTCCTCGTGTGGCCGCAGAGCTCGGCCTCATGAACCATCTGCTGTCTCCAGGCTCTCACCAAGGACGCTCTGAATAATGACCAGAGCAGGTAATTCTGTGCTTTTTATACCGTGTTTATTTAAATTAAGGAAATAAAACTTGTCAGCCAATGAACATTCTGCCCTGTGTTTTTATTTTATTGCCATAGGAGTTACAAAAAATACTTTAAATTTAGTAGTAAATGGGGACAACATCACTTTTCAAAGGCAGAATACAGGAGTTATCTGCACAATTAATCTTTCAGTAAATAATTAATGTATCCTTATGCAAAGTTCTTAATGTCTATCACCAAATTGTCAAATACATTAAAAACAACTTTAGAAAATTAGTTAAACCCCCATTTTCTTCTCTTTTTAAGATATCATGACAGACTTTGTCTCTACAGATACAGAACAAGTCTCCCCATATGGAATTCTTCTTAATTTCCATTCTGGAATACTCAGGTATGGTTCGTGCACTGCTCTTCATCAAAACCAGAGTAACTGCCAAAATCTTGCCTCAAATCAGAAGCAGCTTGAATTAGTTGTGAAATATGTTAAAATAAGTAAGGCTTTTTAGAGTATATTTCTCTGAAATCCTGTTTTTAGCTTGCTTTATCTTTGTAGGTATCAAAAAACCAAGCAAACCCAAGGCTTCCACTTCAGCACAGTGGGGGTCAGTCACATATGCAGATAATATCATTTATTATACACACTCTTGCTCTGTTTCTCTCTGCCCAACTTTTCCTTTGTCTCCCTTTTTGTGTGTTTACCTGAGGAATTAATTTCAAGGATCAACCCACTGTAAAAAGTGTTGGTTATTGAGGTTTGGGGTTATGAAGTAGAAAAGCTGTAATTTTTATATAGAATGTAGTACTGTGGATGAGCTTCTTCATAAAAACTTCATAAAAATATTTATAAATTCTTTGCAACTACAGGAGTCTATTAGAACAATAAACAGAGCTATAATCAGCATTATGACAATAGGTCTCAAAGTGCTCAGCAAGGTTAATTAAATTACAATTTAAAATTAGATTCTGCATTTATTTATTCCACAAAGTACTACTGAATGACCCTGGACTTCACAAAGAAACCCACTTTTTATATGAAAAATCTGTAACACGCTCTTAAGAAGTGCTCTGCTCTGAGACTGACGACCTGAGGTGTTTTGCAGTGAGTTTGATTTTCTCTGTTTTTACAAAAGCTTGTTTCTTTTCATAATATGCAGCTTCATTAATAAATGTTGGATAGACTGTACAGTTCCCCTGATATGGAATTACTTCTCCATCAAGAGTCAAAAATAGAGGATCACCGTTCTTCAGTGGCTGCCAGTCTTGATCCTTAGGGAAAGAAAATAAATAGAATCTATTTACTTTCAAGTTTTTGTGTATTTATGTGATTCCTGAGTTAATGCTAATTATGCTAATATCTGCAGTTTATGGCAAAAGCTTTAAAAATAATTCCTTTTAATCTTAATCCATAATTTTGTGTGTCTGGCCCTCATTTTCAGAGTTCACTGGTAAAGCGAACTAGAAGGAAACTGCAGATGCTCACAATTGATTGAAAACAGACACTCATTTTAGAATTAAAAATTAGGTTTATATTTTAAAATATAAGCTCTTCTCTTGTCTTTTTCTTTGTAGTGATTTTAGATTCAATGATTCCCAAGACAGTTCCTGAAATAATGAATGTATGACCTTAGTGAAAGAACTTAACCCTAGGGGAGGTCTAAAGTATTCAAAAAAAACCCATTGGCAATATTGGCATTTTAAATATTTATTACTAAAATATACAACAATGTAGCAGAAGCAACACAGGAATAAGTAGAAAATGTCACAAATGGAAACTACTCTAGAATTTACCTGTAGTTTAGGATGAATTATAGCAATAATTTCACCATTCTTATTCCTGGGATAATCTACTTTCTCCATTATTTTAAAAACCTCCACGGTGCATGCTGGAAATTCCTTGCCTAGAAAGAATAAATGTAATTTAATGTCAAGATGAAAAACTGCCTGTTAAAAAGAACAGTGCATTATTTATTCTCTGTAGAATGGCTCAAATCATCAGGTTGTCCCCTCAAAGCCAAGCTGCAGAAAGATGGTCCAGTCATGTATTGGGGCATATGAAGCTGAGGTCTAAATTTGCTACTGAAATGTTACTTTTCACTTAAAAAGACCTCTTTTGTAGATGAAGAAATCAATGGAAGGTCTGTTTGCTAGTGTTGCACAGCACAGAGTGGTATCAGTGGTATTTAATCTTTACTATTCCAGCACAATAATGGAAATTCTGATGTGCAGAACTGCATTATTTTCCTTCTATTTAAAAAAAAACCCCAAAAACAAATCTTCCAAAATATACTCTGAAATAATTAAAAACACTTATTTTGTCGGAGTGTATTTTAGATAGTGCACAGGTCTGACTTTAATTTTTTAATTCTCCCCCCACCTTTTACCTGTTTAACTGTAAAATGTTACAGCCCAAGCCATTTTTTAAAATATTCTCCTGGAATAGTTCACTGACATGACACAGGAGGCTGTGACCTCCCATTACCTTCATTAAAAAGTTGCACAAAATCAAGGCCATGTCTGACAATCTTCCTCATTTTGTCCAAAACATCAGCTCTAGCAACACCTTGTGGCTGGGGCCCCACCTCCACACCTGTTTGGAGATGAGGGAGATCACTGATGTCACTTGATGTCACTTAATGCCACCATCACACATCACATGCTTACCCTGCACAGCAAAAATAGATGTCTCATAGGTCAGTATTTAATACCTAAGAGGGATTGTAAAGCACAGAATTATGTGGTTTTTTTAAAGCTAGCAAGTCCTTCTCATATATTATAAATATTCTGTGCAAAAAGTGGGTTAATTGAGTTTAAGGATTTCCATCTGGCTTCTGTGTTTTGTAAGCCAGAACTCTGACTGTGTAAATCAGAACTCTTCAGAAGAATGGATAATCACACACATTCATTTTGGTAAATATATTGCCAAACAAACAGCTCCTGGTGATCAGAGCACTCTGCAGAAGGCAGTGAACACATCTGAAAACAGCCATATTTTAAAATCATTTCTGGTGGGTGGAAAGAGCCTCCAGGTTTGATATTTACCAACAGGATGTTTTGCCACAGACCGAGTTGTTGCATATTTCAGGCTGGGATGTTCAATCAGCAGAACGGGACAAGGTTCTGGAGCCAAAGCGTTCTGTGGAGATGGTTTAAAAACGCCTTTGTTATGCAAAATGGTTTAAAATGTTGTGCCACAAAAGATTACTGATGCAGAAGTGATTTACACAATGTCTTCAATATGTTGCCTTTATTTCAGGGCCCTCAAGGAAGTAGGACATCTTTAGAAAATGCACAAAGCTGTGTTTGTTGGTGTCTGTTCCATTAACTGATGCCAGGCAGCTCCGCTGAACCAGAACTGAGCACAGTCCTAGTCTTGAACTGCCAGCAGAGGAAAAAATCTCCTCAGCACGGTTCCAAAAGTGAGAACTGAAATATCATCAAGCAGATTTCAACTGTTTTGTTTGGGGTTAGACTCCAGTTCTCTTATGGGGACACAGACTGTGAATTAAGCCTCATTTCAATCTTCTTTATTGGCCTTTTTGTTACTTGAGGCTTCTTGTTGACTGCCCACCATTACTCTTCATATAATTTTAGTCAAAAGCTTTTTAGATCTTCAAGTATTTTTATAAGCACTTAAAAAGAATACATGTAATAAGAAAAAAAAAATGTTAAAAAAGACTTTGTTTCTAAGGGGAAAAAAATAATTAAAATTCCACACCATTGGCCCAACCTGGGTTCCATCAGTCACTGTCCAGGTCACCAGAATTCAACCAAATTATGCTTAAAGCAGCACTTCTGCAAACCTCACTGTACCAAAACTTATCAGCTTCAGGAACAGCAGAATCAAACAGCTTCTAAAGACACAGCACTGATAAGGGAACATTGTCATTACCTACTTCCATTCTTTTTCACATCTCTTTATTTAATGAAATTAATGTTTAACTACTTAGTATGTGTGACCCAAATTTGTCCAAGTTCCTGACAGATCAGTGTGAAAGCAGATTAAACCACATTAATTTTCATAGATGTTAGTCTAAGTATTCCTCTTTGCCCATCAGTCTTAATAATGCTCATTTTAATACATGAAGATATGATGAGTTTAAATCTGAATTACCTGATATTATAATCAAATCAGTAATTGCCTTTGATTAAGAAAAATCATCCTATGAGTAATGAAATATTTTAAATGGTTTTGCAGAAGAAAAAAATAGTATATTTAAAGAAACCACAAAATAATATATAGTAATACAACATTACAACTAATAATCTACTTTAATAGTTCGTTTAAATTAGTTTTACCTTGATATAATGAACCATTTGAATTGTAAAGTCATCCCTGGAGCTTTCAAGAATAATGGTACCACCCATGTTAGAAGTGGTGTTGTGAAGGTCAAAAATAAGGTCATAGGCATCATCACTACCTTTGGGACCAAATATCTGATTGATTTCCTGAGCCCTCCTCACTTCATATGGAATATCTTCCACCACTGGCCTGCTGTTAATATCAGCACAAAGAAATTAGTAAGCTCATTCCACGGCTTCACAGTCAACAAAATACGTATTAGCCTTTTCTTTTTACTTTGATTCCAAAATTCACTGGAGTTGAAATCACCTGTTTAATTACCAAACTTCAAATCGGCTGAATTTGCTGAAGAAAGCAAGTATGATTGTCTTGTAATTGTCTTATTATTATGAGTCTTGTGCAGAAGAGTATTAGAATAATTTAATCAAATTTTGGCTTGAAACGATTTATTTCTCCATACATCCCAAAATCTCCCCCTATGCATAAAACTAACTAAAAATTTATCACTTCCAAGACTGGATCCACCTCCTGCTGGAGACCATACTCAGACATCAGTCCATGATGTTTTGCCTTGGATACCACCCTCAAGGTCTTTTGTCACTTGCTTTATTTCTTGTCTTCTCGTGATCTGGTCAGACTTTTACAGTCCATTCCTTTAGTATTCTTAAAGCTCAGTGAAGATTTTGCTACCTCAACTCTGCTCCTCCAAAGTTTTAATACTTGTAATTTCGGGTGACTCCGTATACCCCATAATCCACCTTTGTATTCTTTAGCTCTGCCCTTGGAATTCAGCATTTCTTCACATAAGACTGTTAATTAATACTTTTTATTGAAGCCAATGGGATTTATACCACTGCTTTCAGCAGTATCAGGATTTCACTCTCCTTTTTCTTATTTTGTAAAATCATTTGTCGTCTTGAAGGTTCTACACTTAAGGGACATGGGGAAGGTACTCCAAACACTCAGTAGTGCTGTAATAGAACCATGCAACTTCAGAGTATTTACTGATTTATTAGTTAAAATATGAAGACAACCTGCAGGTGTCTTAATCTGGTGTTTTTTCAAGTGTTCTGTGTTCAAAGCAGCTGCAAACAAACAAAACCACTCTTTTTTTGGTATGTTTTCCCAAAGTAAACAATTAAAAGAATGGCCTCAACGCTTATGTGTTAACATCTGCTTATCTTAGATATAATAATCAACAACAAAATTCTAAGATGAAAAGCCAGATGGAAATATGGATACGGTAAGAATAAGTGCTTGCAAAATATATACAATAAGTATTTCTTTCTGTGATATCCACCTTTACCATTAAAACTTGTCTGAAACAGAATTACCTGGTTAGCGACTATACCAAGAATGTTTATACCTCTGGAATAGATGTCTCAAAAGCACAGAAACATCAAATCCTATTAAAAATGTAAAATCAGTTACTATTTTACAGTAATTATAGACAGTATTTCTTTTAAAATAATGAGACAGTTAAATTATTGAGGTTTTTGGCTATCCTTTTGCCTTAGAATAGATTATTTCTAACTTCAAGTTTTTCTAATTTCAAGTTTCCACCTTTTACTGTACATAACTGGAATGAAACACACTTCCCTGATTTCTGTGCCATTCTTTCACATACTCAGATGTCCGTGTTTAAATTGCTTTTATCTGCTGTTTCTTGTAAGTCTAATTGTATTCAGAGGAGCTCCAAAACGGAATTGCACAAGACATGAGAAATAATGACTCTGTAATTCAGAACAGTGGTACTCCAATTCACACAAATGCAGCTCATCTAATGCTAATTTAAAACGATGTTTAAGATAATGTGTTGGTTTGAGACTGATTTTACCAGCAATAGAAGTGAGTCTGTTAACACTCATGCAATTTGTTCTTTTTTTTGGGTTAAAGGTCAGTAATTTCAGTTATGTGACTGCACTGTTAAAGCAGTAGGGGAACTTGTGTTCAACATTTTAATCCGGCAAGAATTTTAAAACCCAGAAAAGTAAAACAACAGAAAGCACAAGTGCTCTTACCCAAGACTCTCGGGGTCAAAAACCCGGTTGAGATCACAGTCAATGTACCTGGTGCACCTCTCCACAGCCCTGGGGTTGGTGAGGAATGGTTTCACTTCCACTCCTGGTCTCTGGATCTCGGCTCCATCCTGCTGCCAGTGCCTGACCAGGAGCACCCCCGATAATTCATTGCCGTGAGTGCCCCCGAAGAGCCCGACCCGCCTCACCCGAGCACCCGAGGAGCTCATGCTCGAGGAAAACTTTTGTCTCTGGGGGAGAAAAAAAAAAAAAAAATTCTTTCCAGTTGGAGATTCGTTCTTCTGGTTAGGTCAGATGCAAAAGAAAGTGAATGGATTTCTCCCAACAGTTCTTGACTCCTGTTTTGAGGCGGGATTTTCCACCTCCCTCCCCAAGGAGCCTCCCCTTCAGTTTCCGTATTTAGTAACATCTCCGAGGCTGTTAATGGCACTGTTCCACAGTCCAAAAGTTAACTCTGGACACTCTTTATAATATATGATCTAGAGGGAAATCCTGTACTAATGAAGAGAGGAAAACACTGATTTTACACTTAAATATCAGGCATTTTTGCACTGCAAACTAAGTGCAACAGGTATTCTCATGTGTGTTTGAAGCTGCCTAAGTTTTACATTATATAAGGGCTGAATGATTTAAAGTGAGCAAAACCAGCAAAATAAGAATCTCGTATCTTGGCTCTAGTCCAGCACACAATGCTGAAACATCAAGTACTCTCATCTAAAAAAAGCCAAGAACAGCTAAGTTCCTCAAAGCATGCCGTGGCTTGTACGACCTTTTTTGTTTTAGAAATCCGAAGAACAGTGATTAGAATGAACACGAGCTGAAATTACAGTGCAATTTATCCACGACTGACTTACCCAGAGTTCTGGCTCCACTTCTATCTGGGGATCTGCTAACACAGACCTCTAACACATTGAAACAACTTTGCCAGGCACAACCCTCTAACTTCTGCAGTCTCTTATTAAAAAGGAAACAGATCTAGACCACGATGGGACAATAGTTCTGTTCTCTCCCCAGAAAACTTTAGTCAGCAACTTTTCTTCCATTTCCAAAAGCGTTCAGAAAGGCTTCTGAAGCTTAAGCCAAAGAGCAGCTGTAACTTCCATCCTGAGAATCAAAACGTTTAGAATAAAAGGTCTTATTAACAGAAAAATAAGTTTTATTGCTCCAAATGACAGAAGTATTTGTAATTATTATCCAACACGATAGAAACATAACAAATATTAGATTGCAAGAGAGTAAAGAATATTTATTGAACAATTCTTTTTTGTTAAGATTATACTCCAGTGACCGAGAGAATATTTGGCCAGTGCCTGAAAGGCTTTATATCCCAGGCTGACAGACTGTAGGTCTAGGAAAAGCTAAGCACAGGATTTATCTAGAATAGTTCTGCCAGGAATACAATTTCTATGGAAGTTGCTCTCTTTGTTTCGGTTCATACGTTCAGATTTTGCTGCACCTTACAGCGAGTTAATACAGAGAGACTGTTTACTTAAACACTCAACTGTATTACTCTGTACTTAGGAGCTGTCGGATATTTAATCAGAACGAGTAATTTATTAAACAAAGCAGTAAAGTTGCATTTTACAGCACTGGACAGGCTGTACTGTCCTTTGACCCCTGTCTCTTCAGCTGGTGCCAGAATGGTGAGCGACACAACACCCAAAAACACAACTCACACTCTGAATCTGGGTTTGCTGAATTTAAACACAGCAGCATTTCGAAGAGTAAACAGCAAAATGCAAACATGCAGGGCTGGAACATATAGTTTATCTTTTATTGCCGCTGGCACCGTAATGGTTGTAATTCCTTCCAAAGCGCTGAATGAAACACAGAGATCGTCTCTGCACTTACTTAACATGCAAGAAGTTTGTCTCCTAAAAAGAGTGTTTTTAGGACAGAGACAGTGAATTTCCAAACATGAATTTAGGAACTTAATCCATGGAAGCTTCTTTTATCCCCTTAGAGCAGATCCCATCCAAACACTTTAACTCCTGATTTCCCAGGACCTGCCAATTTGGGGATGAATACAGACACATGGAAAGTTTTCAGAGTTAAACACTGGGAACTAGCCCTTGGTCCTGTGCTTTGCCAATACTCACACTCTGAAAAAGGATGTGGGATATTTAATTTAGTAAGAATCCAGACTGGTTTGATGTTCTACATACAGATATTTGGGAGCGCTTCTGAAGGAAAAGAATGACTAAAACAAGACAGGATCCAATCGTGCCAAGCACTCAGATTTTAAACAGGAACCAGCCATGTGTAAAAGCCAGAACAGCTGAAGACACGAACAGAGTGAAGAATGCTGTTAGTTTTATTTACAGCCACGTTTGTGGACACACAGGTCTGGAGATTCAGCTCCTGCCCCGGGTTCTCTGAGAGTGACACTACACCAGTTCCTCGGGGGCGGGAGTAATTAATGAAATCCCACCGAGGGGGTGATTAAAGGGTTCTTGTGTCTCTCACTAGGGCTCGGCCGCTCCCGCCGTCCCCTCAGAGGGCAGGAAGGGGGCATCGCCTTCCCGCCATTTTCGCACCGGCTGAGGCGGGAGCGCGCGCACGAGTGTCCGTTATTTTTGGCGGGCTTCGCCTCAGGGCTGACCCTCAGCCCCGTCCCTCAGGGCTGACCCTCAGCGCTGACCCTCAGCCCCGTCCCTCAGCGCTGTCCCTCAGGGCTGTCCCTCAGGGCTGTCCCTCAGGGCTGACCCTCAGGGCTGTCCCTCAGCGCTGACCCTCAGCCCCGTCCCTCAGCGCTGACCCTCAGCCCCGTCCCTCAGCGCTGTCCCTCAGGGCTGACCCTCAGGGCTGTCCCTCAGCGCTGACCCTCATCCCAGTCCCTCAGCGCTGACCCTCAGGGCGGTCCCTCAGGGCGGACCCTCATCCCGGTCCCTCAGCGCTGTCCCTCAGGGCTGTCCCTCAGGGCTATCCGTCAGGGCTGACCCTCAAGGCTGTCCCTCAGCGCTGACCTTCATGCCAGTCCCTCAGCGCTGACCCTCAGGGCTGACCCTCATCCCGGTCCCTCAGCGCTGTCCCTCAGGGCTGTCCCTCAGGGCTGACTCTCAGGGCTGACCCTCAGCCCCGTCCCTCAGGGCTGTCCCTCAGGACTGACCCTCAGCCCCGTCCCTCAGGACTGACCCTCAGGGCTGTCCCTCAGCACTGACCCTCATCCCGGTCCCTCAGCGCTGACCCTCATCCCGGACCCTCAGGGCTGTCCCTCAGCCCGGTAAGCGCTGCCCCTCAACATAGTCCCGACCCTCAACCCTGTCCCTCATTGCTGTCCTCTCAGCACTGCCCCTCAACATGCCCCTGACCCCCAGCCCTGTCCCTCAGGGCCTGGAATCTGCAAAGAGCAGTTGCATCTTAGACGTACACCTGTGGATCTTCTAAATTCACTACAGCGGCTTCTGTGTTTTAGGGCTTGCGTTCGAAATGATGCCAGCCACTGGGGCTGCAGAGTTAAGAGAATCTGCCATAAAGTCACGTGAAATTTGGACGTGTTTGCAGCATTAATTAGTTTGCTTTGTTTATCTAACTTCCATACAGCAAATCTGGAGTAATCAATACATTGCTGCCTGTTACAATTCAGCAAAGAAATGAAAAGGAGTTTAGCTGACACTTCGACTCGCAGCACAGCAGGTACCAGCCCTTCTTCTGTGCTTTCCCGTTCACACCTCATACATAAAATACCCATAGTACATTTATATATGTAGTATTCATACAGGATATTTGGTGTTTAGCCTTAAATCCCCATTTCATGAGCAAACTTGCATGAGTTACCTGTTTATTGCAGCACAGGGTGAGATTTTAGATGGATTCAGGGAGCTGGTCACTCAGGGAAAGGTTTCATTCATGGGATTATGTGCAGGACAGAGGGCTGGGAATAAAAATTCTATGAGGGAATGGTCTGTTATGTGTTTATGAAACGTAATTCCTATGTGTGATGTAAAATCAGTAGTTTTATTTACATCTTTTAAGTGTGGATTGTGTATTCTTTTGGTATTAATATAGTATTATTTCAATTTTAATTTTAGGTTGTCTGCCTGTACCACTGTTCAATCAGAAAAAAAGAACTAGACAGCCCCTCACTTCAAATCCACTTAAAAATGAACCAAGTGCTGGTTCTGGGACTCGTAGTTATGACTTCTCTCCCACATCATTTGGTAAGTAAGACACATTTTATTTTTTTTAACTGCCTCTGAATTGAAATAAATCTTAACTTCCTGATTGTATTCCATGAAATCAGACATTGTCTTTATCAAGAACTATATGCGTCCTTTATATCTATTTGTGAAAAGTTCATTATGTAAAAATTGTCCTCCAGGAAATTTCTTTCTCCTCTGTACAATTGAGCTTTTTATACTTTGTGCCTAGAGGGAGTTTGACTCTTTGTGTGATGGAGAATGAAGTAGCACTGGCATTTAAATAGAGTCTCTTGAAACTGACCTTTTGTTTTCGGTTGATTTCAATCGACATTCAAGTCCTGTGTTACAAGAAGAAACATTTGTAAGATGTCTTTCTTGTGGTTCAGAAAGGAACTTCTGTTCTTCAAATTGGGCTTAGAAAGAACAGTGCAGAATTCTGCTTTTAGTGCTTTCATTATGTTTTACTTGTAATAAAGTTTAAAAGTTTTCTTATAATAAATTCTCTGTTGCTAATAAGTCTAATGTTTGTAACTGAACCATTGTCTAGAGAAGCAAAGTGCTTTTTAGAAGTTGTCTTATAATTACAAATATCAAAGGATCACATTCCCCTTTTTTCTTCCTCCTTCCCGTGTGAGCCTGTCTGTGGGACATTAAGGAGGCCTACACAGACTTATTACCTTTCAGTCTTTTCCATTTTCATCCATATTCAATCCTTTGTCTTTTGAAAATTAGGCTGGGGAGCTGCAAACCCAGAAGTGGATGAACTGCAGAAAGCAGCAAACACTGAGTATGTAAAGAGCTAGTTATTTGTTGTTTTTTTGATTTTTATTTGGATACTAATTGTTTCATGAACAATCCATGTGTGTCTTACAATAAAGCTGCTGCTGTGTCACTGATACTTTAAACTTATCTTTGAAAGCCAAGCAGAACATCCGATGGCTCCTTCCCTTCTGAAACCACCAAATGCATCAAAGTTTAATTTAGCAGATGCTGGGAAAAACTTGGCTGCCTGCAGGTTGGTGAAGCCTTTAATGTCTATTATCCTTCCTTTTTGTTCTTCTGTGAAAATGCATCTTACATTTTCCCATATGCCTGTAGCATTCAGAGAAACCCTTTTCATATTACTCTCAGAGGAAACCTTGTTTATTTTATTTCAGAGTTATGAAAATATGTGAATTTTGGGTCAGGAAAGATCCCTTACACAGGGCAAGACAATAACTGAGCAGGGTTTTAAGGCCTGTTGAAGTCAGATGGATTTATGTACAGGTATAATCACTGCCCTGTATGTGGATGGATTTGGTGTATACTCAAGTGCTTTGAGTCTGGATATATTTAAAGCTAAAACAACAATTTATGGATTGCTTTTCTATACTTTAATCACATATCTGAGCATTCAGAAGAGGTGCTGTGATACTGAACTGTTGTATTGCAGGAACAGAAATGAATATACTCCTTTAGGTAACAGAGCAAATTCAAGACCTGATAATGGAACTACTCGAAAGTTTGAGAACTTTTCAAGCAGTTTGAAAACTGTCCAGCAGCAAAAACACCCTGACAGTCGTAACCCATCTCAGCTCATCAAAACAGACTCATCCAAAGGACAGTGGCCAGTGAAACCCAACACCGTGTCAAGAAGTCTGCAGGATCATAGTCCAGCATATAAATTTAACTACAATACCCAGCAAAATAAAATGAATGAAAACCAATTGGGTTGTGTCCCAGAAGACAAAAGTCAGGTAAAACTTATGGGCAGGGTTAATAGGAAAGACATAATGAAGAAAGCAGTAAAGAAAGAAAACTGATGGAAGATGAGGTTTTCATCAGCCCAAGCTGCCTTAGTAAAACCCAAAGTTTCTGGAAATTTAGAATTGAGATTTTCATAGTGTAATACCTAAAATCCCCAGTAAACTGGCAGGGAGTTGTTTGTATATTCTGAACAAATGCTCTAATTTTAATGTAAATTTTGCCTATTTAACATAATATATAACTGCCTATGTGTCCTTTCAAATTGCAAGTGTGTATGTCTAACTTAAGCTTTTGTCTTCCTCTGAAAGGAAATTGCATCATCTCAAGTAAAAACTAAAATAAAAAAGAATTCTTTGCGAATCCTGTCTGCAGTCATTCAAAGTGTGAGGCACTGGAGCCAATATGCCTATAAAACTGCACTGCTATTTGAAGTTTTAGGTAAGCATAGTAGATTAGAATAATATAATCTGATAATAATTCTAGGGCAACAACAAGAGAGAGTTTTTCAATAGCTGAAATACTTAAACCTACAAAATGCTGGCATGAACACCATCTGATTTTCCTTCCATTCAGCTATCATAGGTGACTGAAACAGGTACAAAATTAACAATTCAGTCATCCTCCAACATTGAAGTTTTTCCATCCTGTTTCTTTCCTTTCCTTGTTTTTAGAAAGTGTTAGAATAAATTTTCCTGTTTAGTAGGAGTCTTCCATAGAGGGATATAGTTTTACAATAATTTTTAATATAATTATCTAGGAATGATTAATTCTTGCTTAATGGGACAGGCACGCTGGATTCTGCAGTCACACCTGGAGCTTTTGGGGCAAAGAACTTTCTTCTCAGAGATGGAAAGGAGACCCTGCCTTGCGTGTTTTATGAAATTGTGAGTATTCTGTGTCACCACTAGCTCCAATCCTTTTTATGAATACAAAAATAAAACATAAATGTACTGTGTAAAAGGAAGGCTGGATGTTTATGCCATATTGTTCCCAATTTAGAGCAGTAGTCACTACTTAGGCATCCTCAGACTTCTGTTTCAGAAAAAAAGCTGAGACTTTGAGTTTAGCTGTTAAATAGTTGATAACAGCAACAAAGCTGATGTCAATGCCATCTGTTTGATGTAGCCCCCGGAAACCAGACATGTGGAAGGCTTTTATGTGAGGTGATATAATTGTTTTATGTGTTTATTATGCTTTGATGAAGGACCGTGAGCTTCCACGACTCATTAGAGGTCGAGTGCACAGGTGCATGGGAAACTATGATGCAAAAAGGAACGTTTTCAAGTGCGTCTCTGTAAGACCAGCAACTGCTCAAGAACAGAACACTTTCCAAGACTTTGTTCAAATGGCAGATGTTGAGATGACAGCATATGTAAAATCTATGAATGAAATGTAAAAGTCAAAATGGTTGTCCAAACCCCAGTTTTAACTAATTGTTACCCATAGAGGCTGGACATGCTACAACATTTACCAAAACTACCAGTGAAAATCTGGTTAAATATTTGAAAATATCACTGTGCTGTGTTATCCAACAAACGTGTGCTATTCGTTGGGTTCCCATTTATGTGTTATCTGACTCATGTTTTCTTAAAAAAATAAATAATCAGTATAATACCTATGTAGAGTAACAACAGATCCTGAAGCTGTAGGAAGATTCCCAAGGACGCAGAGGAAGTAGAAAAGAAAGAATTATTTGAACACAGAACTTCCTTGCCTTTGCATTAGAAACATCTTTCATGAGGGATGGACCATGTACGTGTTCATGTGCCTTTGCCTTCAAACATTAACTTCCATAGATTATTCCTGCTGTTCCTATTTCCTTTTCCCCTACTTCAGAGGCTTTGTAGCAGACCTCTTGGGAATTGCAAAACAAAAGAGTTGTCAAGAAAATAGCAAACAGTATGCAGATTTTTTTTTTTATTATTTTATTATACAGTGTTGGCAGTTGGAAATTTCACATTTAAAATAATTGAAATATTGTATCCAACAAGTCAAATACAGAAAACAGTTAATATTCTAAAAAGGAGCCAGCTAGTCAACGCAGAAACACATTAATGGAAAATACAGCTTTTAGTTACACTTAAAAAATTATATATTTAGAATAAAACTTGAACCTGGTCCAGCAAATTGTAACAGGAAAACGCTTTTACACAGTTCAACGCGCAGACAGTCTTTAGTTAAAAAAGTGATCTGTCAGTGTGAGCACAGGCATTGTCAGCAACAGCCCCCCAGTGTTCCAGGTGAGGTCTAAAGGATGTGCTTTACCAACTGCTGCAAGAACCCACTGGTATTATCATCACACCTTCAGTGTGAGGCGGGCTCAGAGCACGGATGCTTCAAGGGGAGTTTTGCCAATCCAGTTGTAGAGGTCATGTACCCACGTTTGATTCCCTTCAACTATTATAAAATGTTAAAGGAAGCTCCAAATGGAAGCATTAGCTTGACTCATAAAAGGTGCAGAATATTGCAGGATGCAGAGACAGATGATTTGCACAACAGAAGTTGAGCTTGAAGAAGTAAAGGATTTGGTACAGCAGTGTTGTAAATTGTAAGACTCTGCTGTAACAGTCATTTAAATCTGATTCCAGTTAAGTGGTTGATGCTTCCAGTTCTGCACATGTGAAACTTATGTTAATAAGTAATGACAGGAGTAGGTCCTTTGTCTACTACGCGTGTTATGGCTGTTAATAAAAATCTAAAATAATTTTACTTTTCAGGAAGTGTTTAGATCTTTGCAAACAAAGTTTTCACTTGACACTAACAAATCACTTTTTCTAGTGAAACATTAAGTGAACAGTCGTAAACATTACACAAAACAGAAAAAACCCTACTCAATACAGTTTATACACACTACTCAACATTTTTCAGTTGTTGGGTGATTTTTTTTTCTTGACCATATTGATCCTGTCTTGTATAATGGTTCTAGTGTAAAGGCACAGGTTGGTTAGGAAAGAAAAGCCTGCATCTCTGTCTCTCTACTTTGTGGTGATTATTTTCTTTTTGCATGTTGTTATTCCTCACTTTTCTGACCCTTACATGAAAATTATCAATCTCAGCCATTCATTAAAAAAAGTGTAAGACATCACTGAAAGCACATTAATATACAGAAGTGACTGAAATTTATTCTTCTTACTTTAGGGCATTCCTTCAACCTCATTTGTTAAATATTTGGAAGATTTAATTTCTCAGGCCCTGCGAGCAAAAGTGCAGAACAC
Source organism: Cnemophilus loriae (assembly GCA_013397755.1). Lineage (NCBI taxonomy): Eukaryota > Metazoa > Chordata > Aves > Passeriformes > Corvidae > Cnemophilus > Cnemophilus loriae. Next base: position 564,393 of record VZTF01005898.1, read on the forward strand.
CCATGCTCTTTCTCAGTGTACTTAATTCTGCATTGGAATCTGTATTTTCAAAGAACTTGCTAACTTATGTGCAGAATTTGCTTCTAGAGTGCATGGAAATGTAACAACAGGACGATTATTTTGGAAAACAACGCAACGTTCCACTGAAGTTTAGAAGGGTGAGGAATGTAAACAAGACTGCAGGAGTCTTTGATGTATATTAAAATAACACAGTGATTGTTCTGTTTGCATTTTCTTACACACCCTCAACATGTCTCTGTCTGTCCCTTTGTGTACACCTTCCATTAAAAAAAATAAAAATTCAGGAATCAGTTGGACTCAGCTAAGTGAAGAATAATAAATTTGATCACCTGGTTTGTGCCAAAATACAAAACTAAGAAGTACAGCTCTGACTTAAATATAATCTATGTGATTTTTCTTTTTAATAAATAATAGAAAATAAAAGATGAGAATAGAATTAGAATTAAACTTTTATTTTAAATGAAAAAACACAACAGTGGAGTGAGATTAGAACCCAATGTTTCTTTTGCTTAAGGCAATCAAGTGCACTTATTTCAATGCTTGATAGTAATGAATTCAGTGCTATTGTGGAAATCAGACCTCACAAAATTCCCATACAGACTCATGAAATATGGCCATTTGCTAGTTCTGACACAGCATCAGATTGTTGCTAGCCATGTTCAATAGCATTTCCCTTTTTTTTTTTCACAAAGCAGACTCTTAATTGCAATGGAAATACTGGAATTAGTTCATTCTGGCTTGTATTATCACTACAGACAAGGGCCATTGGGCACAGACATTTTTGTAAGCAGAGATTTTTTCTTTTCAGCCTTAAACAACAAAACTCAAAATCTACAGTTGTAATCGTTCAAAACATTTTGTTAAAGTCCACCTAAAATTCTAATTTAAGAAGTACTGAAAACAAATTCTTGGGATTTTTTTTTCCTGTTGTTAAACTATTAAATCATCATGAAGCCTTTGGAAGTAGTTGGAGCTCTCAGAAAAAAAAAATTTCAATTTTACCCAAGTCTTCATGAAGATGTCTCTAAATCATGGCAATTAGAGCAGAAGTAAAAACTGTGCCCAGAACTTACAATATGCAGGTGCTGCTAATATATATAGATTAAAAAGAAACTTTTTTCTTGTATACAATTCTTTTTAGCTATCAATCTTAATTTTAGGTTGTGGCTACTAGTAGGTGCTTTTTTCACTAATCAAAATAATTGTAACAAAATATCATTATTGATTTTAAAGTTACTGGGTTCATAAAAGTTCTGACATTTAACAATATATCAAAAGTGAATTGAAGCTTTTAAGACTCACAATTTTGAGACACAAAAGAAACTGGGAGGTAGACAGATGTTTTGAGGATAACTGATTTTTTTTTTTTTTTTTGTCTAAGGCATTTTGCCATTCTGTGTTTAGAGCAGTGTGAAGGCTGCTGATTAATCCTATTTCAATTCCAGAGTGTTCGCTGCTCGTGCTTACGGAAGACTTTCAATGCACTTTTGGTCTTTGTCAATGTGACCTTCTCTTCCCCATCTCCTCTCCTCTCTTTAGCAATACAGCCAGCTGGAAGTGCTTTAATAATTTCTGCCCATTACTGTAGACAGGAATGTTCTGTTCTAAAACAGTGATAAAATACTATAAAATAGTAGGTATTGGAGTTGGAGATATGTGCTCTTTTGGTGCATATTTTGCAAAGAATGGTAAAAAGACAGACAACATGACCCCAACAATTGCCAGCATGTACCCCCATCCAATCTGGCAGTCTCCTGCATAGTAGATGTCTGAGTTCTCACAGAATCTCTTCACAGTAGCAGAGTTGAAACCAAAAGGGTAAACCAAAAGCCCAGAAGCCATTATGAACACTAGAGAGGAGAAAAAAAAAAAACCACACCAGTTATTATCAAACATTAATTCCTTTGGAAAAAAAAATCCTTATTTTAGAAAGGCAAATATATATATATATAATATTAAAATCAATGGAAAAAGTCACATCTTATAAAACCCCCTTGTGATTGGCAGATTATCTTCCTTTTCATAATTACCTCTTATGGATAGCAGTGGTGTGACAAGGCAGCAAGCTGGGATTTTTTTTCATGAGAACTCTTGCCATTAAATAACTTCAGAAACGCTGTGATCCAAATTATGTAGCCATGTAAAAAGTAACGTGGTTCAGATACAATGGAATCCAGAGGAGAAGAATTCCTAAGTTGGCAGATTCCAAACCAGCTTCACTTTCTTCTCAACAGCATTTTTGTGCTTGAGACAAACAATTACTTTGTTCTGCCAAATAGAAACTTTCAATGAAAGAGTTCAAATGTAGTTGTTCAGATTCTGCTGATGAGGTGCTGATAATGTGAGACTCATTAGTACCGACTCCAATTGTTTAAAACATCGGATGCCCGAACAATTGATGAAAAACAAGACCATTTATCTTCTTTTTATTTATTTATTTTATGTCTCTTGACATTGGAAAGCCAGGCTTGCCTCCTGCAATTACCCTGAATTATCCATTGGCTTTTAATGGATCTTCACAGATTTTAGTTTTTAAGGAATCCACGTCATATTCAAATATCAGCTTATGCAGGTAATTGAATCAACAGCAGAACCACTTCCCCAACTTTGAAAATAAGACCATCCAAGGTATAAATCATGAGTATGATAAAGATGCATTAAAATTCTCCAGGAACAACTCTTGGAGCCTGATTGTGCCCACCTTGGAAGTGAAGAGGGGCTGAGCCAGGCTGGTGTGAGGGCTCACACCGCCTCTTGTCTGAGAGAACACTGAGAAACCACGTTTTCTTTTCTATCCCTTCTGCTAATCAATTACCACTGCATTGAAAATCTCTATTTTAAAAGGCTTTATTTTATGTACTGAAAAGATACCATGGAGCAGTCCCTTTTCCTCTCTTTCCGTTCTTCCAGGACAGTGTTTTGTTCAAATTCGGGGTAGTGATTCAAGAACAGCAGCGATCAGAATTAACAGTTATGTTTGAACTGATAGATAATTCATAACCAGCAAACATCTAATGAAACATTAGGAGTATAAAACAAACACCACATGCTATTCTCTGTGTTATGTAATTGCCTTTCAGGTAGGGCTTGTGCATATTACTCCAATCGTAATATTGGAGAGGCTTCATCTTAGAAGTATCCACTGAAAAAGGGCAATCACTCATTAATCTTTTTTAATTAAAAAACACTTTAATAAGCTTGAGGGCTAGATGAAGTCAAAAATTTTAAAATTTTAGCCTGTCGAGTCCCTGAATAATTTGAATTAAACCTTTCCTTCTAGTCCAAATGAAGCCACTGAGTTAATCCCTTGTAGAAAACAATAAGATGAAGAAAATGGAAATTAAAAGGAGGGGAGGTGGAGCAGCAGCAGCAAAGTCCGTTTCCCTCTGGCTGTCTCACGTATGGGTACAAAGAGAAGCTGCCTGCCAAGGAGGGAGTGGAACTCTCTGAGAGCCAAGAGTTTCACCTGCTCCAACAGCCACCCTCTTTCCTTTAAACCTCAGGAAAAATTTTGCAGTTCTTGCTGTGGCCTTTACCTCTTTTCAGGCACAAGGTGGGTGATGCTGCAAGAGCCAGTAAGGGAAAGGTCCTTCCTGGCACAAGCAGCATCCTGAGCCAGGCTCACAATTCCTGATCCTCAGGCAGCTGCTCCTGCTGGGGGTGCCCAGGGCAGGGGGAGCTCACCGATCTGAGATTTCAGCAGCTGCGTTCCTGCATTTAGGACCTGACAGTAACCAGGCAATCTGAAGCTCAATACAAAGTAAGTTATGTTATGCAGATCTCCCTAACCGCACACGTGACACCCCTAAAAACAACAGAAAATGAAAATACAGTAAAAATGAAGCTAAACTACACAAGGACAAGGGGTAGTAGTTTTAAATTAAAGCAGGGTAGATTCAGAGTAGATAGAAGGAAGAAATCTTTCATGATGAATGTGGTAAAACAACAGGCTGCCCAGAGAGGTGGTGGATGCCCAATCCCTGGAAGCATCCAAGGTCAGGTTGGACAGGGCTCTGAGCAATCTTATCTAGTCGAAGACATCCCTGCTCGCTCCAGGGGAACCTTTACAGCTCCCTTCCAACCCCAACTATTCCACGATTCTGTCATTTTGTTCAGCAAAGGTCACGGAGCTTTCCCAAAAGAGCTGAGGGCCAGCACAGCCGGAGAGTCACGTGACACTCTTGCACACGCAGGAAAATTCCCAGAGCACCTCCTCTGGCGGCAGAAACATGGGAAACAGCTCAAAAAAGGGAGACTTTTCCTACTGCTGTTCTAAACAGCAGCGAGAGTGTTAAACCACAAACTAAACCCTGTTAATCCGCGGAGCTGTGCAGTTGTAGGTTCACTCTGACACAGCTGGGACGTGGAACAAGGGGCTGCCCAAGAGCCTGTGGTGCACAGGGGGTGGACCGCAAATCTCCAGCCTGCTCCACTGCACCGGGAATCTCGAAATAGCCCCGGGGTGCAAAACCTTCTGTGAAATGTTGGGGAAGCGAGCCAGTTTTATGAGAAACAGCCACTGCTCTAAGCAAGAAGCAGGTCTAAAATTAAAATTTCAGTTTGTTCATCTTTTCAAAGCCAAAATAGCATCTCATTCTGTGAAAAAGAAGTATGCAGAATTGGAAACAATCCTTTCAGTCATAAAATCCTTTCCTAACTGTTAAATGTCACTGTTTTTCTGACACTGTCTCAACCCCTTGCTCTGTTTCACGTATCTGTTCCATATATGTTTTCTTTCTCATTGGGTTACACAGAATTGTTTTGAAGGCTGTGTTTTACAGTGTTTTGATTACCACTTGGTGCTGATGTTGCACGGTGTGATTTAATGGAAGCAGCTTTATTTTTTTCCAAGGCTAGCAATAATCTGTCACAGCCGAATGTATGTGTTCACATATCAAACGGGCTAAAAAGTTACTCGTGGTTTCATGTCCTCGGGCATGTCATAGAATGACCTCATTATTCTCATTTAGGTGCCCTCTTTCTTACAAAGGCTCCAAATATTGAATAGCTCCGTTATTATCCGCAGAAGCCGAGCTTTCAGGCATGGTGCTAATGACTGCTTAATGGTGCTGTCTGTCAGCAGCACAGCGAGCCGGGACAGCACACAAAGACACAGTGGGGCTCCATTTAGGCTCCTCGTGCAACACTTACGCCTCTGCACGGCTTTCCAACAACAAACATCACTTTCAAAGGTGTCAGAACACAGCAGCGAGTGCATCTCACCGTTCTGTGTGGTGTAATCCTGCTGTCACACGAGGTGATGAGGCCAGACAACATATTTGGGTCTGTTCTGCAGCATGAAGCCTCTGGAGTGTGAGGGGACTTGCTGGTAAAATGCATAGCTGAGTTCTTTTTTAATCCTTTGGTTAATCCCCCATCAGCTATGAGGTCTGGTTAAAAAGTGCTTTATTTTGTCTTGTTTATTATGTGCCACACAGATGTTTGTTATTGCTGGGTCCTCCCCACCTGAGTCCTCTGCAGTAACTCCCAGCCACTGCTGATGGCAGCCCAGAGAACAAGGCCAAGCACACTGGTCCAACAGTAAGTCATGTTTTATTTCTGCTTTCTAATCCCACACAGTTACAGTCTCACCCTCATCCTCTTTGCTTCCCTGGTGTCCTACAGCCTGATGGCAAATGGCAGTTTCTCCTCTGAAGGGTATGCTAGCCAAGGCCTGGTTTTATTTTTAAAAAGTAGGTTTTTGAATTGGTTGGTTTCTAAATAACATAACTTTAATAGGAATAAGGTATTATGTGAAAGGAGGACACTTCTTTTTAGAGAAAGCAGGGCATTTTGTAGGAAAAAATTGTAAATTGTTGGTGAAAATACTGAATCAATGACATTTCTAGCTGGGGAAAACAGCATTTTCTGCTATTTTAAAATTAATAATATATAACTCTTTGTCATTGCAATGGTTTATTCATTTCATTAAGCTTCTGTACAGCTGTTTAATTATTTAAATCTCTCACACCATTTTCAAGCTGATTTTAAGCCAAAGCAAAGCAATGCAGTTCTCTGGAGTGTGTGCAGAGGGCACCAATGTACAACACTCTTAGATACCGTGACAGAAAAAGGCTATTTCCATTCCACTTCTTTTGGCAAGACTGATGGAGTTTCCAACATCTGAAACACCATAATTGAATAGTTTGCTGTATTGTGAAGCAGGAATGTTTAAACTGGGCTAAGCTTATGTCCATCCTTCCATACTAATGTTGAAATGGATGGAAATCCAAAGGTGACTCACAAACAGAGAACAAAAAAAGCTGTTTTATTTTATTGTGTTTGTTAATATGCTTAGGTGATGTGTAGTAGTGAAATATGCTGTGTGCATGAATTCTCTTCCTGAAATTAACTGCTGTAAGAAGATTAGTTCGTCTTAGAAGTTTAATTTGCTTACTTTCGGGGTGTATTATATTCCTGATACTTGTGACAATGACAGATTAATTGCAAGCTTGTGGGACATTCCAGACAATCATTGGAATTAGGGCTGAATCATAGGCAAGCAAGGATATTATTCCAACCCTATTACAGATTATCACAGTCTTATGTCTTCTTGGAAGATTTTTATTGACAGAGCTTAATCTACCAAAGCAATTTTCACTCATCTCATCAAGAAGTTTCCTCTTACATATAATCCATTACCTCCCTTATTAAACCTGGCAGTTCTTCATATGCACAATCAGTTGGCTTGGAATAACACATTTCCTCTCAGGTTCGTACGTTTTATTAACCCAATAATTTTATTAGCTCCTCTCCAGTTTTTATTTATGTTTATGTGATTTTACTTACATGATTTGAAATGAGAAAGCAGGTGCTGATCCAAAGCCACAGACAGCTTAGCACCAAGCCAGAAATACAGGTAACAGGGAAAACCTGGCAGCCAGTAACACAGCCAGACATCTTCAAAAAATCACCTCTTGTCCTACTGCCCTGCACTCAATCCTTGCCAGCTCTCTTCCCAAGCGAATATTTTTGCAGCATGCCTCCAGGGTTTCTGCATTTGGGGTATTTTGGATAAATTCCCTTGTACAAAAAGGAGCTACCTATATATCTTCTATATTTATCCCTTGAAGACAGTGCTAAGATTCAAGGTTATTGTTAGTAATAGCTGCACATCAGTGTACAAATAGAAACAAAATGGAACTCTGGGTTTATCTGAAAGTTAGTGATTTCCTTTTGACTACTTGAGGAAAGGAGGAATTACCCAGAGTAATCTGGGGAGAGCTGAGATTTATCTCAAATCAGCAGGCATCGTTTTAAATGCCTATTACATATAAATAAAATAACCAGGAAAGTGACCTCGCAAAGATAAAAGAAACCAGACAAAACCCTACTGTTGTAACAGCTGAACTTTGGAGGATGAGGCAAACAAGGGACAGTTAAATGCCATTCTGCTCTGCTGAACTCGTGGCAGGTGCATGTCAGGTACCTGGAGTTCAAACTCTTGGAAGCAGCCCTAGCAATTATTCCCTCCAAGGAAACCAAAAGGAAGAGCAGGGGAAAGGGATAATAATGCCCATATGCTTGGTATAAAGATGTAGCTGCCTTCCTTTGTAACTGAATAAAGAGCTGGAACTCCTAATAATGGCACAGCCACTTCTAACATACCACACTATAGCTCTTCTTTGTAAAGAATTATTCCACTGGCGTCGTTTCAGTCAAACATGTTGTGATTTGAGGAGCTTCTATCAGTGCTGGACTGGTGCCAAAGGAATAGATTATAGCAGTTCCTTTTCTGGCTTTTCTAAATGGTGCAACTCACAAGTTAGCACTTCGCAGCTGTAATATAAGTGTAGTTAGAACGAGAGCTGTGTAGCTTGTCAAACCCCTTTGTAGCTAACAAAGGGAATGGGTTCGTTTGTACAATATCTCCAAACTCTGTGTTTAAAGAAATGCTGAGTCTGTGACTCCAGCTCACAAGCTAAGGAACTGCATCAGACATAGTAGGTTGTATTTTTATATATGTACATATATGCCGAATTATGGGGAAATACGTGTATATCAAAAGCTGGGCAATGTTTTCCATTTCAGTTTATTTGGATTTAGCTGAGGTAGAGTAGGAACACGTTATTTTAAATAAAGCTAGCACTGAAATAAGGGTGTACATGCACCTTTTTTACACAGATCTTTTTAGTGCCACTAAAATACCCCACTCAGGTTCTGTTGGCACAACTCCCTCATTCTACAAATAGCCTGTTTCAGAAATGTGTAACAACTGTAGGAATAGCTGAATCTATCTGACTTATTAACTGAAGGGAGTGGAATCTGACTATCCAGACTTTGGAAAAGAAATTCTCTGAAGCCATCACAGAGGTAATTGGGCTTGGTAATTACTGCATTAGCTGCAAGTTTATTAAGGGCCACAAAAGGAAATGCCATCCCTGTGACCTTTGAGGCTGCATTTCCCAGCATGTTTTCTACATGAGAGCAAATGATGAAACTTGACTATTTCTGCCAAGTGAGTGGTAGCTATGGTGAAGATTTATAGGTGTAATCTGGTAATCTATGGGCCTAATCACACAGTTATAGAGTTGCGTGTCATTTACTCCAAAAGCCTGAAATGATCTAGGGCTGTGTAGACTATGGTGAAGGAGTGCATTTTGTCATCTGCAAGGTTAGGGGAAATACAGCCTCTTTAGCAGACTGTAAAAGAGAGACAAGAGCTAATGCTCCTCAGAATAGCAGCGTGTTACACGAAATTTTACAAGAGTCAGAGAGCTAAGAAATGGGGACTGTCAGATGCACTCTCATTTGGAAACCATTATGATTTTCCTCTTTTGTACTGCTTCAGTAATTACATAGATTTTCTATTTAATTTTTTTTTGGAAATTATTTAAGTCATGCTCACTTCGTCTCTTTCAGAGCAGCAAACACAGAAGCAGACTAATAATGTAATATTGACATATTTAAGTGTTGGATTCTTTAGCTGAGAGCAGCATGTTCAGAATGTACCGTGCCTGTATTCCCTTATCTTTGTGTCACATTTTATTCAACAGTTAAGAAGTGCTAATAAAAAGTGCATATTTCAGTTGTTCTATTTTAGGTAAACATAACATGGTACACATTTGCTAAGCAATGCACATTGGTTAACTGTGCAACTCCGTTTCTACAAATAGAAATAAGTGTGGCTTTGCTTCTCTTCTTAATTAACCTATCCTTGCCAAAACTGCTACGTTCTTCAGCGCAAGCAGGGAATGAAACTGATGACTGAAATTTTAAATTAATGCTTTTTCTTGTGATCTTTTGGCTCAGAACAAGAGCAGCTTCCACCTACCATCTGATGCACTCCCTAGCAAAAGAAACAGTGTCAGCCTGGGTTCACGTGCAGCTGGAAGGAGTGAGGGAACAGACACATTTATATTGTCTTTCCTTTGGAGCCAGCTCACCTGGGAAGGGGAGATGCTGCCCAGCCTGCAGCAGGTCTTGGCTGCTGCTCTGCCTGTCAAATCCAAGTTCTTAAATAGCTATTTAGAACAGGGGCTGAGGTCCAAAAGACAGGCAGTGATGTGTAGATCACCTGAAATGTCATGATTCCACATGACACATTTGCTCCCTTCTCCTCCCCACCTGCTCAGCCCACAGGTCTATTTTAAATCAATCTTCTCACCTCTCCCAGGACTCACAATTTAAGCAGAGCAGACACTGATGAAAACAGATTTATAATGAAGCTGGTGGCCATTAAATACCAGCCTTCCACCAGAGGTGACCTTATTGTAAAGTGTTGTAGAGTGAATTTATTTTGACTTTGCCCACTCTCTACCTTGTCTCGCACACTGGCAGCCGAGGCAGTGGTGGTGGGAGGTCTGAGAATAATGCCCGCGTCTCACTTCATTACAGCTGCACTTCACATCCCAGCAGCCTCCAAGCCTCAGGGATATCACATTCATTATCTCTTTCAGAGGCATGTATTTTACATATATGGCTGAAAGGTGATTAGAATCCCTGACACAACAGCATTTTATCTGGAATGCAACCATGAAAAATATGTGCCTGAAACAAAAAAGACATCCTACATCCTTCTCCTAATTGATTTAAGCTACAAAGACCAGCTTCAGTTTTCCGAGGGCACAGGAACTACCAGGAAGACACAAATTGCATGTTTTCAAATCTCCTCATAAAAACTGCTTGACAGGGGGTTGAAAGCAGAGTTTTCTGTTTCTCAGATGTCCTAGTCCTGTGAATGTCATCAGTCAGCAGAAGCTCACGTGCCACCACCTGATCATAAAGAACAGTTCTGTAACAACCCTCATTTCACGCTGCTGATTCCAGCCCACCATAAATCAGCCACACCACGAGTAATGTTGGCAATAATTGTCTGCTCCAGAGCTCCCCTCTCTCACAGCCCAGGTGCCACGCAGCTGGAGCCACGTGCAGCCCCTGTCCTGCTCAAGTGGGTTAGAGCAGCACCTCCAGCAGTGATGCTCCCTGAGTGCTTGGAAGCTCTTTGATGCTGCACGCTGGAACAGTGCAGTTGTACTCAGTGGTTTTGAAAACATTATAAATGGAATCAGCTCTGGCTTGAATCAGATGCTCTCTTGCAGATGGAAAACGGGATAGCTACTTCACTGAAAGCTGCCTGGAAATGCAGCAGGTGATGCCAGGGCTGATCCTCAGGTGCACGTGGCACTCTGATCCATCCTCTCCCACCCTCCTTCTAACATCCAGCTATTTTTTCCCTGAGCAGGGTTTGCTGTCACTGATGGCTGTTTGTGCAAATGAATCAGCACAGCACATCTGATATTTTGACCTCAGCCATGTTTGAGCCCTGTGTTCCTTAGCCAAGTCTTACACAGCAGCTTTGAGGATTGTGGCCTCTTAAAACCTGTGGTCAAAACTGTCCTGGGCTGGTTGTGCTGGTCTAGCCACCCTCAGTTAACAGCAGACAGGTCTACCTTAAAGAATCCCAGCCATGTCTCACACAAGAGCTTAATTTAGTCCAAAACTGCTGGAAGAAAGTAGTAAAACAAAAAAAAATAGTTGAGTTCTGAGGCAGAGCTACCTAGCTTAGAAAAATCATGTTGAAATCCAGAGTAGTGATAGAAATGCCCCAAATTACCAGCTAAATGAAAGTGTTTTGGGATATCTGATCCTTCTTATCAGGTTGGCCCAGCTGCACAATTTCCCATCTCCAATTATACCAAAAGGCCCACACTTCCTCCTTCATTAATACATTTGAAGGATTTAATGAGTTACTTCATCAGGTTAATAAATCCCTTCAATAATTTTATTACACTTTGATACAATTATTCAAGAGGTGCAGCTAACAAATGATCATCATTTATATATCCTGACAGAATAACTTAGTTAATAAATTTGGCCCACGAAATCCAAAATCCATAAATAAACCATGGGGACAATTGAATGTCTGTGTGGAGGAGGGGTTTTTTTCCTATCTCTGGGTTAAGATTGTATTGGAAATCCTGTCTCTTGTGCAAAAAACTTCAGGCTGAGGAGAACTGCAGGAGGTTGGTGCCTTTTGGCAATGTCCTGCTTCCCACTGAGTGCTTGGGGGGAGTCCAGCTGCTGCAGCCCATGTGCCACTGGACATAACCCGTATTAATTTGCCCCAGCACTCCCTCAGGTTTAAAATCCAGCTTCATAAAGGCTGTTCCATTCCTTGAGGCTAAGATCTTTAGCTGATTTTGACCAGGTGCAGTGACACCATCAGAAATAAGCATTCTATTCTGGAAATTATTTTAAAACTGAATTGAATTGGTTGCCATGCCATTTGTTTTTCCTGTGGCATTATAGTAAATGACATCCTCAACAAAATCACCTTAGGGGCAAGGGTGTTTTCAGAATCTTAACCTCTGAATGGTCAGCAGTATTACAGCTTCCTGTTACCAGATTAATAATATTTATGGTAGGTAGACTGCAAGAATGGGATCGTACTATTTATTTACTTACTGTTGAAAGCCACCTCTGGCAAGAACAATTTTCCCATTAATCACCACCTTATCTCTGTAAGAAAGAGTTACTCTCAAGGACATCTCTATTATTCCCATTGTTTTATTAATACAAGAATAGCTCTGCTGTAGATTTTCTGACATTGAATTTTATTTATTTTCTAGATTTTCTTTTTTAAGGGGAGCTGAAATGCTTAAGTAAACATTGAACTTTCTTAATAAATGAACTACCTAAGACCCTAACCATAGCGATAAGAACCCAATATTTCCCTGAATATATTTTTATGTAAAGAAACTGCAAATCAGTATCTCTTTCTTCTCTTTTTTATCTGCGGAAACTCCAGATATGAATTCTGAGTTTCTTCTGGGAGTGCAGGTGACCTTGTTAAGTTGTGAGAGTGCCAGAAAAGCAGTGCCCTCCAGTCCAGGGGGTCAGGGGAGTGAAGCCAATTTCTATGCTCAGGTCTTGTAATCAAAAAAATTCATATTTCTCTCTCCTTTCACGCAGGCTTTAGCCAGCATTTGAAACATTACCTATTATATTGGGCTCCAGGATGATTTGTTTTTCTAATTTTTCATGGGCACTGCATCATATATCTTCAACTTTAAAAAAGAAATCAATGTAGGCCCAGCAGAGGACAATATCAGACAGATAAATTCTCTTTCATGTGAGAAAAGCATTAGTGGAGAGACTTCCACGAGCCTTTTGCAGTACCAGAATGAGGTGGTTGTGCAAGTAGAAGGGGGACCTGTTAATGTTAATTTGCTGTTTAATTAGGTGTCCAGTACCATACAATGGTGAGACACTTGTTTGGGTGGGAGGAGCCCCCTGATTGTCAGGTGGACACACAGTCACTCCTGCCTCCCAAACCCAGGCACTGCTCCCACAGCATTTACTGCAGCCTGTCAGATGTGATTGAAGCAGTAATTTGTTTGCAGAGTGAAAGGTGTGCTTTCAAACAGAGTAAAGGGCTCTGCCCTCTGTCCTGCCCCTGTTCTGCTGCTCAGTCCAAACCGTGGGGGTGTGAGGATGCTCTGGGAGGAGTGCCAGCCCTGCAGCTGGGTTTGTGTGAGCCCAGCAGCCAGCCCTGCTCAGCTGTGCCCTGCTGAGAGCTGGGACCCCCCTTGCCATAGGCTGAGCCTGCCAACCCCACACCCAGCAGTGAGAAACGCCTCGGGCAGGCCCCGTGAGAGGGGCTTCCTTCAGCACTGCCAAAAAGCCCCCACAGCATTTCCATCTTCCTGCATTTCAGTGTTTGAGTTAATAACATTTATGGGGCAGCACGGCAAAATGAACTTAAATACATCATGTGTCATCTCGGGATACTGAATTACACCATTACTGAAAGAGATACAGAGAAATGTGTCCAATAAACAGAGCCTAGTTTGCACAATTTGCTTTGCATTTCCCACATCCTGCAACAAGCACGGGATAGTCAGGCTCCTTAATGATCATAATATATGTACAGAAAGAGCAGTTCCCTGAGGGCTCCTGATTAATCAGGGAAATACTCATTTGTTCTGGCAGAAGTGATGTGAATCTAGGCAGGGCAAATGATGGACCCTAAGTGCACACAGCAGCCATCAGGGGCCAAAAGTTTCCATTCCTTTAGCTCATTTTCCCTCCGAGAAAAAACACCCCCATGTCTCAGCACAGCACAGCACACAACAGCACAGGTCCCAGTTCCTTCAGGGTTTTGGCTGACAAAGGCAGAAAGAAGCCCCACATCCATTTTAGAGACTCCCAATGCATCGAGCTCCCAAACTAAGGCGTCTCTGCTGCTTGCTGAGATACCCTGTTCAGGGGAGGACACGAGGCCTCAGCTGTGGGATCTGATCACTGTGCAAGGGACTTGGCAACAAGTTAGAAGATTTAAAGGATTTTTCACCAGCTGATCTAAATCCCTGCCTGTTTTTCAGTACCCAAGAAGCTGCTCACTGATTGCAATCCTTCCTCCACTCCATCAGAGCCACATTAATTCTGTGGTTTGGCACAGTTGTTGCCACCTAGACGTTTGCAGTGTTGCATTTGAAATTTTTATTTCAGATTTTATTTTATATTCTGAGTTGGAAATTTGCTGATAACAAGGTGAATCCTCTGTGCCTGACACGTCTTTCTCTTGGTGTTCATTTTTAAATTAGCCACAGAAAGGACAAACTAAAAGCAGATGTGTCATATCTTTTTCTGTGTGTTTGGAAGCTCACTCATGGAAATATCTTTGTCAGATAAATGAATTCCAGGTTACTGGGATAAACAGATGCAATAAAATACTTGCGTGTAGAAGAAACCCTTACAAAAATGTGGTCCAATAACTCTTCAAGGAAATTGCCATGTAAGAGATCCAGCTTTGAGGTTTACCTCAGGCTTTTGCATAACACGATAGTTGGTATTTAAACTGGAGAAAATGTGATGGGATCTTGTGATATTTTTCCCCTTGCTTTTTCAATTTCATGGGATCAGCAGAAAGGGAAGGGAACCAAAGCTGAACTAATGCTGTGCTTTTCCCTCTACCACTGCCTGAACACACGGCAGGGATTGCTTGGTGGAGAACTGAGTATCTGTTACCCTTCTTATGGGCATCTCGGAATTGCCGGAAAATGTGGATTTTGGACTTGTTTTCAACATAACATGAGAAAGAGGAAAACCTGAAATAAATGAGAAGGTTGAAATATAATCGAAAACCAGTGGTTATTTAGTTTGGCTACTGATTTATTAATGTATTATAGTTAAGCACTGAGGAATAAACCCTCACTTAAAAATGTTCCTCAGCTCTAGGCAGGATTATTTACAGGAAATAAAAACAGTTAAAGAATTAGAATGAAACCCTGCACGTACTGAGTCAACAGAAATGTTGCCACCAACCTCATTAGGCCAGGTTTTAGCCCCAGATATCTACAAAGAACCACAATTCTCTTGCAGTGTGACTAGCAGATTAATATCTGACAACACCACTTTATCTTTCTCTACAGAATCTTTAATTTTTATGCAGCCAGCCTAAAAACTTTGCTCCACAAGTTTGTGTTTCAGTGCAAAGCAGACAATGTTCCCTGCTCCTTTCAGGCTGTTTGCTCACTCTCACCATTCCCATTTGGCTTAAGCACCTCCTGAAATTATTATTTTGCCTCTATGTCCCTTATAAGAATATTTTTCCTCTGAGGTATCTGCTTTCTCAGCAGCAATTTTAAGGCATTTCAGGCTACAGAAGAAATAGAAAATAAACCCTGTGCTCATGTATATCATAAAGAACATGATCCTTTAACCCTGTCCTTGGAAAGCCCATAAGCATTGGCTGTACTTCAGTGATTCTCCATATGCTTCTGCAAGGAACATTTTGCACCTGCCAGCACAACACAGGACAAACGGCAGCATTGCAGGAGGAAACATTAACTAATTTACACAAAGCCTTAGGTGGTCTATTAGCCCTTCATAAAAACAGGAATGTGTAATTACTGCATCCACGGACAGAATTAAATTTGATGGACTACAAAGAAGCAGTGAGTGAAACAATTAACAACAAAGCCCAAGTAAACTGGTCTGATGGGAAGGCATGGCCTGGCAGAATGAGTCTGACAGCTCATGTTTACCTCTGCTGTCCCCAGGGACGTGTCCAGCCCAAACCTTTCACTCAGTGCAGACAGGTGAGCTCCTGTCAGAGTCACTGCACCTGCTGATCTATTGCAGGTCATGTAAGATACAACCAACAGCCAAATAACCTGCCTAGCACAGGAGTACCCTTCTAGCATCATTAATTTTATCAATCCTTTCTTTCTCCCAGGTCTCTGGACATGGTGGTTGCTCCTCCAAGCCCGATGCCATTCTGGGAGGATGCAGCTCAGTGGAGCACTGCTGCCAGCAGGGCAGTGCAGCAGATGCTGTCCTGAAAGCCTGATGGAATAGCTGCTCCACAGGCTTTAGTTCATTAAGGTAATTGCAACTGGTCTGTGTCACAGTGCACAGTTAAATTTGGGATGGCGAAATCCATCCAAAAGAAAAGCAGCTCCTCTCTGCAGCTCTCCAGCCACGCGGGTTAATTGTGAGTACTTTGCAGTGCCTGCGGTAAGGCAGGAACCTGGGGGGTTTCTGTCACAGCTTCCGTCCACAATTTGATTTAATGCCCTCCATGAACAATTGCATCTCAGTGCTTGTAATAAGGAAATGTCATAAAGGTACCTGCTGCCTGGTCCAACATCTTTTGGCTTTGACAGCTCAAATTTACAGCTTTAATTCAGCAGCCTGGAAGCTTGGTATTCTGTACACACTTAGTGAAGGGCTGAAGGAACAATATTTTATAAAAGTTCACCTGTGTTCAGCGACTCATGGAGGATATAACCCCTTGGACCTTGTGAAATGACTTGCAGACAAATTCACACTCCAGATTGTCCAGTGGCAAATTACGAAGTTCTAATCAGTCCCCAGTGTGCCTGGATGTATTCACTGGAATGTTTTGCTTCTGTAGCATAAAGAGTTGAACTTTCAGCAGCTTGAACAAGTGCTCAGCGGGGTTCTCTCAGCCGTGAGCATCCCCAGCAGGAGGAGGAAAGGGCCCTTCAAAGGGGCCTCTGATCTCCCTGGTCCCTGGTACCCATGTGAGATAAATTCCCAAAACCAGCACATCTGAAACACAGAGCTAAACGTGCCCCTGTGGAAGGTGCTGCCACACCAACACCGCTTGGGACACTCTGGAGAAAACAGCTGTGGGATTTCCTTTAGGAAAAGCCGTGCTGTGCATGTGGCTGCCGTGCCCAGGACAATGTCACCCTGCTGAGCACAGCGGGAGCTGAGGAAGGGAGCGTTGAGCAGAGCTGAAGGGAGGAGAACCCCAGGCACTGCCCGGGCTGCTCTTTGACACTCTGCTCCTTTTGCAATCCAGTTTACATCCCCCGGCTCTGTTCCTGCCGTGCTCCCAGGGGTCACGTTGGGGGCTGTCACAAACTGCAGGCACTGCAAACGTCCCCAGTCTGGGCAGGAGATGCAGCTGTTTAATGAGCCCCGCTGTCATTACAGCAAAATGACTCAAGGACTTTCTTTAAAAAGCCTCTTATTTATAGTATCATAGATTACCTTAATGTCTTTTAACTGGGAGGTGCTTTGAAATACTGCACAAACATCACAAGGTGGTCCTGAAATAACAGGAATTTAAACAGAATCTAACAAGGAAAACATAAATATTGGATGGAAAGAGAAAGCATTTGTTGAAATCTTCAGCAAAGGAGTATTCTTAGGAAAAGTCTGCACTTCTGGGCTGGAGTTTTACAGCACATCTTGCATATGAGACTCAGTGCAAGTGTGTACTCTGGCACAACTTTTGCATTGCATTTTTATTTTATGGCATTAGTTTTGCTTTGTGCTTTAATCTGTAGTGGAGAGATGGAAAATTTGATTTGTACCAACCTCTCTGTGTCAGTGCAGGTTTTCTTGTGCCAGATAAACACAGTCTAGATGAACTACAGCTACATATCCCTGTTTGAACAAGAAAAATATTTGAAGTATCTACGTGGTGAATAAAGGAGATCTCTGGGGCATGCTGATTTAAACCTGGCCAGGTCCTTGTGTTTCTACAGGGGATAATTATAGGTGAAATCTTCAACGGAACTGTATTAATCAGAGCAGGTTCATCTGCCAGTGCCCTTCCCATCAAAACTCAAACAGCAGCAAGGAAATGAAGCAGTAATGACAGGGCTTCCATTTAGCCTCTAAATCTCTTTTCTTAGATATCCATATTTTAATGAAATTTACGTGCTTTTTAACGTAGGAGACGTTTTGATGATCTTAGATACAGTCTCTAATTAAACATTCTGTAATTAACCTTGGTTTATCTATGTCAAATGCCAAGGAATTCGAGCAAGCCAGGTTAAGCCCTACTTTAAGACATTTAGGGAAGACTGTATCTAACACCAGGCTTTCTAAAGCTGCCATGGGAGCAGAAGGATGTCAGAGATCCCCTGTGGAGCAGAGCAAAGGAAAGCCCAGGCTGATGGTGCTGTGTCAAGGCTGGAGGGCTGGATGTGCTCCCAGCCCAGCAGCCCACGAGCCTCTTCCCCTGGCTTGGTTGGAAATTCTTGCCTCTCTTGACTCATTCAATTTTTTCCCCAACCTTTGATGAGATCCCCATATGGGATGTGGCATCTGTGAGCCACAGATTACTTCAATCTGAAAAGAACGGTTTGGAAAATACACAGACAACATAAGTAGAGTGAGTTTTGAATGTCTTCATTCTCACGTGCCAATGTATAGCATTGCATCCCAGAAAAATACATTTAAAATAATAATTGTAATGAATTTGTGGAGGGTCTGGCTCCTGTCTCACGGACAGATCTATGCCATAGTCGCCTTCGCTTGCTACATCTGTGAAACATCCATTATTTTTCCATGGTGTAAATGATCTCATTTCTGTTGCTTTCCCTGCAACACAATGCCACGTTCATTCCTCCTTCGAAAATTTCAGGAAGAGAAGCAATTTGTAAGAATGACAGGAAAATGGCTTCTCATCTGTGTACACCACAGCAGTCTGACACACAGAAAGAGGCTCTGGTGAGATACACAAATCCTAATTCCCACTGAGTTTCAAGCAGTCCAGATTTAAAAAAAAAAAAAAAAAAATTGACATCAACCAATTTGATCATAAAGATTCTAATTCAGCACAGGTTAATTGAGAAGTCAGATTTACTGCTATCACTTCTGGAGAGGAGGGAGATAAGCGAACACAATGACTCTTTATCAACAATATGGGGACTTCATTTAAAGAGAGAGCATTAGGTTACAGGCTGGAAGATTAGTAGCAATCAGCCTGCTCTCAGAAAAGAAAATGCACTGGGTGATAAAGATAGAAGGCAGGAAGCTGGGTGCATAGAAATGAGGTTTGATGCCAAATATTACCGGTCAAATCTGAGCTATCTGTCAAGTTGGCACTGATCATTGCTGATGCACAATTATTATTACTCACCTGTGATCAGGTCATTTACCACTACCAAGCCAATGGCTCCTCCCACCCATTTCATTTGTTAATGGCATTTTAATGAAAAAAAAGTCCATCTAATACCACTTTGAGATGACTAACCATTGTGTAATAGTACATAATGGTATATGAAATACATTTTCTTTTTCCCAATCACCCATAAAAAGATATCAGCTGTTATTCTGTTCCTTAGCCACAACCCCATAAATCTGAGCGCAGTTCTGCCTTTAAAGGTGGCAGGCTTATTTTTCCTTTTGCTTTGTGTGCCATGTGTTTTCCATACCAAAAAGTGCCTGTTTTGTTGCAAGTGACAGAAGGAGAATTTAAAGGGATGCTGGAGGATCATAAAGACTCCCCTCTATCCAATCCCAAGCATGCATTCGCCTTATTGTTCTGCTGACTAAAGAATTAGAAACTATTAATATTGTCTCTGCTGGCAGGTCAGAAAAATACTTATTTTGTAGTCGAGCAGATTAATCCAAAGGGGAAAATAACCCTGCAAAGCCCTGAAAAAGCTGCTGTCTAACCAATCCACTTTCCAAAGCCAGATGTTTCCAATCTGTTTAAGCGTTAATCTCACGATACGTCTTTTTACGCCTACTGAAATGATTTCAGCATGTATTGAACTATTAGAGAATTCATATAATTAGGGCACTTCTTATTTATGAAGGAGCTTTTTGGATGAAGCCCTATCAGTGAGTTTGTCAGTCATGTGCTCGTGTTAATTACTGAGGCGTGTTGGGACCTCTCCCCATTAGGTTTTTTGATGGGCTCTGGATACTGCCCAACTTTGGCTACTCTTTTTGAAGACACTCATAGTGAAATCAGAGGCAGGATAATAGTGGGTAAGTGGGCAGAGGTACAGTTTTTAGAGCCTGTGATGGATATGGAAAATAGATTTGCAAATGAAGGCACTGCAACCCAGTCTGAGATCTACTCCAGCAGAAACAGGGTAGCCACGAAATGTAGTTATAGTTACCCATTCCTCCTGAAAACTGGAGGGATTTTTTTCCTTCTTCCACACACACTTTCTTAGATCTTTTCTTGGCATGACTTTGGTCTCCTCTGATAAAGAGCTGGTTTGAAATACGACAGCCAGACTGAGTTTTTAGCCGAGACCCTTTCCGTGACAGGTGCTGATGGGCTCTGCTGCCGGGGCCCACTGTGTGAAGAATAATGGCTTTGGGAGAGGAAGGTTACAAGAAAGGTCAGGAGGCAGCTCAGGAAGCCTTGCATTTCATGTCAAGGATCTTAAAGGGTCTGGGAGGGCCGCGAAAACTTCCCTCTGGGGCTGCTGACTGACAGATCAGAGTCACGATTATAAACCGATTTTGATAAATCATGTTGATCTACTGTTTGCAAGTGGCTTTAAGAGAGCTGGTGGCAAGCCGTGCATTCCTGTGGCACGCTGGAGCAAATCCACAGGGAAAAAAGTGGATTATGGCTTGCCCTGTATCCTGCTGGCACACAGGACAGGGAGCAGGACCATCCGGGAGCAGGACCTCCACACCAGGAGCTGCCCAGCCTTAAAGTGCCGCTGGCTCTTCCCATTTTGTGAATCTCCACAGACACCCCAGTTCCCCAAGGGCCATTTAACCCCGGAATCCTTCAGCAAAGCCCCTCTGCCTAACGAGCAGGCAGCAGGTTTTGTCTGTGGGAACTGGCTGGCAGAGAATACGTGCAGTTGCAGACGTCTGTGCTTACCCACGCAGGGTGAGGAGTTTATCGTGGGGCTTAAGGATGATTCCTTTATAACGTGTGGTATGAGACGAGGAAGAGGAATCGGTTTAAAATTAAAATGAGGATTTTTCGACTCGTCCTTAATATTTATAAGGCTCCTTTTGCCTTACAGACAAAATCCTCAAGGAGAAGATGGAAAGCTGTTCATCCTTATTTCTTGTGCCTTTAGTTCAGCTCCTCATTGTTTATACCATTCTAAGCAAAATAACTGTTCTGGAAATGCAGTCATTTACAAAATCCAGTCTACTAAGCCTTAAACAGCAGAGACATGTCCTGCTATGTTTGTTCCTTTGTTGTTGCTATGGCATTACCACACATTTTTCCATGTAGGAAAGGAAATCCCGTGGAGACCAGATAATAAAGGCTTGAATTTCCAGGGCACAGCATCCGTCTCGCCTCTTGACCTGTTTGACACCCTCTTTCACCAAACCTGCATTCACTGAACCCAAATAAACAGCCAGCCATCAAAGGAAATACTTAAAAAGGATTGCTCATGGTTAGCCTTGATGAAATATACATTGGAAAACCTGCATTTTAATCACGTTTGGAGTTCTGCATTTCAAAAATGGTTTTGTTTAACTACATCAGACTTGTCATTCAGGGAAGTTTCCTTCCGTAGGATGCTTGCATTTAAAAGTCAAGTTAACCAAACCCAAACAAATTTCCCAGGAGGCTGCAGCAAACCAGACAAGCGTCTCACACGCTCGGCTCTGACCTCTGTGCTGTACCAGGTGTATCCCTGCTCTCTGCAAGATTCCAAGATGCTGCATGTTTATACAACATCACCAATTCTCAACAGGGTATCGTGAGGATTCATCAAAATCGCTGCACGTCACTTGTTGGAACAAGCTTTGGCTGAAACTCCCCACTTGGCTTGACATTCGTTTGCAAAGATTAATCCTGTGTCCCAGGCATCCTGCCCTGCCTAAATCCCCTGATCTTCCTGGGTTGCACAGAATTGTTGTGCCTTGTTTTATCTTAGAAATAACTATTTCGTGGTGTTACCTGAAATTATCCTTTGCATGTAAGTTAAAATTGACGTATTAATACAAGTTTGTTAAGTGCTCCAGGACATTTATCCTACGTGAGTTTTTCAGAACCATCATCTTCAGTTTACTTTAATGAAGATCGAGCTATAATTTGAGCAAAGTGTCACCTGTTGATGCAGTTATTAGGGAAGAATGTGCAGTTCACAACTGACTAAAGAGCAAATGTCTCAGACAGAATTGTTCTGATGCAAAATGACGTGGTTATTTTGGGCCAAACTTCTTGGGCTTCATTTGCTGTCTGTCTCCCACTGCTGTCATTTTTGTGTGGCACAGTTCAAAGGCGCTGGCCTGCCCCTCCAGGCAGGTTGAAAGGGCCTGGTATCCTCTCATCTCTTGAAGCCACATATCCCTATTGCACACAGGATACTGCAGCCAGAGGACACAGACAGCCAGCACAGGATAATCTGCCACAGGCAACATACAGCTTGTGGCCTTCCAAATTCTTCAGACAACACAGGAAAACAAATAGCAGCCTTACAGACTTAATGGGCTTTTAATGCATCTGATGGATTCTGCATCAGCAGTTTCTAATGGAACATCTAAAGAGGGAAAATTCCCTTCCCATGGAGATTCTGAGGAGAACGTGAACTGACAGTGCAAAGGCTCCTCTTTGCAACACTTGGATGCTGTGCAGGAGAACTCATGGGCAGACTCAAAGTCTTCATCTCTTCTGAAACATCCCTGAGTTTTCCAGGGTTATGGGAACCGAGCTGTGTCTGAGCCACAGGCTGGTCACGTACCACAGCAGCTAAGAGAGGCAAAAGGCACCTGGAAACTGTGACCTCCTTGATCAGGACCATTTACCCCAGAGCTGGTGAAGAGGAGGCACAGAACCTGGAGCTGGAAGTCTGCTCCCATGCCCAGAGGGAAGCTGTGGCTTTAGACAGAGAGTTGTTCTGCAGTTATCAGGAAGAAGACAAAGCCTTAAATTCCTTTGTTGAATCCAGATAGGCAGCAGTGGTGACACATTCCTCCTGGTCACATATCCTTGACTTAGTTACTTTTGCATAATCTTTGAACTTCAGCTATTGATAAATAAATTGGTTTACAAAGCAGAGAGTAAATCACCATTCACTGCTGAGCTGCTATTGTGCCACTCATTTGTAAGGCAGCTTTCAAGCTTTTTTTTTTAATCAGTTTGGCTTGACATTTTGTTTTCCTACTATTATTTATGAGCTCTATCTTATGAATGGATTATGTAAAATAGTTTAATTCCAGTTGTTGCAATTTCTCAGATGTCATCACACAAAAGCTTGCTTGGAGTAGAACACTCAGGTCCAGATTTCCTTCTCAGCTGTGCTGGTAACAAATTAGACCATCATCCACAGAGATCAGAAGGGCTTTCCTCAGATTTACAACTGTTATGAGCTTTTAGGAAAAAATATCTGAGCAATGCTCTTCTCAGAGTAAGCAAAGGGACATCACTGCCTCTCAGCAATGTTCTGCAGACAGGGTCAACCCACTTAGCCTCTGTCCTCAGCTCAGAAACTGAACCTGGTGATTCTTCCTGCAAGGAATTATGAGCTGCACTCAGCTGCGACTCGACTGCTTTTGTTATAATGGCAGAAATGGGGATGGGTGGATTTTAAAACAGTTGCTTTTTAAGATTTTGGATGCACTCAGTCACTTCAAAGCAACTAAAACCTCGGTAGCTATTTAAAGCAAAGCACTTTAGTCCCCTTTTGATGGCAGGTGTTAGCTCTTCTCTGAGACAGCAGGCTACTGCTGTAGTGAACCAACAGCTCTTAAGCCTTTGCAGATGCCAAAAATTGTGCCGATTATTACTCTCCATTTCACAGGTTTCTCTGATCTCTCAGCATCCGACTTTGCACCTGAGCGTGGAGCAGAGCCCGTGTGAAAACAAGAGCTTTGTTGCTAAGGAGCATTTGGGATGTTCTGGTGCTATTTATTTCCCTGTACTAAATGCTACTTCACTTCCTGGGATGAAACACGTGCTGTGGCCTGCAGCAGGTGCAGGTAAGGTGCAGGATCACACAAAGGAGAGAGAAAGAAGAGTAACTACAAATTTCTGCTTTGCATTGGCTTGCTCGGGTTGTTGCTCTGTGGTTGCCTGGACTTGGGGCACTCGGTCAAGGGCTCAGCTCCTGCACTCACCCAGTGTTTTATCTGAGCCCAGCCTGGCACCAGAGCAGGAGCTGGCCCTTGGGGAGCCTCACAAGGAGCCAGACAGGTCACATTTGTCATCTCAGCACACAGAACTGGGTATGGCTCATTTCTGTGACATCCTTGTGACAGCACGGAGCCATGAAGATGACGGATGTCACCCAAACCATCACAGGGCAGTTTTTCAACGGCTGCAAACACAGAGCAAAGCAAAAGACACCCAGTTCTGTGTGTGTGTAAATAGAGCAATTACCACCAGAGGCATGGAGACTGCACCTTTCAATCAGCTCCCTTGGCTGAGCTCCACAGGCCTTTCCAGGTGTGCCTGGCTTTGCATCCAGGCAAGGAGAGCAGGCAGGACCTGCATGGCCCAGGCTGGTGCCTGAGGCCTCACACTCAGGGCCAACGAGTTTTGCTGGTGCTCTGCTGCACCCAGCACAGCTCTTCCCTCTTTGAACTACAGAGGGCCCAAAGACCAGCCTGTTCTGGGAGCAGGGAGTCATCCTGCACAAGGCCTTTAAGAGTAATTTATCCTTATTTAGGAAGGCATGTTATTCTAATGGCATCCCATGCCAAGCATGGTACAGTTTAAATGTTCCTCACTGGTTACAAATGTGACCTTCATTAACTCGTCTTTGTGCGCGGAGTTCTACGGGAACAGCTCATTGCATTTTCAATTTAATTTAATTTGAATGATAATTTAAAAGTTGTTTGATGCAAATGCGACCATCTGCATCCTTGCAGCTGACACAGTTTTTAAAGATGGGTTTGTCAGCAGGGGTGGGGGGAGCTTGATGGGGAAGAAGAGCCACGAGCTCCCAGGAGCAAACTGGGAGTGCCTGGGGGCTGAGTGGGGAAAGGAGAGGAGCTGAGTCAAGCAATTGCTGGTTATCAAAGTTGTACGTGACTGTTAAAGTCTGGAGTGGTGATCACAAGTCGTCAGACCGTGCCAGCGCACGGCAGTGCTTGTCTGAGCGCAGTAACTGCTCAGGTATGTGCCGACCAGACCTGCTGTGACACAAAACACAGGGAAATTCAACTGCCAGGAGGGGCTGAGCCAGGTTCAGCCCTGCCCTGTGCGCAGCCCGGCAAAGACACGGCCTGTGCCTCTTGTTCTGGCTTTAATTACTGTCAGCGACACGCTGTCCTCAAACTGAGAGCTCACAGTGACTGTGACGGAGGGGAGGGAGGTGTGGTGCAGACAGAAGCTCTTGTTTTGCTGTGACTAAATCTAAGCTGCAGGTTTCTGAGGACAAGTGCCAGCCTATTCCAACCCCCTGCAGTACTGGAAGCTTGAGGGCAGTAAATAATAATAATAAGAACAGTGCTAATGGCTGTTTGTTCACACTTGGCTGCCAAACTTTGGATAACTCGATAAAACTGAAACCCTGAAGTGTTGCACTGACTTTTCTAGAACTTGGTCTGGGCTGACTGCTGATTTCCTCCTAAAGTAATGTGATAAAATGGGCTCTGTCCATTCCAGGCTTTTGAAAAAAGAGCCGGAGGAAACATTTTGCCCCTAATGCTTCCCTGCTGGCAATAGTGCTCCTAGCCCAGGGAGTCCTGCTTGGAGACTGGGCATCCCAGGTGGCTCCAACAAAACCTACCTGAACTCAGCTGCATAGAGAGAGGAGCTGTACCCTGGAAATCTTCTGTATTTCAAAGAATGCTTTCTTTCGCACCTGTGTGCCAACAGGCTCTGCACTGGTGTCATGGAAATGTGGTTGAAAGCTTTTAGCTAAATTTGCAAGCATCAACTCCCTTGCCAGTGTGAGTGTGAATGAGGGAAATGAGAAAAATCACTCTTTCTAGTCAGGAGGGGGGATTGGGCTGGCACTGTCTGTGGCTTGGGAGACCTGGTTTTAATGCTTAGTATGACCCTGTGTTCCTGAGAGCTGAATTCTCCCTTCTGGTTTCTAGTGAAACTCAAACTGCTCCTGCAAGAGCCGACCATGCCAATCCCTGGCACTCCCAAGGAACACAGGTCCCTTATTAAGATGAGCGTGCAGGGTTTATTGTCTCACACCTAGGAACTGCATGAAACACTGTTAGAAAAACAGCACTTTCTGTTGTAGGGACTTAACTGGTGGTGCATTAATCTAACACTTTTCCCACCCTTCATTTAAAACCATGTTTTCTGCTATTTCTCTTGAGCTCCCTAAACTGGGACATGAGAGATCACAACAGCTTTGACAGCAATTGCCTAAAACTCCCCACAGGGCTCAGGTATCTTATTTTGTCGTGTTTCAGGTGTCCCTGAGAGCTGTGTTAGCAGTCACTCAGGAATACCAAAGCCTGGGGATACTTGTGTGGCTGCATCTTAGGGAGCAGGATGCACAAATTACTCTGGTAAAACTTGGTCCTGTTTGAAGTTCACCTTACAAGCAGCCCGGTTCTCTATCTGACAGTAGAAAACTAAATGCAGCAACCCGATTTTTAATGGATGGCTTTCTCTGCAAATAATATTTGGACTGTATTCATGGGAATTAGAATATTATTTAAGTCCGTTTTTGGGAACAAGCATGAGAGTTGCCCGGTTGCTTATGAGAGATCAGACTGGGTGGATAAGGTGAACAGAGAAGGTGGTTGAGAACAGAAGCTTTAAATTGCCTCTGTAAGGCTGATTTCTGCTCTGTGTCAGTGCTGCTTCCCTCCAAGCCCATTAGAGAAACACTTAACAGAAAAAGGCAACCCCCCGAGAGAGCCTTCCACCTCCTGGAGAGATTTGGAGGAGAGCTTGCATCTCTACCCATTAGAGAAAAAGTACTTTTAGCTTTTAAGTTCAAATGATGGATCCAAACAACATATGTTAGGAGTGAACACAGGCTTGCTGGGAGAGGACTTGCCAAATCTAAGGCTGCTCTAGCAATAAATAATAATCCTAATTAGGCTCCTTCCCTCAGGAGCACCCAATTTTGTGATACAACATGGCATTGGAGCCTCTCATCTTAACAGCTATTCAGAACACCACTGAAGTGTTAAAACCACACACAGAAGAACACTTTTCTTGAAAACAGACACTTAGAGAAAGTCACATTACTCGTGACTGTATTTTCCTATCACAGTATATCAGCTACTTCTGAAAAATAAGGGGAAAAACGAAACAGCAGCTGGTCTCACTACTGCATTGCTATGCAAGACAGGGAAAGCAGCTATTTTACATGAATGCTGATTGCAGTGGCAGGAAACTATGGACACTTTAATTTTCTCACAGCCCTTGGTTTCCTGGTATCAAACACCTCTGCAATAGAAACCTTCTAGTTTGGCTTTCAAGAGGCAAAATCTCTTTAGCTGGTGTGTTAGAAGGACTGCAGATTTCATCTGTCACTTAAAATCCTTCTGTGCTTTCTCTACAAACATACAAACATCAAATGGTGGAGCTCTTCCAAGGCTGTCAGCTCAAATATCCCTTCCTGGCCTAGAAGATGCTTAGAAAAGGAAGTTTCAGAAACAGAGATGAGAAGACTCCTGTCCCAGCTTCTCCATGCTTGTTACAGAAACTCCCACTACATGCATTGCCCCTTGCTGCTGGTTCAGCTGCAAGGCTGGGAACTCATCTATTTTTTTTCCCTCTGGATGCCTGAGCTTTGGCTCTCTGCTCCAGATAAACCTTGAAAGGAGTGAGAGGAAATGAATGGTGCCTTTCCAGCAGCAGTTCTGCCAAGCCCGGTTGGGAAGCCGTGGCTGACATGCCACGAGCAGCCAGCAGTGCTGCAGCAAGGGGGCCTCTTAGTGCCTTTGTTGTAGGAGAATCTTAGCACTGCTGGGGTAGGAACCCCCCAGCAGCTTGATAACTGAGCCTTTACCCCCTCGTGTCCTCATAAATTAAACATAAAGCAGCCGCCCGCTCCTGCAGACAGCCGTGTTCCAATAAATCATGTAAATAGTCTGGGAGATTCACTGCCCTTTATTTCACTTGAGTCCCGTAACTCAGCTGTTAATTGGATCTGGGATCAAATCTGTTTTACTGCGTGTTCCCTAAGCAGGATTCTGTGAAGTTCTTTCTAGAATAACAACCTATAGCTCTGCCTTGCTTTGTTTTGCTCGTGTCCAGCACAAGGAGTAGAGCAGTAAAGCAGCACAGCCAAACTCAAGAGAATTTTCCTCGTGGCTCTCCCAGGCTGTTCCTGTTTGCCCTGGGAGTGTCCCAGGGAAGGTTCATCCTGGTTTTTGCAGTGGCAGCACAGCTGCTGACATGGGGCTGCTTCTCCCTCCAGTCCCAAAGCAGTGGTTTCCAAGGGGCCTGGCAAAGTGAAACCCCTTTGGAGCAATTATCCAAGGCTGTTCTAACCAGCAAATATTTTATGCTAATGGTTTTTCAGAAAGACCTTAGAAAATTGGTGGTTTAATTGATATAATGTACCTTTTCAGCTGGGAATTTCATCAATGAAACAGATGTGGGATGTACAACAAAAAAGGCATTTGGGGTTTGTTTTCTTCCTTGGGAAGGGGAACCCCAAATCTGTTTGCTCCTTGGTTTCCACTAATTGCATCACAGAAGAAATCTGAGGCTTTTTTAGGACAGCTGGCTAAAGAAATGAATAAAACCTGTACCTATGGAACTGAGCAAAGATCAGCACTTTTTTTGCAGTATTTTCTCTCAAAACTCAAATCCTAAAAATTTTAGGAAGAAGATTTGCTGTGAGGTCTCTTGTCTAGAGGTTGTCACCTCCCTGGTCCTGTCCTGTACCAAGTGCTTCAGCTCAGGGTGTAGCCCCTGTTCCCTGCCAAGCACTGGCTACCGGGTTTATTGTTTACACCCTAACCTGAACCAGTATCCAGGAGCAACAGCAACATAATTAGCTTTGGCAATTAACACTGCTTAACTGAAGCTGCTGCAGGACCAAAGGCACTTTTTTAGTCTGCAGAAGCAGCAATTAGCATTTCATTAAGGTAACAAGCCTAGCTAAGACTCCTGAGCCTGCTGGGGTCTGCTGATCTAATTTTGGGATCCATCGATAAGCCCTAGGGACATTAAAGTGAGATGCATCAAGGCTTTCACCACCACCACGTTGGAAAAGCTGACTGGAGAGGGATGGGAAGGTTTTGTCTCTTCCAGGTTAGTTAACAGTGTAGGTGGGAGGTGTCTCTGGGCAGCACCAGCTCTGAAAAGCACATGGTGCAGTTGGGTCTGTAGAGCCCAGAGACTGAAACTGGGGCCTCATGGGACCCCAGGAAGCACAGGTGGTTCAGGGAGGCTCTTCCATCTCCAGCTTTCAGATTTTACCTTTAATTTCTTGTCTTGTCTGTATCCCCAAGCAAACATCCTTTTTGTTCATTTTCTGAAGGAGAATCTATTTCTGCACCAGTATCACATTCAGTTCTTTGGCTGGTTTGGTTTGAAACATTACACAAGTGTTGGGAGAGAGACGTCTTTATTTTTGGTGGCTTGTGGGGTTTTTTGAGTCTTGCCTGCAGCTGTGGCTTAGTGGTTTTTTCACCTTAAATCTGAGGTCAGGGGAAGGGGCTGGCTCCACACAGGCAGGTGCTCGAGCTCTGGCTCAGAGTGACCAGGAACAGTCACTGCTGTTCCTCCACTGGGGAGCTGGGATGCTGGGGATGCATCACGTGCACACACAGCTTTAGAGCACCAGGTTTCAACAGCCAGCAGCTGTAATTCAGTGCACATCATTCCCTCCCATCATTCATGCACGTTGAACTCCAGCAAACAGTGTTTAGTGGTTTTTCTAGGAAACACCACCATAAAATCAGCAGAAAATACCTTTTTTTTTTTACTGCTCTTTGGCATAACGTGGGACAAAAACCATCCTGCTATGATGCTTTCTGGTGTTAAGGGTTATTACCCAATGCGGCTGTTAATGGAGTGTCTGTTCCTTACAACCTGTGCTTTATGGAATCAATAAATTCCAGTAATCTGGAAGTTTGCTAAAAAAGTAGGCACAGAGCTGTACTTCTGTGAAAGAGACTGATATGATAAAGTCAGGAACTTGCTAAATTGCAGTTTTATTGGAAAGTGTTTCTGTTGCAACAAGCAAGGCTTTGGTGTCTCTCTTCTGAATCAATGTTGTTGGGGTTTGAAGAAACCTTGCTCTGGGATATGCACTTTGCATTTCCTTAAGGCCTTTCTCTAAACAGCTTGTTTCTAGACATGCAAGAAAAGCAGGAATGCTTTCCTGTTTCCTGAAAACTTACTAAGGAGGACAAAGTGTGCTCCTCCGTTCACTCTTTACTTCGATTACATGAGAAGTTTTATTTTATATCTGGATATATCAGGCTTGGGATTTTCGAGGGGGAAGAATAAGACAAAAGTCTCTAATCTGGCTTCCAGGGAGCTTCTGCCACTGAGCTGCGTGGAGGGGAAGGAGCCTGGCAATGGGACACCCATTCACAAGCTGGGGACAGGCTCCCTCCTTGTGACGTTGGTGTTCAACGCCCTCTGAAACTCTGTGACCCCGGCGCTGGTCACCAGCGTTTGTCACAGCTCATTACACAGCAGGAATGTGGAAGCCCAGTGACCTTTCCCAGAGGGACAGGCAGAAAAGCAGCGGCACAAAAGAGGGAAGAAAATGTTGTACACTTCAGAAGATAAATAACTGAATGTTATTGTGATGGAAAACACTGGGCTGACAATGGGCAGGGGCAAAAATGTTCCTTTAAGGGTGTTGGTTCTGGGATTTGGACTTCTGTTTGTTCAGCTGGGGGCAGCTTCCCTTGCTGCCCTCCTTGGCTATCAGGGAATTTCAGCAGGCTGGGGAATAACTCTCAGGTCCAAGTTGAACTGGGGAATCTGAGCTCTTTGGTGATGCACTGGAGGAAGGATCAGAGGTGAGAGAGCTGGCGATGTCTTTCTTGGAGGAAGGAAGAGGCCTAAAGTGACATTTCTAAACCTATTAAAAAGTCAAGGCAAACTTTCAGCCTTTGTCCTCAAAGCTCTTCAGCTTCTGTAGTGGGGGACTGGAGCCCCTGGGACTGTTCCCAGCTGTGACTCCAGAGTTTCTCCTTCAAACAAGTCCAGGTTTCCAACCATCTCGTTCTCCCTTTCATTTCACTTCCAGTTTTTATTTAATCTGACTTCTCCGGTCTCCTGAGACAAACTGATTAATTCTTTTCCCCTTCGTAGTCCCCTGAGTCCCTTGTTCAATCGTTCCTGCCTCAGTGAGATCTTAATAAATGCTGCCTGTGGCTGGAAGTGGGATTGGGTCTTGGCACTGTAATTAATTCTTTACTTCCTCCATGGCTTCAATATGCTATTTACAGCTGTCAGCCCCTGCAGGAGCAGAGGTTTGCAGACTGCCTCCAACTTTTGCCTGTGATTAATGTGTTATATCCACCTTGCTTTCTCCCTGCTCTCTTGCGTTTCTTGCTTTGCCCTGTGTCCAGTTTAGTGTTGACACAGGAAAACACTGATGGACTTCCAGGCAAAATGCAGTCTTGGAGACAGCGACTGCCAGGCTTTTCTGTGTGCTTATGCTCTGTTATTTGAAAGCCTCTCAGTCCAGGCTGCCTGGTTGTGACAGGACATCCAGATCCCTTGCAGCAGCATGACCATGCTCTGACTGTAATCTCCCTAATTGCTTTCTGTAGCCTCCAGCAGCAGCTTGGGGGATTTTAACTCCAGCACAGGGACTGTCAGTCCAGGTGGAAGCAACTTGGAGGGAGGTGGGTGAGACACAGAAATGACTGGGAGGATTGGAAGGTCTGAATGAGGAAAGGGTTTGTGGCTGTTGGCAGATCAGCACAGGGGAGCACAGTGAATGCCTGAAGCCTGCAAATACTACAGAATTATGTAGGCTGATACCACAAAATATAAATAGGAGTGGATTGAAATTAATCTGGGGATAATTGGGCGGAGTGGGGGAGCTGTTCCCTGCTGGCTGTGGGAGCCTCCTCCAGCAGGGAAGGAAGCCCCAGTGCTGGCCCTGTTTTATCTTGAGGGAAGTGCCTCAGCCTGGGACCTGCCCAGGGTTTCAGCAGTGAACTGGAAAGCTGTATTCAATATGCCAGTGAGGAAACGAATGCAAATTTCCTCCTTCTCTCTCTTTTGGGTGAGATTTATGCCACCTCCACATGCACAGCCTCCTGGCAGCAATAAATCACAGAGGGGGAGGGAACGCTGCAAGGAAACAGACACCCTGCAGTTTCTGTGTGCAAGGCAGGGAGATGGGATGTGTGGGGATCAGCAGCTGCTTCCAGGCATCACAAACCTGGTGCAGCCCACACTCCCACTCCTTCCCAGTACTACACTGGAGACCACCCACCAGAACCTGGGGATTTACTTTTTAGTCATCCCCATTCCCTCCCTCCTGTGTGTGCCTGGTCTGGGATGGAGCCATCAAGCTCATCTTGGCAGAGGGGTCTATTAGAGATGAGCCCTTCCCCTGCTCCGTGCCAAAGTTCTCTCCAGCATCTGATGGATCCCCCAGGATCCCAGGCCTGGGCTGCACTGCAGACCTAACCTAAGGGTGTATCCCCAGTCCCCTCACCCACTGGGACCCATGGAAAATACACTTGGTGTCTGGGTTCTGCCCACAGAAAGCAGAAGAGCCACACAAGCAAAACAAGCAAATGTGCCCTAGGAGTATCTCTCATCTGGGAACTGGAGAAGCTGCAGCAGCCCCCTCTCCTTGGGCACTGTCAGTGTTGTTGTCAGCTGTCTTCAGCTCTGCCCTGCAGAGAAAGGCAGGGCAAGGCCACGGACAGGCACTGCAGGAGAGCTCTCGGCACTCGTACCAACCCTGCAGGGCAGTAGCTCAGTGCTCTGCTCCTTTTGCAACTCCTGGTAAAGGTCAAAAAAACAAACCTCCTTGTCTTTCCCCAGCAGCCTCAGCCACCTCCTGGCCTTACCTTGCAGCCCCTGTTCCTGGGGCTCTGGCTGGGCCTCTCTTGGCACAGGAGCTGCTGAGTCCCCTTCACGCTGGCCACGAGCAGCAAGGACAGGAAGGCACAAGAGGAACGAGTTCCCTGCAGTGCATCGTGCCAAGCACGACGCTCTCCACTGCCCAGCGCCCCTGCAGCTTGGCAGGGCTCAGCCAGGGGAATGAGCCCTGCTCCAGGGAGCCTGGGTGCAACCTCTGGGAAAGGCATTTGGCTGCTGCCTGGAAGCACCTGACCGTGGTTTAATCCCCTTTCAGTGCAGAGCTCTGACGAGCCCGCAGCAGAACTAGGACAGCTAAAAATACTCGGTGCACAAAGGAAGTAGTAATTTGGGCAGGAGTGAACTGAACTGATTGATCTCAAATCAAAAGGTTCAAGAGGTGCAAAACATGGGCTCATCAGGTCAAGCATCAGAAAAGGAGCAAAGATGTGACCCAGTCGCAGAGCTCAAGAAAAGCAGCAAAACCTAAAGATTTTGCTAAACTTCCCAGCAACAGCAGCAGAGCCTGTACCAGCAGTGCAGGGAGGTGCCTGCTGATTCCCCACCATATGCTGGCTTTACCTTTACTGTCAGTCTAAATTCTGCCAATTATTAAATTATCCAACTTGCAGCAGGAACGCAGTTAGATGTGATCCAAATGGTGTCACTACAATTATGGTAATTATCTGAAAACAAGCCAATTACTTCCCTCCTCCTCGTGCCAGTTGGTACCAAGATAGCAGCTGTTCGAGGCAAATTTGTTATCACGTTACTGTACATTTGTTAAAGGTTGAGGTTATAGATTCTAGCCTTTTAAATATTAAAGATGCTATAAAGTCATGGAGTGTATAACATATTAGGATTTTTTTTAAATGTCGGGAAGGGAGAAATTTCTTTTATATGCCAAGAGAACCAGTGGGAAAGTGATTTACTCATGGTGGCTGACTGGAAATGTGTACTTTGCAATCAGCATACAACCAAGCTATAAATTCACCTGTGTCAGCTTGTTACCTCTACCCATGTAAAATGAACTAAATGCAGAAGTTTTCTGAGGATCTTTTACATTTTACATCTTCAGTATTGGCATTCAGGATGCTGCACACATCCAGAGGCATCTTGCAGGATTGGCCCTCTACCGGATGCACTTCCAGCAGTTTGTTCAGTTTGTCAAGTGTTTTGGCTCATT
This sequence comes from Cnemophilus loriae, assembly GCA_013397755.1. Classification (NCBI taxonomy): domain Eukaryota; kingdom Metazoa; phylum Chordata; class Aves; order Passeriformes; family Corvidae; genus Cnemophilus; species Cnemophilus loriae. The sequence goes on from VZTF01005898.1 coordinate 598,190, forward strand.
TAACCATGTGAGAAGCAGCACCACTCCCTCATGGAGAGTGAAGGCAAAGGAGGGCTCAGCTCTGCCCCTGAGAGCTGCCCCAGGCAAAGAGCTGGGCCAACGTTTGGCAGAGCCATGGGAAACACTTCACCCCTGTGAAGAGCCTTCTGAAAACTCGCCTTATCGAGGCATCTTTTACTTTCGAACCTGTTCAGATTAAGGACAGCCTTGCTTGAATGGCTGAAGGTGTCAAACACACAAAGCTCACCACTTGCAGCTCCTGCCAGGGGTGCAAATGAGGCGCCCTCAGAGCACAGAGCAGCGTGGCCTCTTGTTTTGCACAGACCTTCCTTGTGGAAACCAGAGTCTTTCATCTCATGTCAGCCACCATATCCTCGCTTGGACTGACCTTAAGTTTTTTTTTTCATGGGATGTTTTGAAATCTTTGCCTTTGATGTGGGTAAAATACTTCTTTCAATAAATGTCAAGAGCAGATTAAAGAAAATTAAATGGCAGAAAGAAGAGATTCTGCCTTTTGGCTGGAACAGCATTTTCATGACAACTGAATGAATCGGCTATGAAAAATGTGAATTTCCCTCTCTGTACTCAAGGTACATGCCAGTGGGATCTGTTTATATCCACGAGCTTTACACACACCCTCATGCATCCGTAATTCCCTGCAGCTTGCGTGCAGCTACGGAGCCAAGGCACAGGGCAGAGCTCAGTCCCTGGGAGCAGGTTAGTGGCATTAGCCTGCTGCTTTGCTTGAAATAATTAGCCACGCTCACAGATGACCTTCTCAGCAAGCCCTAAAGGCTGACAGATTTGGGTTATATTGGAGCAGTAGAGAGAAGCACGTTGCAGAGTGCTCCTCCTGCAGAAATCCTGCTGCTCCTTCCGCCACCAGCCCCAGGAGCTGGAGCTGGGCACTGCAGCACCCACACACCTGCAGCGAGGGGGTTTCCCCCTCCCACAGACAATGGATGCAGCCACTGGGTTCCATCATTTCCCTGGACATCCCTGGTACCTTCCACTATTCTTAACTGATGCCATCTGCTTTGCTTTTCCTTTCCCAGAAAGTTCCTGTGGCTGTCAGAGCGACGTGCCAGGACTCTCTCCTTTCTGCTTTTGGAGTTGTATCCAGTCCTATTCCCTTGGCAGCACATGAAATACCACCTCACACAGGACAGCATAAGTTTTCTATTCCCTCCTGATCACCACTTGCTTCTACCTTTGTGTCATTTAACATTTACTTACTACCTTTATCCTTTCCTTCACATCATTTTCATGTTTGTTACATGTTAAAACTGCCTAGTTCAGATTTCTCCCAGTTAAGCAGCAAAACATTCAGCCAACAAGGATTATATTTGATAGTGTTTAAAAAAAAACAAAAAGAAATTTAAAAAATAATCTAGGCAGCTGCCTGCCCAGTCGTAGTATTAGGTGAGTGTGTAAACAGGTTTCTGCTTATCAGTCCTGCTGCTATCTGCTGCACACAAACTGCTCAGCCCCACAAAATCCAATTTCCAAGAGGTTAGAGGAGGGAACTGCTTGCAGAAACACAGCAATAGAAATCTCCAAAGCCACAGCCCTCATTACACTGACACTGAAGAAAGAAATGATGCTCGATGACTCCTGGCACCCAAAGCCGACATTTACTTTTGTGGCTTTGATTGGAATCGGCCCAGCTTTGCCATGGGATTGTTTCCTCTTGTTTTTCTCTGCTTGTGTGATGGGAGGGAGAAAGCAGCTGAGCAGGCACTGGGCTTGGGGGGTCTGCAGTGCACCCTGGCCCTGCAGCCCAACCATCACCTTCTGTTTCCCCCTAAAAAGCTTGGAAACTCGACTTGGAAACACACTGGCAGGAGAGACAGGGACACAGCTGCTGCCTTCTGGGGGGTGCCTGTACCAGGCACCGTGAGGACGAGGTTGTGCGTTCAAGGTCCAATGTTTTGAGCCTTTTCCCACGACCTGGATGTGGACAGATGCTGCAGCTCAGTCCTGGAGGAGCTGAGCCCTCCACGTGGCCTCTGGCACTGGGGAGGAAGGAGCACAGCACTGGGAACGCTGTGGGCTGGACACTGGCCTGGCTGCTGGCGGTGACAGCAGGAAGGATGCAGCAGCATCCAGTGGCAGCAGGGATGTGAGATGTGGAAGGAAAATGTCCCTCAGCCCCTGTGACAGGCAGGAGCTCTTTGTTTATTCCCAGATAGAGCGATCAGGAGCAGCCAGCCCACCTCCCCTCCCGACACCTCCTGCAAAGGGCTGCTGCCCAGAAGTTCACTGCTTCAGTCAAACTGCAAACTGTGAGCTGATTAGGTATTCATAGATACTCTTTCCTGATTAGCTCACCATTAATATTTCAATGTCAGAACTGGATGCATAGTGCCTCCCTGCTCTCTTCCTTCCTGCTTAATTAATTTCGACCATCACCAACAACAGCCTCCGACAGATAGCAGAAATTGAAGTGGGCTGTTCTGTGACTTTGCTAGCTGTAAACAGCTATTTGCAATTCCTTTTCATACATCACCCACCCGTGACAAAGAGATCACAGTAGCAGAAAATGAGTCTCCCTCGTAAGGACTTCAGAGCTCCGAGAGAACATTTGCTTATTCAATAAAAATAATCAAATAGACAATGCAGTACGCACAGCTCGGCAACAAGATTGGTGTCTCACCTAGTAATCAGCTGGCTGTTATGCCATGAAATAAAAAGAAAGGGAGAGAATTGTTAATTTATCTTTAAAAAGAAAGGGCCTTTGATGTGGAGTAGCTCATAAAAGCTGTGGTGTGGCCCAGCTGTGAGGAGATGTGATAATCACTGCAGCCCCAGCAGTGGTAGGAGCAGCACTTCATAAAATGCAGGTTGCATGGCTGCCTGATGCCCAGCACAGCATCCGTGGCTGATAACAGGACGTGCTGCTAATAGTCTGCTTGATTTTATTGATGTGCTCAAGATATATGGGGGCAGGAGGAGCAGTGAGGCAGAAATTATACAGCTGTGTTTGTTCCACCCCAGCCCAGGGGACTGTCTGCCTTCGTCCATCCGTCCTCCTCCTGGGCCTGGAGGGGTGGGGAGCTTTCCTGGGTGACAGAAGGGCAGTTGTCACCTCCCAGATCCACAGGGTCCTGACACAGCACACTGGGATTGCTGTCAAGATGTGCCTACCTGGGCCAGAGCAGCACTGGATTTACACAAACAAAATTTTTGCATTTCTGTGCTGCCACCTGAGCTGCAAAACGAGCCCTCTGCCACTGGACATCCTCCACATCTCCATCCATTCCTGCAAACCATCTTGTCCCAGCCTCCAGCCTCTCCCTTCCCAGGGAATACACCAGGATGGGGACCCCAAGCAAGCAGGAAGGCAGGAGCAGCAGGTTGTAGCTCGGCTCCATCCCCTCCGTGCCATAACTCAGGCTGTTAAACGCCTGGCCAGAGCTTGCCATCTGCTTCCAGTCTTCTAGGAATAACCACTGAGTAATTCAATCAAAAAGGAGAAGATCCTTGTTTCACTGAATCGTAAGTCACTCCTCAAGTAATTATAATTTTATACCCCTATCAGGAGCAACAGGGGCTGTTCATTTTATGGGCTTTAGCAGCCAGAGCTGTGCTTTTGCCAAGGTTACGGCTGGGAGGAGAACCCAATTTCACATTTTCTCAGCCATCCAAGGCTTATCCATGTTTTTAGCTTTTTGGTTAGGCAAGTGAATAAAGCCCTGCAGGACCAAGGCCTTTGTTCAGGAGTGCTGTTACTGTAGAACATAGAAAATGTAAAGGCTTGGATCAGAAGAGCTGAGCAAACCATCATGAAGCTGATTCCCACTGGTGTGAACATGCCAGGTCTGCTCTTCCAGGGTTTCTGCAGCACAGCAACAGCTGCCTAACCAGGGAGCAAAATCCTGTTTATCCCTCCCAGCAGCTGGAGGACACATGGGGCTGCATCCCTCACATGCTGCCTTAGAGAGGGCAGATGAGATTTTTTTTTTTTTGCCTACCTGCTTTCTCCATCCAAAGTGCCTGGGATGCAACTCATAGGGCTCAAAAAACCCAGGAGTCTTAAAAAAGATCCAAAAAGGAGCCTCTTCTCCTTTCTGTTATGCTCTTTGGGGGTAATTTCTCCACTTAGACACTTCTCCCATTGTGCAGCTTGTGCCCTCACCCCCACTGTCCTTTCTGGGGTTAATGCTCCACCTGCTCTTCCACTGCCCCAGATGTTCAGCCTTTTAAACAGATTTATTCCCTTGACTTTGAAAAGGGCTTCACCACGTTTCCATCTGTGTTTACACTCGGTGCAGGGTAAATTTCTCCTCCGAGCAGATCTGTTCCTTACCAGCAAAGGAATCCAGCTCAGCACAGGCTCAGACAGGAAGGCAGAGCAAAACACTTCCGAAGCAGGGCTCGCCTGGGAGCCGTGCTACGTGCCCACAGCAGGACAGAGACCTCTGCCAGACTCCCTGCATTGTCAGACTGTGCAAAAAGGAAGTGGATCTGGCCCAGAGCCACTGCTCCTGTGGCTGTTCCCAGGGCTGGCTCCCCAGCTCGCCCAGCACCACCTCCCAATTACGCAGGACACTGAAGCCAAATCAGAGCAAGCGAAGCAGGACTGAAAGGCCCCGTGTCCCACCAAAGGGTCTGACCCACAGCCAGCCAGGACTGTAGGTGTTGGAAAGACCCATGTGTCAGATCTTCATTGCTCCTTTCTCAGGGAAATCCTCTCTCTTTGCACCCCTGCTCCCTAAAGCCAGCCTGGCTGGTGCACAGATGTTTTGAACTGCCTGGGCAATCTGTGACGCAAAGGACAGCGAGCAGCTGCCACCCAGAGTTATCACTGTGTTCACCAAGGCTGGGCCAACCAGGCCCTGTAGTGACTTCCAAGGTGGGTCTATAAATAGCATGAGCTTCATCTAATCTCAGCAAAACAGATTTTGAGGCACTGGGGGGCTCACTGCTTCACCCTCAATTTGATATCAGCCTTCACTTTTTGGGGCAGCGTGTTGGTGCTGGCAGACAGGTAATGCCTTCCCTATGCCCTGCCCTGCGTCCTGACAGGTCCTTGTCCCCAGGTTCAGGTGCCTTTTAAATTACAGCCAGGATCCAACCAGCCCAGCAAACATGTGTGTCTCCATGCTGCTAATATTGGTATTAGCAACAGGCCAAAAACTTCAGCATTGACAGAGAGAGGGCTGGGCACTGGGGCTGACCAGAGCTCCCTGAAATGCAGCCCTGAGCAGACTGAACTGCAAACTGCTCCTGACAGTCCCGAGCTCCCTGCCAGCATCACAGAGGACAGGGAGGCTTTTTTCTCAGCGTTACACCCTGCGCTCAGTGCAGATGGATGAGTCAATAAAGATGATGCGGTGTCTACACAATTGCTTCAGGATGCATGAAATTCAGCTGTGAGCTCCCTCCCCACAGCAAGGGAGGACATCCAGGTGGCCCTGGAGGGGGGTTTGCAGGGGTCTGTCTCCATCTTCCCAGCAACAGCCAACAAACATGAGCCAAGCAAGGAGGGGGAAAGGGAGAAGTCAAACTGTTTGTGAAAAGAAACATCAGCTGAACACGTAATTACACAGCAAGGAGATAAGAGGACATCATCCTTCTCAGCACTGTGGGCATGCAACAAGCAGGCTGGGCAGCCACTAATGACAGCTGTTAAATGATAAATGCTCTCGAGCTTTGCAGGAGCTGGTTTATTACGCAACCTGAACTTTCAAGGGAAGAGGGACCCTTTCCTGAAGTGGTTCTCTGCTGCGACAACCAACAAGCTCAATGAAACTTCATGAAAGATGAGCAATTATCAAAGCCACCCCTCACCAAAAATTCAAGAAGGACCCTGCTTGGAGATATATGGCTTGAGGAGCCTTCTGGTAACACCCCTGAGTTCCACCCTGGTGCCTTGAAAATGTTAGAATCCAGGTAAATGTCCTGTGTTGTAGAAGGAACAACTGCCTGTAAACTGAAAGGAGAGTCACAGGCAGAGGGAAGCAAATGAAATATGGATTTTCCCATCTGACACACGTGGCTCTGGCACAGTGCTGGGCTCCTTGGGGCTTGTATTTCCTCAGGGGTGGCAGTGTTGGAGTCCCAGTGGCACTTGTTATTTGTAGTTTCCATTTATTACAAAGCACTGTTATTATTTACAGAATATACTTTTTTATGGACTCTTACTGCATCCAAGTGCAATAACTGGTCTAAGCTCAAATCCCTGGGAGAACTGTTGAAAGTGAAGCAATTCAGCCACATATTAATATGACAAGGATTTCCCCAGGTTTAAGGGAATAAAAAATATGTTTTGTACAAGTGAAATAGTTCTTTCTTGCCGTATAAAGCTGCTCCTTTCTGATGATAGCAATGAAAGAATATTGCTTCTGTCACTGATGCCACTGGAAATGTATTGCCCCTCTCCAAGAAACCAATGAAAGGACATGGCTGGTTTATTCTCTAAATGAGGCTACTGAGAAATGCTCTGCTCCTGGCATTAGCCCAGGCACGGTGCTGCTGCTGCTGCTGCAGCTGCTGGGACCTGGCCTGAAGGGAGGGCAAAGGCACCGAGTCAGCAGCTTTGTGCCAAATGGCAAAACCCACCTGGACAGAGTCAAAGCACAGTTTGAGAACCGAGCAGAGGAAAGAAAACTGTCCAAATGTCAGATGGAAATGAATCCCCATCTTCTGTCACTGGGGTGGTGCAGGGCTCAGCTGCTCTACAGCACAGCCAGGGTCTGGCCCCTTCTCCTTCAGCAGCTCTGCACCTTGTACGAAACGAGCTGGAGCCCTGGGGAAGGCTGATCTACACTTAACCTGTGGCAGCGAGCCTGGCTGTGAGGAGAGCTGCCAGCCCCTCTCCCTTTCACTGTTAAAAGCTCTGTTTAATGGCCTGGCTCTCCGATGGAGATTTTAGGTTTTGGAAGTAAAATCATGAAATTGTTCTCAAACAAAGATGATCTGTCACTCGAATGTATGCACTGGAGTGAGCACAGAGAAATTACTGTTTCAGCAGAAGTAAAAATTTCCTGAAAGGCTGAAGTTGATGTTTGTGGTTCCACTTTGGTGCCTGTCGATCTGCAGATCTGACAAGTTCATTCTCCTCCCCTGAACATCCTCCCAGGCGACACCTCCCAGCTGGGAGGTAAATGGAAAAAAAAGTCAATTGTTGGTTCTAACACAGGAGTTCATCAAATTCTTAAGCACACAGAGACTGATGGAATAGCAACACCTGCGCCTGGTGCTGGTGCCCAGCATCTCCGCAGGGTTCAGGGCAGTCCTTGCTCCAGGACAAACCGGCCCAAGGCCTGGGACGGTCACAGCTTTTAGTGAGCTGAATTCTGGAGGAAATTGGCAAAAAATGCAGCAGAAGAGACCTCGCATCAGTGCAAGTGAACAAAATGAGAGCACAGGTAAGTCAGGCCTGAGCAATTCTGGTGCTGGAGTGAGCACTGCTCAGGCTGGGCTGTGACCGAGCCCCTCTCCAGCTCCCTGGCAGCAAGCTCCTACCCTCAGATATTTATTAGTTGTGTCAGGAATTAGTGAGAGTTCACTGACTGAATAATAACGTGCCAAAGGCAGTTTTTTGACTTTGCTAATGTAATTAAAGAAAGCAGGAGGAAAAAAGCCTTGCACCAGGGGTGGAATCAGGGCTTCCAACGGTGTGAGTGCTGTGTCTACTGCAAGGACAAGCTGTGAAATGTGGAGGGGAGAGGGTGAGGACCTGAGCAGTGAGGAGGATCATGCATTGCTCCCAGCTGTGATGGGAGCATTGCTCTTTCCAGAGAAAGACAAACGAGCTGCCCTTGCAATTCAGGAGCTGGGCACCTCTCCAGGCTCAGGTTTTGTGCTGCTGTGTTTTGCTTTCGTGCTCAAGCACCTTGCAGGAAGCCTGGACTTTGTTTATTTTGGGAGCTTCTCTTGCTTAGCCAAATCTTACAGTTTTGGGAGACCTTTCTTAAACGGGGAAACAGCTTTATGGCAGCATTTTCTTAATGCTGCTCCGATGATTGAACATAATGATTGAACACATCCAGCAGTGTCACTGCATCAGGACTGAGCATGTTTTTCAAGAAGCTGCTGCCACAAGAAGAGGGACGGCGTGGGCACTGCGATAAAAGCCAAGATGCTATTTTTAAACAGCGATGGGGGAAGCTTTGGGTGATTTTAAATCAAATCAATGCCTGGACAACAGGGCGCTGCTTCCCCCCGGCCTCCACTGCCAAATTCCTCTTCCTAATCCCAAGGATGTCTTCTGACAAACAATCCTCGGCGTCAACAGGATGGGGCTCCCGGGCTGCCGCAGCCACAAAAACGCCCATCAGGGAAGCGGCTGTGGGTCTGCCCCCGGCCCGGGCGGTGTGGGACGGGGTGGGAAGGGCTGCACGGTCCGGGAGCGGCTCCGACCCTCCTCTCCTCGGCCATGCCCGAACATTTTTAGTGCCGGTTGCAGCGCTGGGCTCCCAACCCCAAAGCGTCCCCTGCCTTGGGGGGGTGCCTGCTGCAGTCCTGTCCCCTCAAAGCGGAGCTGTGACACTGCACCCCGGAGCAGAGCATGGCCCCACTGTCCGGTGGCCCCTGCACCGTCCTTGGACGTTGCTGTCCAGCATCCCCAGCAGCCGCCGGTGCCACAAGCGCCTTGGAAAGGGATACTTGGCAGAGTGCCTTCCTCGTGCCATTATTCCCATCAGGATTTCTGGGAGAGGAGCAGGACGGGAGGGATCCCAGACCTCGCAGGCAACTGCATGGCAGCGACGGCCGCAGGGAAGGGAAGAGTTCCAGTGTCTTAATGGCAGGTCAGCAATTACCAAGCAGCCACAACCCCTCTGCTGCTCCACGCACGCACTAGCAAAGGTGGCAGCAGCCAGGCAGCTCCCTCCTGGTGCTGTTTTTATCTGAGTTACTAATTACACATTACCTATACGTCCCCAGGCTGATCGATGGGAGTCCGGGCGATCAATACGGATGCGGATGACGGTGCTATTTGCCATTCAGAGCCTGCACAAGCTGGGAGAAGCAGGGCACCATCGATCCCAGAGGTGGGCTGGGATGCAGGGCGGGGTGGGAGGTGCAGTGAGGGGGAAGGATCACGTGCTGCCTTCCTAAATAACGCTGTGACACAGACACCGGGCCAGTGTCCTGGCCAGGGACCTGCCGTGGCCCTGCTGCCCCCAGGCTGGGCCAAACCTCCCACCCATCCCTTGGGAATGGCACAAACCATTTTAATCTAGGTTGGTTTCCAGTCCTTGGGAATTGATAAGTATAAAAGGTTCACACTGATCTGAAAATGAACAATTCTCCCTCTCTCTGTGTTCTTACTGGATGATCAGGGGCTGAAGAACAGCCAAAAATCACAAGGTCTCCTGCATTTTGCTCTGCTGCTTAACTGACCAAGAGCTGAGGCCATCTCTGTAATGCCATCATGCTGCTGCCAGTAAGAGGGATCTTGGCTGCAGAACGCAATCAAATTTTCCAGGAAGAAGCTCTTGGGACTACCATGAAACCTGGGATTACAGTGTGGCTAAATGAGGGAATTGCATAACTGAGGGTTTCTGCCTGTCTTGCTGGAGTCTTGTGACTGTTCTGATTCTGTCGTGGCGATGCTGGGAAATTGCTCTTTAAAACCAAAAGAACCTTAGAAAGGCACAGGCAGGTCAGGATCATTTGCCCTCAGCACTGGGTTTGTCTTGAGCAGTGAGTTGACAGTGGTAGGATTGGACAGAGAGCAGCGTGGGGTGAAAGCAAAACTCTCCCTGAAGGCTTCCTGTGCCCTGAAGGCTTCCCTGAAGGCTCAGCTGTGCCTCGACGTGCAAAGCCCTGCAGCCTCCTCCTGCCAGGCCACTTCCCAACCTCAGAGACCTCAGGGAAAGGCTCAGCAGCCGTGGGGCCACTGGGAGGCTGGATCAGCCACCCCTCGCCAGCAAAGCAAGAGCCCTTTGCCTGGACAGCACATGGGGAAAAGCTTCCCAAAAGCAACACAGTCCTGGTTTTACTGAGGCTTCTAGGGATGAGGGAGGCTGCTCCTGCCTGTGAGGACTTGTTCCTAGGCAGCAGATGGAACCAGCTTCAGTGCCGGAGCGTGGTCACCAGCAGCTTAACCCTAGAGCACAAATAATCCTTCCCTTAGTCCCGCAAGTCCCCAATGCAGGAATCTGCCCAGATTTGCTGTTTGATGGGGTTTACTCAGCTCCGTTGCAATCTCAGTTTTCATCGGTAGCGAGCCTCACTGCCCTGGGAAGGCCATTCCCGTGGGAGTGAGGATGCTCTGGGCCGTGGAGCACAGTCCGTGCTGGAAACCTGTCAGAGGCTGCTCTGGCTCTCAGCTCCTCCAGGTTCAGGACACTCCTGTAAGGCAGTGACACTGCTGGGGACTGTGTGGGCTGTGACAGCTCAGGGCAGAGCCTTGGAGCTCCCCGGGGCATCACCCACAGCTCCCGTGGGTGAAGCCAGTGCCTGACACACTGGGATGGCTCCGTGCTCCTTCCAGCAGCTTCCCCACTGCCAGTCACTCAAAAACTGCTCTGAGAGCCGTGCAGAGATGAGCTGTAATGTCCAGCTATAAACCACAGGCCCCTGACCAGCACCTGGCAGCCTCCAGAGAGGTTGCACAGGCACAATCAGCCCTGGAGAACATTCCCTGTCCTTCCCTTACAGCCCCATGCTGCAGGAGACATTTCTGCCTGGAATTAAGTCCTGTTTTTAAAACCCCAGCAAAGAGGCTTTTGCTGAAGGACAACTGGCAGGATTTCAGCTGTGCCCCCATTTGCCCTCCCTGTCCCTGGGGGCAGCCCCAGGACCCCTCTGCAGCAACAGCAATGGGCTGCAGCTGAGGATTGGGGCACCCCACACATAAATGGGCTGGTTTGGCTACCTCAGCCTCTTTGGAAGTGCTGCCATGCAGGTTTGGGAGGAAGAATCCCCCAGAAATTTAATTTTAGTGAGCTGACACCATGAACAGCGAGTGAGACCCATCTCTAATCTCTCAGGGGCAGCTTTGACTTTGTAGGGTGTGAGAGCTGAGCAAATGTTCCTTTATCCTTCCGCTCTCCCTGTGGCTCATTTACTCTTTCATTAGGGATCATCCTCTTGTCATTTGTGTGGATATGTTGGTTTGTTGGGTTTTTTCCTAAGGAGTGGGTGCCAGGCATCAGGACTCGTGTGTTCAATGTATGGTGGCAATTAGCCCAGCTCTGAACCCTGCTGGCCTGTCTGCATCTGCTGTTAGTGCTCTGCTCTGTCTGCGTGAGGTTTTTATCTTCCTCCCTTCTGGGGCTGCAAAAGGCACAACTTGGATCTCTAAAAATACAGCAGGAAAGTGTTAAAGCTGTAGCTCGAGCCTGGCTGCCTTTGCTGTGAGGCTGCTCTCAGGATTGATTCCTGTTTGGTTCAGGGATCAATCCTTGGCCTCTGCACCTGGATTTATGTGAGTGCAGCTCAGGGCATCTTTCTGAGGCAGTGCAGAGCCTGTGAGGGCTGATTCTGGCTCCGCTGGTACCTCTGCTCGTGCACTTCCTGGCGTGTTTCATGCTCTTGGCTGAATGCACCTGGCTCTTTATTAGGACATTGGATTGTCTGATTCAGTGTTTTATAGGATTAAGCTTATTTACTCATGCCTTTGATGCTCTAAAAAATACCTCAAGTTGGCTTTGTGAGATGGGAAAATGGCAGCAAAATTTGGATTTCAGTGGGAAAATGTCTGAGCAGGCAGAGGAAAGGTGAGTGTGGGAGCTGCTGTGCTTCAGGGAAACCTGGGATTTGGGAGAAACAAAACCCCACTGCTCTGCCAGCATCTCAAGGGGTCCCCCGGCAGAGCTGCCCCCCACCCCCACATCAGAAAGCTGCTCTGCCAAACCTCCTGGGCTTGCTCTGCCTTCCTTCCCTCCCATATAATTTCATCTATCCTAAAATCCCTGTTTTTCTCCGAGATAATGTGATTTTTGGGGAGGAGTTTCTCTCCCTGTCACCTCGCTGCAGCTGATTTCTATTGAAAAGCTTCCTCCTAGGGAGGGAGGGGGAACAAGGAGAGAAATTATGGAGGGGCAGCATTTCTGAATCCAAATACATTAAACCATTTAATTCTGTTGACTCAGGGCTGCCTGGCTCTGAATGGGAATTAATCCACAGTGCACAAAATTAAAAAGCACAAGACAAAATGCTTAGCAGGCAATGCCAGGGTTTAAAGCAACCCATTAGCTTGCTCAAACGTCCCCAGTAAATTTTCATTTGTCAATAACGCTTAGAGCCTACAGTTTATTTACAGCCTGTTCAATATTACCAGAACCCCTCGCAGCGCCTCATTTGTATTTATCTGCCACAGCCAGTTTCCTTCCCAGGGACTCTTCGTAATCCTTTGCTTTGTATCCGCTCCAGACGCAGCAGGGATGTGCCACCCCCCAGGCAAAGGTAATGTGGGGTTACCCTTTTCCACCCCAGTTATCCCCTGCAGGGGAGACCACCGGCAAGGCCACCCCAAGCCACCTCCCAGTGACCCATCCCTGGAGCTGAGAGCTGCTGCCACGGGGCTCCTGCAGCCTCTGTCCCACACCCAGGGGACCCACTGGCCACCAGCCAGCAGAGATGGCAAGCTCCAGACTGGGAGAAGGGGACAGGCACAAGCAGCTGTCTCTGTGCACCCACAGCCCGGCTGAGCTGGAGCAGTCATGGCTAAAATCTGTCCTCCTCCATCTGTCCCAAATCGGATCCCACGGGATGAGCCTTGCAGAGGAGAGCGTGTAACAGGATTTCCCCCCAAAGCAGCTTGAATGCTTCCAGGCAGATAACAAAGCCTGGCTGGCCCTGAGAATTTCTCCAAGGAAAGGAGTTTATTCTCGGGCACAGACATGAACAGGCAGTTTAATCTCCTGTCGTGGCTCATGTCCAGCTGGGGAGGTTTGGTCCCACACGCAGGGACATGGCTCCCTGCAGGGGTGACCAGTCTCCAGTGGGGTTTGTCCCTCCCCAGCCTCCTGCCCTCTCCCTCTGCACTAGCACTCCCCCGAGGCAGAAGCACAGGCAATTGCAATGGAATTTCAAGTGGATGCAGCATCACAAAGGCTGCCTGGGGGAGATACAGGACAGGCCGGGCAACCTTTACTTGTCTCAGGTGTAAAGCTCAGAGAGGGGAATCCCTCCAGAGGCTTAAGCACAAAGATGGAACTGGACACTTCACAGGGAGCATCTACTGGACCCCAGGAGGTGCAGCACCACTCACCACAGCCCTGTGTCCTACACAGCACCCTGAGCTGGGGGCAGTGAGTGGGATCTGCAGCCCAGGCTCTGCCACAGACCTGTGTATCTGGTTGGAGGTGAGGTTCAGTAGATTTTATGATGAATGCAGGAGGTAATCACTAAACTGAAGGGCCACTCGCTTTTCTCCCACTCTGGGTTAGGATTTGCAAGCTCCTCATGCTGCTGAGCTCCAAGATGCCATGAAAGGACACCCCACCCTTCCACCCCAAAGAGCAAAGCCCCATCACTTGCCTGCTGCTGTCTGCATGTAGCCAGCCAGGGTGCAGAGTCGGCGCTCGCAGGCTCCGCCGGGCAGCAGGACAGCCACGATGGCCAGCAGGGAGCTGAGGGCCAGCAGGGCACAGCCGCCCGCACACAGCACGGCACTCGTCTGGAAGGACACAGAGGGCTGTCAGAGAGGTCACCCCAGCACCAAACCTCCCCACAAATCCCCCTCTGGAAGTGAGGAGTGGAGCCCTGTCACAGGCGGCTTCTCCCACCTTTTCCCTTCCACCTTCTCTTGCTTCAGTTCACCGTTAAGTCTTGAGCCCGAGGTTCAGCCATGCCCTGCTCCCAGGGGTTACTGGCACTGGGGCTGCAGTGACAACAGCAAGGGCATGGCATGCATGAAGGGCCACGTCACTAAGTGCCATTAGATGTCTGTGATGTGTCAGTGCCTCTGCTGAGCACTGAAATGGATCTCATGACCTGCCTCAGCAGGCCTGGCAATGAGGACGTATTTTGGGGATCCCACTGCTGCTCTCATTGCAGCTCAGCTGACAGGACAGGCTGCTCCCACCCCCAGCAGCCTGAAAACTGGGAAAAGCACTAATTCATGGCAAAGCAGCTCGCCCTTGGGTACAGGTGTCCAGTCACTGCACTGTTGCTGTTTCTGTCCCCATTGCAGGTGACCAGTGGGATGGCACTGGCAGCAAGGTGGTCCCTGTACCAGCAGGGACACGTGCCAGCCCAGCCAGGGGCACGGCGTGGCCGAGGGCAGTGAGGGGACCTTCCTCCTCCATCACCCAGCTCTTGACAGCTCTCCAGCAGCGTGAGGACACCTCAGTCCCGGCACTGCGGCAGCCACGTCAACTCCTGTCATTTCCCAGCAAATTCCAGGGAATGCTGCTGGCTCTGGTGAGTCACCCTGCAGTAACACCTGCCTCAGCTCCCTAAAGCAGCACAGCTCCCAGGCAGGTCTCACTCCCATCTTCCTGAACAGCCTCGCTTTTATAACCCATGTGGGAGCTGCTCTGAGGAGGTCAGGTCCCACTTGCACCCTTGTCCAGCCCTCATGTCCTGGTGGCACATTCTGGTTAGCAATGCACAGTTTTCCTATTTTATTTTTCCCCCTATATCTGAGCTTTTGGGCAGCCATGGTTATTACAGAAACAGCCCCTAATACAGGTTTCCATTTACCTCCCCTCACCAAAGAGGTTACAAATAATCTGCTACACCTAAGTTATCCTGCAGGAACCACAGGCAGGCTGAGCAAGGAGGAGGGATTGGATTTTTCTGTGATGCCAGTGGGGGGTCCAAACAGCTAAAAACCTCCTCCCATGAGTGGTGCTGCCCCACAGGTCTGGCACTGCCCTACATGTTCCTCTGTTATTGCCTGCTGAGCTGGTGTTTAGCAGCTGGACTGGCTGGTGCTGGGTGACACAGCCACTGCCTGCCCAGGAGCTGCCACTGCTCCAAGAAGGGACACACTGGTGCTGGAGAGGGACAGGCCAGGGCAGCGTGGGCACCACCTGGCACCCTGGTGTGAGGGCTCCTCCTGGGGCTGTGCAGTGATTAGAAATCAGCATCTTATTTATAGCCTGTTTATGCACTGAGCGATGCAAATGCTGTCCCAGCGATAAATGAATCCCTGACATGCGATGCAAAAGGAGCAGCAGTGCAAGCAGCTACCCAGAGAGATGGAGAGGCTGCTTCAGCAGGGATATCTGCTCCTCTCCAGAGCCTTACAAGCCACTGAGACCTGAAGAGACAAATTCTGCTTCAGGGCTTAAGATACGAGGTTGGGACGCCCCCAGCAGAGACCTTTGCCCTGTCCCTACCCCAGCAGGGACCCATGGGGTTTGGGATGGGGTGGGGTGGGTGACCCCATTGCACAGACACTCTCCCAGCCTGGGGCCCCATGGGGAAAGCAGCCACAGCCCTGCTCCCCCACTGCTCCCAGGGTAGGAGCATGGCCAGGAAATCTGGATTCATAACAAAAAAAAGGATTACTCTGCCTGGCGTCTGCATTTCACCTTCCGCCCAGCAAAACCATCCTCCTTTGCAAGGACATTAATTATTTAGAGCAATGAATTTTTCAGCAGAAAGGGGTCTTGTGAAGCAGGCTGGTTCCTCTCTTGTGTGAAGCATATTATTTTTAATGATCTAGGTTCCCCTTAATTGTGGTGAGGCTTAAATCCCCTAAAAACACGCAGTTCCTGCTGGAAACAACTGATGAGCTGCTCAGACTGTTAATCCCCATGGAGAAGTGTGAAGGTCTTTTTCAGGACAAAGTGACAGGAAAAAGGCCCAAAGAGGAAGGATGCAGGTGAGTGTTAAACTGGCAGAAGAGCTGGTCTGCTTTGGGAGCTGCCACCAGGGTTTGGCAGCAAGGCTGAGGGGTCTCAGGGCTGGCAGCACCCAGATGTGCACAGGGATGGCCAAAACCCCACCAAATCCAACCAGGCCTTGGCAAAGGGAACAAAGGTCTCGTGAATAAATGTGAGAAAATTCATGTGGGCAATGGGTGAAGGTAAATGGTGAGGTTTGGTTGCTGCCACGTGGGCCAGGAATGCTGAGCCACTGAATGGCTGCCAGGCAGCTCCTGGGGGCAGAAGGGGCACAGCTGCCCCAAAAATAGGTGACAGTAGAAAAGGACACGCCAGTGCTCTTGGTCTGGCTGCCACATTCTGCTGGGGCACCACGGCCAGAGCTGCCTGAGCACAAGGTGTGTGCTGACATTACCTGCCAAAACACTGCTCTGCTCTTGGAAACCAGAAATTTTGCTTTTGTCATAACCTTTCCAGGGCCCCAGCTGAGAATTAGCCCAAGTGCTCCTGCCCTGTACTGGAGTTGCTCCTGCAGATCAAAAAGCTGCTTTCAAAGAGAAATGATGAGGCTTAAGTTTGAAGAAGTCCATAGAGCAAAGGTACCAAAGAATAGCAGCTAAAATTCTCTCCTTCCCACTGTGCAGTGCCTCCCTCTCTCCTCCCTGTTTGTGCCTGTGGCATCTTGAGCAGAAAGGAGAGGATGCAGGAAACAGATGCAAAGGCTGAAACCCAAAAATAGACGGGGTGGGGAGGAATAACAGGGATGCAGGAGGCTGCCTGTGGGAGCCCAGCTCAGGGCAGGAAAAAGCCCATTTATCCCAGCAAAGAGCACAGCTCCCGGTGCAAATCCTGCCAGGGAGGAGCAGGGCTGCCCATCCCTGGGCATTGCTGAGCCCTGGCAGTGCCAGGGAGATGCCCCCAGGGAGGCTGTGAGCAGTCCTGCCTCTGCCACGCTGGGAAAAGACATAAAACCGTGTCAGATTTTCTGCTCCCACTCCCAGGGAGATTAATTGTTTATCCCCAAACAAATTAATCGTCCCCTGGTGGGACTGTAAATACGCCTTTATGTAGCGTAATAAATTCCGATTAACAACGATCCCCTGCCCGTTATTTTAGTGTTTTACAGGTCTGACACATGCCATGGCTGGGCCATTCACTGAGCAATAAATCTGCTGAAGATGCTGTTTCATTCACCAGAAAAATCAAAATTAAAATGTCACATAATAACCATCCTGGGAAGAATTCTTTAATATCCCTAATGAAAAGTTTAAAAAAGTTAACTCATCTTTGAAAGGCAGCATTAAAGCAGGAAGGGGGAAGGGAAAATACACTGTCCAGTCCAGTTTTTAGTGTTGGGAAACAGTACCTGGTGTTTGGTTCAGAAAGGATAAACCAAACTGGCAAAGCTCCTGCCATCACTATGAACTGGGTCATGATGCACATTAGTTTATTAATGCAATTTATTAATTGGCAGTTGACCACACCAACAGCTGCCATCCTGGATGGGCCCTGTGGTATCCAGAGCAGCAGGCTGAGGGCAAGGTTACAGACTGCTGGGGTGTTCCAGCCCTGCTCAGATGCTGAAGCATCTTTGGAAATGAGGGCAGAAAATAAATGCCCTAAATAACTGGGAAATAAAGCCACAGGCTCGGTGAGAAAAAGAAAGTGAAGGTCACAGTGTGTCTGGCTTTTTGGGGGTATCTGTTGAGAGAAAATATCTAAGAAACCTCAAATGAGCTGGAGAAAAACTGTAAAGTCAACTGTAAGAGAAGAGGCAATAAAATGAATCCAACCATTTTCATTTTTACGTGCAGCCCTTTCCCATCAGAGCTCTGTGTGATCAAATATTCCTTATGGGAATATGTTTTGGGGTTAAACTGGATAGTGCTGTACCTGCAGAGGTAGAAACCACATGGACACCGAGATTTTAACCTTGTTAAAAAAACCAAATCAGTGCTGGATGGAGGCGCTGAGCGGGGACCCGAGCTTTGGGATTTGCAGGAGTGTTGGCAGGACCCGGGAGGCCGATGCAGGTGCGGGCAGGTGCCTCCTCCGCCTTCTCCTCGGGCAGAGGCGCCGGGGACCTCGGTAAAACGCAGGAACCTCCAGCTGGGAGGTGCTGCGTGCCGGGTGGGCGGATGGAGCCTCGCAGCTCGCTCGTATTTCCCCCACGCGAGGCACAGAAACAAACAGCCGCCATCTGGGCGGCATTAAAGCCACGGCCGGGAAGACGATCCCACACATCCTCGGCTTCTCCTCCCCGGCAATTCCCTTCCTTTGGGCGCCATCTGAGAGCTCTCTCCTGCCTGTTTGATCTTGCCTCTCCATCCCGCTCCCGGAAAATGACATCCCTGCCCAGGAGGGCCGGGAAGTGCCCGCTGGTACCCGATCCCCAAACCAGGCAGTGACGCAGAGCTCCAGGTGTGATGCCACCAGGGAGGTGGCTCATGGCTCACTCCCCTGAGATGGGATGTTTTGGGCTGGGCCACAGGGATGCAGAGGAGGCACTGAGGCTCCAGCCCTCGTTTCTTCCACTTCAAATGCAGGATTTGGTGGATAGGGACCTGCCCACCCCACAACATGCACCGGGGGTATCTCTCCCCAGCCCAGATTTAGCTGCTTTTGCACAAAATTCAGCACCACCTCCACTAAAACAAAGCCCAGCCAGTCCTGGCCTTCCAGGCAACTTTCCCACTTTCCAGCTCATCAGGATATTCAACAGAACACCAGAGGGGTTAATGCCCAAACTGATTCAAGGCGGGGGGGGAAGGCATTTTTTTAATTAGAGAGAAAATAAGAGACAGTTTATATGTCTGATGAATTATGGCCGTCTCTCTTTCAGTGCCATTGCATCTGGGGATGCTGGAAAGCAGTTCCTAATGGCACTGCTTTATCTAAGAGGATGATGGATAGTAGTGAAAGAGAGAAAAAAGGGAAAAAGTAAGACATTAGCACATCAATGGTGTGCCTGTGACCTCCATCAAGGGATGCGAACCAACTTAATGAAATTTTAATTAGGCAGCAAGCAGTGCACAGTGCTGGGTACGCGATCAGCCCTTCTTCCCCTCGCTCTGTCATTATCCTTCCCTGGGATAAGCCCTTTCCTGGCGCTGGCAGCCGAGCCGGGCTCATCGCCGTGGCCAGCGAATGCCCCGCGGGTCACGCAGCTCGCCCATCTGGCTTTTCCTCACAAAGCCGGAGGAGGAGCCCGAAGGGAGTGGGATTTGCAGCCTCAGGAGGATGGAGGGAATGTCCCACTGTTAAAACGTCCGTGCCACGTCCCTGCCAGCCTGCGCCAGACTCTGCTCTGAGCAAAGGGGAAATGCAACGCTCACCTCAAAATGCCTCTGATGTGCCCAGAGGATGCCCTTCCCAAGGGGCAGCGTTCAGGATTTGCTCTTTGAGGAGGAGGTTTGTGGGCAGGTGACCCCGTGTGACCTGACCATCACTGTCAGGAGTGGCCGCAGCTCAGCTGAGCCCCGGCCGCTGCCCAGCCCTGGCCCTGCAGCCCCGGGGCTGACACCACCTCTTTGTTCAAGCAAAGCAGCTTCCCTCTCCCTTGGAGAGCAGCGGACAGAACTAATCCTGGGAGCAGCCTGGCTGCATTTTCAATCAACTTGACCTCCCATGGCCCACCCTTAAGCTGGTCCTGTCTCAGCACCCCTTTCAGCCCAGCTTAGCTGAGAGCAGGTCAGCGAGTCCTGGTGATGGTTTGTGACTTGGGCACTGAAACGTGGGGCCACAGCCCAGGAATTACAGTTTTCCCCAACAACAGGTATTTTCAGTCCTGTTAATGTAGGTCAGAAAACTCTGGGTGGCTGATGAAAGCAGATAAAGTCTGCTCTGGGGTAATGTGCATGGAGGTGGTGATGTCAAGAATTCCTTACACTTAGCGCTTACAACTCTCGCCAAGGTTGTGTAAGTGCAATTAAAAATCAAATGGACTGGCAGACAGAGTCTGGTCTCTTGGGAAGTTCTTAGGATGAGGAGCTAAAAGTTGATTTCCTGATAATCCCAAGTTAATGTGCTGGCCTGATACACGACTCTGGAGGCAGAGCAGACTCTGCCTGAGAGCCAGCACACGCACGAGTCCCTGCTTGGGTCACACTGCATCTCTCCCTTATTCCTGAGCCTGTGCTAGGAGAGAGGTGACAGATTTTCCACAGAGTGACAGATTTCTTCCCATCTCCACGAGCACCCCATGTGCTTTTTCACTGGGGTCATGGCTGCTGTGTCACTACCCTGCAAACCTGGCCCCAGTGGGCAAACCCCAGATGGCCTCAGGGACCCAAGGCTGAACTGATGCAGTGAGAAACCAGCAATGGAGATTTCTGAAACCCTCCAGCGTTTCCTAATAGAAGGGTAAGCAGGTTTATTGTACATTTTTACTAAGCTTTGCTGAATCTTTTCAAGTCCTGCTTGAAAACCCAGGAAAGACCCACTCGAGGAACTGCTGGGGTTGTGCAAAGCCTCCCCCCTGTCTTAGGCAGGTTATTTTTGGCTCTGCTCCAACTTGGCATCACTGGCTCCATAGGCAAATGGTCCATGTGGTTTTAACCTGAATATCATGGGCTGATCAGCTTCTTTGTTATTTAAGATTACATGCTTGGCAAAGCCTGAAAATAATTGGAGACTATCTGGAAAAATAAAAATAGAAATTCGAAATGTGGCAGCAGTAGCTTCCAAAGTGCAGCACTGAGACAGGAACCCGTGAGCCAAATGCTCCCACTGAAAGAGAAAATAAATTAGCTGAGGATGAAGCACTATTTTGCACGTACACAGTGATCTGGCACCAGGAAAAAGAAAAGAAGAGTCGTGAGATGCAATGAAACAGCTCAGAGCTCAAAAGTTCACCTGTTTTTTCCATGTGGCCTCCCAAGGGCAATCCCCTCTCCCCAGGGTACCTGCACCCCTTGGGATGTCCCTCTTCAGCCCTCACAGCTCCAAGTCCTCCCACAACAGATCCTAAAGGGCCTCACTCACAAATTGGCTGGGCAACATCACCATCACCATCCTCTCTCCTCTCTGGCTCCAGCCAGATCCTCTCAAGTTTCCCTCAGCTCCTGCAAGGTCTCAGCCTGTCCACAACATCTGCGGCCATCAGGGATATTTTATTCTATTCCACCCCATCAAATAACCATCATGATGCCGAGCACAGTGCAAAGCCTCAGCAGCACTGACAGGGTTAAATTAAAGGTACCCATGATATTAGAGAGCTGCAAAGTAATTATGAAAGGAAGCAGAAAAAAGCCAGCAACTCTAAGCAGACATGAAGGCCCTCTTAAGAGAAGAAAGGCATGTTAATTAACCTCCAGACATGATTCAAAGCATCATTTGTAGCATGATTAACATAATCCCCCAAGTGCACACACAACTGGCATTAGCGATCATTTGCAGGACTGAACGCTCCCCCACCCCTCCAACAAATCGGCACATTGGGGCAGGGAAACACTGGAACGGCACCGAGCCTGCACGCTGCAGGAAACAGAAAGAACGATGTTCCCCAGGGATGGACATCCCGGCTGCTCCCACCCCTGTGCGCTGCGGGTGGGCATCGTCCCCGGGTGTGCTTTCAGCGTCCCCCCCAGGTGTGCTCTCAGCATCCCCCCCAAGGTGTGCTCTNTCCAGGTGTGCTCTCAGCATCCCCAGATGTGCCACCAGCCTCACTCTAGAAGAGTTCCTGAGCCCCGCATGAGCTTTAGCTCCCTTTGCCCCCGGCAGCCGCAGCTCCCACCCTCCTGCCAGCAAACTCCACTTCAGCAAACGCTGGAGGCTCTTTCCAGGAGCTCCCAGATTCCTGTCCACGCTCGGCTTTCATTTAAAGAGAGAGCTGCCCATCAGATCGCTGGAAAGATTGGAAATGAACGTCACGGCTCTGAAAGCAAAGAAAAAAAAAGGGCCACGATTTCCCCATCTCTCCAAAAAGGAGAGAAATCTCCTGCTTGAACTCGTGGACAGGGTTGCCAGCACTCGGCTCCCCCCGTGCTGAGCACCGAGGCGTGCGGGCTCGGAGGCTGCTCATGCAAGAAAGCCAAAGCTGTCGCCTGCCTCAGCAAAGCTGTCAGGACTGTTTTATTATATTCCAGCCCATTAAATAACCATCACAACAGGTATTCTCCCCCTCATCATGGCAGAAAGCTGGTAAGGGAGCACCCTTCTCTGAAAGAATCTGCACTGGTTGTTGTTCATTAATTATTTGGGTGGTATTAATAAGGGTGACATGGACGTGTCACCAAAATGCCCTGCAAACTCCCCTCAGTGCTGTGATTATTCATCTCTTCCTCAGCCCAAGCTCAGGAACTCAGAGACTTTGTGCTACATTATTTTCTGGATCTCAGTGTTTTCAGAGGCTGAAGCTTGTTCAAATGAGTCACTGCTGAGCTTCGTTCTTGTCTTTAAAGTTTGTTATTACTTGGAAGTGTTTATCTGCATGACATTTGCAAAAACATCTGAACAAAGGCCAGCCCATGGAAACGAGAGCATTTTTGCACCTTTTTATATAAATAGGAAGGAGTTTATACAGCTGGTTCTTTTCTTTGCAATTCACAATATTTGTCTCTAATGCCAATTTTAAGGACCGTGATGGGATTTAAGCAATCACACGCAGACCTGGTATCCTGGGAGAGATAACAGCGCAGCTCCATGGCAGGCTGAGAAATCCAGCTGCTGACACCCTTTGTGCCCGGCACAGCCACGACCTCCCGGGGATGCAGCCCTGGTTTGGGGATCCTGCCACACTGTGACCTGGAGCGAGTCCAAGCTCGTGCGTTCTGAGCAGAGGCAGGGAAATCGCACTCACAGCCTCGGGGTAAGAAGCTAAGGATTAAGGGAGAGCAGGGAGAAAGGGCAGGGGCAAGCAGGCGGTGGGATGCCGGGCTTTGTGTGGTCCCCGCACACACCCAGCGTGACGGGCGGCTCTTTGTCACCCTGGGACACCACAGCAACCCCGGGCCCCATGGGGCAAGCGGGGAGGTCTGGGCCTCCTTCCTTCCCTCCCAAAACCTGGCAAGGGCATCACCGCGGGTGGCCGGGCAGGGGGCCAACCACGGTCCCCCACATCCAGGCTCGGTTTGTGGATCCACGTGTCCCAGGGCCAGCAGTTTCAGCCACCTCCCTGCTCCCTCCTGCACAGCGAACTCGGCCGGCAAGTGATGCTCAGTGCCCCGCTGGGAAGCACAGAAACCTCTCCAGCTTCTCCCTGACTCCCTCCCGCACACCTGGCAGGAGCCTGTCTGGGCAAGGCGGGGGGTTTGGGGCCCTGGCAGGGCAGGGTGGCCGGGTCAGCCCCGCGGCACTGCCGGGGCCACGGCCGGGACCTGCACGCTGGGGCTGCACTGACCACCACTCTGGACGGGGGTTCCATGCAGCACCACAAAAACAGCCAAGCATCCCAAAGAGGGATGTGACCCCACAGGGACCACGGGATACCCAAGGAGTGCTGAGGAGATGCTCAGAGGCAGGACGGGTGGGATGCAGAGGATGAAAGGGATGCTGGAGAGAGCACCGGGAGATGCAGAGGATGCTGGAGGGATGCAGGAGATGCCTGGGATGCTCTGGGCAGGACAGGGATGCTGAAGCAGGTCTGGAAGACAGGACAGGGGATGCTGAGGTGATGACAGAGGGACCTTAGGGACTTGAGGAGGACAGACAGATACTGGAGAGCCTGGGGCAGGTCTGGGGGGAGGTGATGGGGTGACGCCGGGGAGCCCAAAGCAGGCAAGGGGACGTTGCAGGTGAAGCAATGGGGGATGCCAGGGAGCTCGAAGCAGGCGCGGGGGATGCCCGGGAGGTGACGGGAGATGCCGGGGAGGTGATGAGGGATGCCGGAGAGCCAGAAGCAGACACGGGAAATGCCGGG
>VZTF01005898.1:626526-707630 GCA_013397755.1 Cnemophilus loriae
CCCCCGGGCTGCCCGGACGGTGACCGGGGCGGGGAGGGGGCTGTAGCACCTCCCACGCCTCCCGCAGGGTTTGAGCCTTTGAGCACTTTACAGATGATTTTTTTCACAACGCTGACATACCCGGCTGTGTAAAAAATACGATGGGCTGAGAATGTACAGCAGCAGCTGAAAATCTCCGTGAAAAAGGGACCTCCTCGCACTGAGCTCTCCGTGAAAACCAAAGGAGTCCTTGGCAGTTTATTCTGTAATACATTTGTTAGGGGGCACAAGCTGGGATTTGAAATTCAGGGCTCCTGAAATATTTATAACACTCCAGCAGCACAAATGGGTGCAGTTTGAGCGTTCTCTGGGAGCGCAGCGTTTCGAAGGCACTTTGTGCTGGTGCTGCAGGGAGGGCCCTGCGCTCTCCACCCGCACAGCTGTGGTTTGGGTGGTTTTTGTTGAAAGCGGCACCTTTTAGGAAGGGCCCCTTGGGAAAGTTCTGTTTCCTCGTGATGCTGTAGCTCGAGCAGTGCAGCCGCTGATGTTCTGATGCAGCGCTGTGCTAAAGCCTGTCTGGGTTACTGAACCCAAAATGCACGTCCTGAGAGGCAAGAATGTGGTACCTGGAGTGGTGTTGGTGCTCTTGGCTCACACGTCCTCTGGAGCTTGCTCAGCCACAGTAGCAGCACTGAAAATGTCACTCTTTGGGGAGGTTAGTGCAGCAGTTGTGGGAGAAATGAGTCTAAACTTCTGTTCTTATTAGCAGATCTGAAGACTCTGGAAGCTACTGAGGGCTTTGAAAGTGCCATAATCCTTTTTGGGGTGTTTATATACAAATGTTGGGCTGCAGAATAAAACTTTGATAGTGGTTATAAACTCTTCCAAAAGAGCTCCTGCTGCTTTGTTGAGAATTGTGGAGCTGAGGTTCCATCCTGACATGGAATCACAGGGACAAGGTCAGCTTCTCAGGGAGAAGGCCATGAAAGGTCTGATTATCTGAGAAGTGTAATTGAGGATCTGTGTTCCTTTGATTAAAGGATCTTTGGTCAGAGAGGCAAATCAGCACTAAATGCCCGAGAGAGAGACGCTGTGAAGGAGAGGAGAGAAGTAACCTTTCATCTGGGCTGTGCATAAAACACTGCTTGGTGTGATCTCTGTTTTTAAATTTGGCTTTTAGAGAAGATTTAAACTGAAGCTGGGAGGAAAGCAGCACATTAAGGCTTAGGATAAGATAAAACTCTGGCCACGTGCAGTCTGAAATCCCACAAACACCGGTGTTCCTGGGATGAGCTGTTGTTTAAGAGGATACTGCAGTGGGTAAAAATTAAAACTAATTTAAAATTGAACCATAGCAAGGACCAGAAAGCAACTGACCTGTAGAAAAATCAAAACCGAGGGTGAAGTGTTTTTATAGCTTGGGCCTTAAAATAAAGGTCTGGCAGACCGAGGGTGGATAATGGATTGGGAAATCAAAGTATAACAGGTGAGCTGGGCGCTCGAGGGCAGGTTATGAAACTGCTGCCAGTGGAACAGCTCATCCCTGGGGATATCTTGGGAATAACGTGCAGTCCCACAGCCTGGCTGACCTCAGCAGGTTCTCAGTGGTTTTTGTGCGCTGTTGACGCACTGTGAACGCTTTTTGGGTTTGTTCAGAGCGTTTCGAGATGTGAATTAAAACTCCGGAATGTCACGTGCCGGTTTGGCACCCTTCGGAATGGGATTGGCCACTGGAAATCTCACCCTCAGTCCCCGTTCTGTGGTTCCTTCTGGTTTCACACAGGCACCGCACGGCATCCGCTTTTTGGGGGAAGTGAAAGTGAATTCATGTAGTGAGACTTCACTCTCTAAAATTTGGGCTTGTCCTGGATCGGAGCTGATTTTGTCCCCTGCTGTTACTAATGTCACTTGGTCTTGCCCAGAGCTGCTGGGCACAGAAGCAGCCTGTGTGGAAAGGGTTGGGACACGACCCTGGAATTCGTATTTCCAGTAGTAAGTAGGTAACTGGGGAGGAACTGAGTAGCTTGGAAAGAAGGAACAGAGGTATTTAAACTGAAAATAGGCTTATGGAGGACTCTTGTGTGAAACTCTGGAATTACTGCTGATAGCTAGGAACTGGTTTGATGAAATATTGGAGTGATCTGGGAAAGATGAAGGTTTGTAGAGGTTGCTTGGCTCCCTTTGTGCCTCAGTGTTCCTCAGACACGCAGCTTTTCTCGGTGATTTCCCTCCTGCCCATCAGCTCCAGTTATGTAAAGGCTGGTTACTCTCTCTGCTGCATCGGCCTGCGGGAGGTCAGTGTGGAGAGAATCCGCCTCTTAATGGACTCTTAAACCCCTCTGTCACAGAATGTGCTCCCTGGCAGCTGAAATGTTCGACCCCGAGTTGCCGATTTGCAGCCCTGCGGTGTTTGTGCTCGCAGGGGAGGCTGGCAGGCAGCGCTGCAGCCACCGGGCCGGGGCAATTATGTAACCGGAGACTGGAGTTCCCCTTTAAAATATTTAAAATCCTTAGGTCGGAAGAGGAATGCTTTGGATGTTTTTTTTTTTTTTGATGTGTTTTGTGATGTAAATGTGGGATTGTGCCGGGCTGTGGGGTTGTGGTTACCTTAGGAAGGGCTGCACAGTCGGGTGACCTATTTGTAGTAATAATCCTTGCCTGGAGCAGCCTCCCTGGTAGATCACATTCTCCAATATCACCCCTGCATTTGTTTCTCTGCCGTCCTGTTTATGTGCTGCTTGGGCTTCTTTATTTTTGTTTAGAACAGATCTCCTCCTTCACTTCCTTTAGGAGTTTCCTTTGAAAAAAAGAGTAATATTTTAAAAAAAAACCAAATCCCCAAAGTGCTTTTCCATCACAACTTTTTGCACTGTTATCTCCCCATCAGTTGCTCACCCGAGGTTTGATGATGATTAAGCAAGACTATTTGTGAGAGAATTTAATTGTTTGCAGGGAGTTTCCAGAGCATTTCTGTGATATCCATCATGTGCATGGAAGCAGCTCCATGGAGCCAGAGCCAGCCCACATCTCAGTGCTGGGTGTTGTGCTGCTCTTCCTGTAATACAAGGGAGATGTTTTTAGGTGATTTTTGGTTCACAGAGAGCACCTGCCAGTGCTCTACACTTAGAACACACCTTTCCCACTCTTCCCAGTTCATGCTGCTTATTAAAGTCACCCTGAATGTAGCTTTAATCTATAGACAGCAAACATCTTCCTCCATGGTAATTTTAACAGACTGTATTTCATTAAACTTAATTAATGGATGATAAGGTTTTGCTTTTGAAAGTAACTCAACAGAAAAGCTTTGAAAGCCTCTGTGAGTTACTGGATGTGCAATTTAAATGAGAAATCAGTTTTAACAAAATCATAGTTTCCATCTGCCTCTGATACTTGCTGATGCTGGGGATTCTATATCCGTTCTCAGGTAAATGCCATTAGTGACCCAAAAGAGCGTTAACATTTCCCCTTGTATTTTACAGTGAAAGGCAAAGAACAAGAAAAGACCACAGATGTGAAAGCAATTAAAAGTAAGATCAAACTTTTGTCTGTAAATTCAGATCTCTGCCATTTTTATCTTACCTAGCAGGATCATTTCCTTACTCCTGAGCGCAGATCTGACCTGTGCATTAAACCCAAACCAAACCCCACACTTAATTCTGCTTGTGGGTATTTATAGTAACTAATCTTTTCTCCTCATCTTGCTGAATCTGTAGGTGCAGGAGGTTATTAAGTTATGTCAGGCATGAGCTTTAATTCAAAGTGATCAGTCAATCCGGTCACCTTGCACGTGGTGGTTGCTCCTTCTCCACAACAAATTGCTCCTGAAGTTTCTTGCTCAGGTGTAGTGTCCTTTTTCTCAAATGTCCATCATATAGGATTAAATTTAAATCTAATTGACAAAAGCCTGGAGCATTATGAGGAGTGTGGCTCTGGCTCTACACGAGTAACCTCCACCAAATTTTCCCATTGCTGCCATCCCTTGGCCTTGGAAAAAAGGTATTTTCTCCATTATTGCTGGTATGAAATACCCAGAGGCTTTGTAGGAAGAAGCAAGTGGTGTCTTGGTGTCCAACCCTGCAACTGCACAAACACTTGGCAATAATTTAAATGTTTCCATTGCTCCTGAGGTATCTGTGCTGTGACGTGCAAGTGTGAAATTGTCAACTGCTGTCATAAAATTTGGAATAAAAATAAAGTGATGCAGCATGGAAGTCGTGAAGCCCAAGTTGGGTGATACCTTGATGGAACACATCCCTGGGAGACGCTGAGATAATCAGCTCATCTGATGTGCTTTATTTTTGAGTCAGAGGTGTAAGATGCCCCTGCATGACATCCTCATCTAACACAGCTTCCTGAGAGCTTTGGAATCTGCTGTGAGCATGCTTGGGGTTTTTTCAGCTTTATTAACAATTAGGCAGAGTTTTGTGTGAGGGAGTTCTTGTTTGTTCTTTTTGAGCTCCAATTAGCCACTTGTGTCCTAAACCAGCCAGAGGGGGTTAAATTTATAACCTGGATTTCATCAGAGGTATTTCCTTGTTGCTTTTTTTCTCTTGCAGACAAGCAGAAGCAACAAAAATATTTTTGAGAAATACTCTTATTAAACCTCACAGATAGCTTTGTAGTTCAGGATTTTTTAACTCATTTTAGCCTTCAAAAAGGCATGGAAATGGATTGGCAGGAGCATTGGAACTAAACGAAATTGTTGTCAGAGTATAACGTTGTTACAATAGGGGTTATCAAGGAAGCAGGAAGACTCAGGAATATTTCACGTGTAAACTTAGACGTGGCACCTCTTGATTTGCTGCTGGATAAGGGAAATAGAGGTAGGTGGGAGTGAGTTTATTCTTGCAATAATAAAACTTGTGGTCTTTAGTCAGACCCTTGATCAAACATGACACACAGTGGTGCAGTGAGGTTTTAATCAGACTGACTCTTGCAAACTCCCTGGCATATTTTGGGGTGCTTAGCATCGGGCAATGTTTAGAAGACGTCTTGGGATCCTTGTGCTTTAACAATTCCTGTCTTGATTCCAGCTCCAATCCCAGTACATTCCCCTCAGAGAAGCACTAGGAATCATGCCTTGCTGGAGGCTGCAGGACCAAGCCATGTGGCCATCAATGCCATCTCTGCCAACATGGACTCTTTCTCCAGCAGCCGCACAGCTGCCCTCAAGAAGCAGCCGAGTCACATGGAAGCTGCTCACTTCGGAGACTTAGGTAAGGCTGTAATAATGTCAACTTTTCTTTTTATCCTGTGTGTTCCTGGTGCACTCACCATCCCTTGGTTTTCAGGTAAACAAATAGGTAATAAAAATGTGGCTGCTGTTACAGTAGCATCTGTGTTACCCTGGGAGGGTTTTGAAGGGAACAGACAATTCCTTTACTTTGTCGTTACATTGGAATTGCCTCTTCACAGCTGCATTACAGGACACTTTTGTATCCAACTCCCACGTCTGTGGTACAATGTGGACTCATTCTCTTTCATGTTTTCCTTTAGGCAGATCGTGTCTGAATTACCAGGCTCAAGAGACCAAATCAAGCCTTTCCAAGACCCTTGAACAAGTCCTGCAGGACAGTGTAGCCCTCCCTTACTTCATCCAGTTCATGGAGCTGCGCAGGATGGAGCACTTGGTGAAGTTTTGGTTAGAGGCCGAGAGCTTCCACTCCACGACCTGGTCCCGCATCCGCGCGCACAGCCTGAACACGGTGAAGCAGAGCTCCCTGGCAGAGCCAGTGTCCCCCTCCAAACAGCAGGAATTGGCCTCCTCTCCTCCTGCTGTGTGGCTGGAGGAGAGGCTGGAGGGCTCTGGCACAGCCCGGCTGCTCCGGCCCGAGCCCGACAGAACTGCCAGCAGCCAGAACCACGTGGGGCTGCCGGGCCGGGAGAGCCACAGCACCAGTGCTCTGGCTCTGAGGAAACCAGGCACAGGGACTCACTCTCTTCCAGCTGATCAGCAAGAATCTTCCAAGCTGTCAGTATCAAATAGAAACAGCCCTTCCTCTGCACTAAAGGACTTGTCAGGAAAACTCATGAAAAGTAAGTGCTGTGTGTTCCCTTTGGTTAAAAAGGTGGGAAATGGGGAATGTTTTTGCTGTTGCTGCTTTGTGCAGGGAGCTGCCTCAGCTCTCAGGTTCTTGGCAGGTGTGATGTGATTTTGCAAGGAAGAAAGTTTTATGTATCACTGATGTTAACTTGCTGCTGGTCAGTTTGAGCTATGTATTGTTTGACTTGTTTAAAAATAAAAAAGCTGCTGAAGAGACTTCAAAATTATTGTGTACTCTATGAGCTTAGGTTGCTTCTGTTCTTGCATGTGTAATCATAAGAAATGAAGATGAACATTGCAGTGTCCAGTTCTTCCCTCACCCATCCCATCCCATCTTTAAAGAATTGCAGAAAGTTTGGATGGTGGGGGTGAGAATTGATAATTAACTTGCCATGGAAGGTAAATATCCTGTATTACATAGAATGACATAAGTAGTGGTTGCAAGAGACTCGTGGAGATTTATGTGTGGAATGTACTGTTTTTGTTCTTGGATTTATTTGATAGAGTTCCTCCCCTTGTAACTGATTTGTTGTCATTTGGATTCTACCTCTTCAGAGGCTGCTGGAAGTAAGGATGAAATTAAAATATTTCCTTTTGGTAGTGAGCTACATGCACAGTAACATGTTTCTCTACTTTGCATCTACTCAGTCCTCCCTCATTTGTGCAAGTCTGCAGGCAAAAAGGAAACACTTCTTTCTTCATATTGGTTCCTTTTGTTTGCCCAACTGTTTCCTCGTGTTGCATCCCTGTCTCTTGCTGTTTGTCTTTCTCATGTAGTTATTTATCATGTGCCTCCACAATATGTAACCTCAGCCCCAAAGTCACTTAAACAAAGAAAACTATGTTTTACTCGTGGAAGCACCTCTGCTTTCTGATGTCTAAAAAGAACTTGAAAACACAGGGTCCTTCTTGAGAAATCTGAAAAGAATTTGAGTGTAATTTTTTTCTCTCTTCCAGAGCAGAGTCCTAAGTGTCAAAAGATGATGTGTAAAGAACACAACTTGTTTGAGGCATCTCATTTTAAGATGGGTTTTTTTTTCTTGTAACTCCTATATAATGCAAGTGATTTTTCTGTGATGAGAGCTAAAAATTGGGAACTGCACTTGCCTGAAAGGTGTTCCTCCTGGGACTATGGTGTGCAGCTGAGGAAGTGGGTTCTGCCTTTTGTGGTGGTAGGGAAAATTTGGAGCTATGTTGTTTTATTCCATCTTAGTCCGTGCTGGGTTTGTTGTGACCTGGCTGGAGCTCACACAGTCCCTGCAGCTGGTCAGGAGCAGAATATGAATATCCTGCGGTGGACTGGGAGGAAACATCACTGAGAATTAGACATTTGCTTTTCTGAAGAGCAGACATTTGTTACTCACTCCTGCCAAGGAATTCCAGGTTTGACTCTGTGTTTCTTCCCTGCAGGTATAGAACGGGATGCAGTTAGTACTTTTACCAAATATATTTCTCCAGATGCTGCTAAACCAATCCCTATTACAGAAGCAATGAGAAATGACATAGTTGGTAAGAATGAATAACTGCTTCCTCATTTCAGAGCTGCTCTGTCCCCATAAAAATGTGTTTCTAATATCTCACATGCTTGTATTTATCTTTATTTTTATGAATTTTAAAGGCAGCTGTGAAAAGATAAGGAGATTACAAGTATCAGTGGGTCTGACCTTCAGCAGTGCTGTGAATATCCTCAGAAAAACTTTCAGAGGTTTTGTTTAAATTAGGGAAGGAATTCTTGGTGGTTATGGAGAGGATCCAGATATGAGTCTCAATCAAATAGTTTAGCCATGTTATTATCATTTGGCCACCTGCAGTACTTTGAAAGCTCTTTGCTCAGTCAGAACCAGCTGATTCTGGTGGATTTGAACTGCAACTTTTCATTAACTAGTCCTTGCTCGTGCCTTTCAGCTCCATCAGCTAAATCCATGTTAAAATTAACCTGGTCTCTCTTTGCAGCAAAGATCTGTGGGGAGGATGGCCAAGTGGATCCCAACTGCTTTGTTACAGCACAGTCCATAGTGTTTAATGCCATGGAACAAGAGTAAGTTGATGCAATGGTTTGGGTTCTTGTGTCTCTTGTCCTAAAGATTCTGTTAAAAATGTTTGTGGAGAAATAACCATATCAGCACTTTTCTGTGCTTCTATGTTTGAAACTGCTCAGATCCCCTCCTCCAAATCCATACTTCTTGCTGAACTTGGCTGTTCACACTGTTGTGTTCTTTATCTCTTTCTTGTGCCATTTGCAAACCTGCCCTGTTTCTTGCTAGTTTTGCTTTTATCCAACCAAAAGTATCAGAGTGCTGGGCAAGAGCTAATTGGTTCTGGGAGTGCCTTGGCTGCTGCTGCCCCTGATAACTGATAACTGATTGTCCCTGTCTCTGTGCAGGCACTTTAGTGAGTTTCTGCGGAGTCACCACTTCTGTAAATACCAGATCGAGGTGCTGACCAGTGGGACTGTGTATCTGGCTGACATTCTGTTCTGTGAGTCAGCCCTGTTCTACTTCTCTGAGGTGAGTGTCAACATTTGGGTTTGCTTTTAGATCCCTTTCTAGCAGATGGAACAAATCTGTTCATTCCTTGATGGCTTTAGGTTGGATATTAGGAAGAAATTCTTCCCTGTGAGGGTGGGGAGGCCCTGGCACAGGTTGCCCAGAGAAGCTGTGGCTGCCCCATCCCTGGAAGTGTCCAAGGCCAGGTTGGACAGGGCTTGGAGCAACCTGGGATAGTGGAAGGTGTCCCTGCCCATGGCAGGGGGTTGGAACTGGATAATTTGAAAGGTCCCTTCCCACCCAAACCATTCTGTAATTCTATTATTCTAAATATAATAAAAAACCCAAGGTGTGTCTTTTTCTGAGAGAAAATGCGTTGAACTTTTTCCTAACCCCATTTAGAACTAATTCAAATGTTCAGACCTGTCCATTGTGTTGTGGAATCAGTATCTGTGGTTTCCTCTCCAGTTAGTGAGTGCTTCTCAGAGTCTCTTTGCTTTGTAGAAGCTTTGACATTGTCATCTTGATCTTCACATTGTAGTGACTGTGAAAGCCTGAAGTGTTATTACAGATAACAAATCATTCACCAGTGTTATGTGGAGAGGGCACCTTTAGGGATGTGATAGGTTAAATAAAAGATTTCACAGTTTCAGGCTCCTGCACCTTTAAGGAATCAGCTCTTGACATGCTTGTCCTGACAGTCTGACAAGCTGATGTAGTTTGAAACTGCAGCTTGGGAAGCTGAGACAATGTGCTGAGCTCAGTGTAAGCTAAATGTGGTGTGAAAATGGTGTTTCCTGTCCTAGTATGAGACAAATAGTTTTTTGGAAACTAAGTGTGAAAATGAGTACAGAAAAGAAATACTAAAAGTTCTCTTTTTCTTTTTTTTTTCCCCCTAAGCAAGCTAAACCTCTCTGCAACAGGAATTCAAAATATTTGTGTCCTGCTGACAATTTTGCATCACCAATATATGGACCATGTTTCTTGTTCTAAATGGGAAGAAGGAGGTTAAAAAATTATTAAAAGTTTCTTGCTAAAACTTCTTTAATCTCTCCTCTTTTTCTGATTTCCCTTCCAGTACATGGAGAAGGAAGATGCAGTTAATGTATTGCAGTTCTGGTTGGCAGCAGATAACTTCCAGTCCCAGCTTGCTGCCAAAAAAGGCCAGTATGATGGGCAAGAAGCACAGAACGATGCCATGATTTTGTATGACAAGTGAGGGAGTTCAACAATCCTTTGTTTCTGTACTTGTGGTTTTGTGTTGTGCTGTGACACAAAAGGAACTTCTCTGCACTCTTGTGCTGTTCTGCTGAGGTGCATTTTATCAAGGTGGCATTTGATGTGTTTGCACATGTGAACTTTTCAAATTTTTTGATATGCATGAGGAGAAATCCTTACAAGGATTCCATTCTTAAGCATAATTCAGACTTTTCAGGACTTGATTGCTTCGGTTTGTTTGGTTGGGAAATGTTAAAGCTGATTGGTTGACATTTGAAGATGGAAGGGGTTTAAGCCTAATAGCAGATACAGCACTGCAGAAAAACCTCGATGTTCAGGTACTGTTATCCATATAAAGTAGGCTGTAGAAACTGTTCTGCACATAATAAAAGCTAAGTAGTGCCTGTTCTTAGTATTGTGAAATATTTCCTTTTTTTAAGGAAGCAATCAAATCCTTTTTAATATCAGACTTTCAGGAGAGGAACTTTCTTCCTGTATTTTGTGCTTCACTTTAGCAATAAGACAGCTGGGAGACAGACAGCACAACTGCTTCCAGGAAATGTTTATTCTTAATCTTAAGTATGAGGCTCTACCACAACCTGAGTTATTACCCAAGGAGGAAATAATAATTGGAGAGGAAGCAAACGCTTCACTCAGAGGTTCATCAGTCATTCCTCCATCCTTAAACTCAATTTGCAAGGATGTGAGCAGTAGAGCCAATGCTGTTTTGGAGTTCTGGGTGTGTCCTGCTCCATTCCTGTTACCCATTCTCTGTTTTTCATCTGTGTTTCAGGGCAGGGTTCTCAGAACCATTTCTGGTGGGGGGGGTGTCTCACCTGTAGTCAGTGGGGACCAGGTGTGTGCAGGTTTTTGCAGTGTCACGCGGGCACTGAGGACCTGCAGAGGTTTGCAAATCCTGTTTGTGTTGTTTCCTTGCCCTGCCCCAGGTACTTCTCCCTGCAGGCCACACACCCTCTGGGCTTTGATGACTCTGTGAGGCTGGAGATTGAATCCAACATCTGCAGGGAGGGGGGGCCTCTCCCCAACTGCTTCACCACTCCCTTAAGGCAGGCGTGGACAACCATGGAGACGGTGAGATCCTTCTTCAGAGTGGGGTTCACACTTAGTGAAGGTGATGTGGGGGTTCCACAGTGTGCCAAGTGTCCCCTTCAAATTTGTCCTGTTCCTTCACCGACTTCCTGTTTACCTGGATAATAGAACAGCTTCAGGAAAATCTGCCAGACTCTTTTCCCCAGGCTGATTTGAAGATACCACCCACTGGCTGCTGTTAATGCTCTGTGAAATGTTTGTCTCGGATGAGTATTGCAGTTTAATGGAAGTAACAGAATTTCCTCCCATGTGAATTGCTATCAACAGCTTATTTTATATCTTCTGAAAATTTTCCTGCCTCTTAGTAGGAGTTGTTTGCAAGTCTAATACAAGTGCTGTGGTTAATAATGTAACTCTGGGATACGCAGATACCAGAAATGAATGATTAGATTCTGGAGCTGCAGAGAATTGCAAACAGTGAAGCAGAATAACTGTAAAGACTGTTGGGCTTAGTCAAGCTTAGTTTCTAGAAGGGAAAAAAGATTTCTGAACTTCAGTTCCAGTTCCTAGAGGATCTGGTTAATAGGCAGTTGGGTTTGTTCATTTTGCAGCAGGATTAAAACTTAAAGCAGTGCAGTTGCTAATCCACAATAATTCCATGCGTGGATGCTTTTACTTGTGTTCCATCTACACAGGGACTGAGATGTTTGTGTGTTCTTCTCTATCTGTGCAGACCAGCCTTGATTAAAGAGGACTCTTTCTATCCCTCAGGTTTTCCTACCTGGTTTCTTGTCCAGCAACCTTTACTACAAATACTTGAATGACCTCATCCATTCAGTACGAGGAGATGAATTCCCAGGAGGGAACATTGCACTGAGTATTCATGGTCCTGGTAGCTCTCCTGACAGTGATTCCATAGGGAGTACGGATGGCTCTGCCTCCCAGGTACCAATTTGGTTTTATTGTGTCCATATCCAAGTTTTTACCCTGTGAGGAAACACCATTCCACTTTCATTTAAAGCCTGTGTTGTGTTAGGACGTGTTTAATCTACCTGCTGCTCAGTTCTGTCAGGAGGGTCTCTCTGGTATTTGTTGTACCCAAAGCCTTGTGCTGCTGTTATTTCTTTGCATCAGTTTTTATTAAGCTGTTACTATTACTGAAGACTTTTTCATGATGCCATAATGTCTAAGAATGCTCGTTATTAGAAATAACATTATTTTGTCAATACCATAGTTACAACTTTAGGTTGACACTTGTGAATATGCTATCAAATTTAAATATAAACATGTAAGCTTTGTGTGCTCAGTTCTTTTAAGGTGCCAGATCTTCTGTCCTGAAGAGTAAACTCATTTCCAGGGCTGAAGGCATCAATCTGCTCAAACACAGAGCAGATTCTGGCTAACCTGTAACCAGGGCAGCTTGGAAACTGCAAGCCCAGCTGAGAGCAGAAGAGCCAAGCGGGAGCTGCTTTTATTGAACTCTACAGGGCTACCCTGAGCTTCAAATCCAGTATCCACACCAGTGTTAGTCATGTCCTGGCTATCCAGCAACTTGGAAGCTGTACTACCTGCTCGTACTATTTTTAAACCTCTTAATTTGCAAGGAGGGAATATTCCTCCCCTAGCTCTGAAGTGGGGAGTAAAATCTGTGTTCTTGAAGCCTCCTGCTGCTTGATCCTCTGAGCGGGAGGAACTGCTGGTAATTGGCTGGACAATTTAGGAAATGAGGTGCTGCTTTCTGTGGTGTGCATTCCTGCTTGTCTGAATAGGGGAATCTCTGGGTCTCTGCATATTTTTGCATAAAGAGAAGCAGGAAAGGAGCTGCCATGGGTGTTCCTGTTCCGTGCTGAGGAGATAATGGATCGCTGTGTTTTGTGCTCTCCCTGCTGTTGCTCTGATGTTTCCTTGGCTTTTTTTTTCATGATCTTATATAAATACTCCAGGCCAGAAGATAAATGTTTGCTCTCTGTGCATGAGGGAGGCATCTGGGTTTGAGAGTTGCTTACCAAGAGCAGGAGAGGGATGTTCCAGACTCACAACAAATGATTTGCGAGCACGCACGGATCTCTTGAGCTGATAATGCTCAGGCAGCAGTGTGTGCTGACCTGGGCTTTGTGTCTTTGGCTCTGTCCACAGAACTTTATCATCCTCTGCTGAAAACAATGTGCTGTGAGTTGGGAATTCAAGGCTGTGTAGACACTCTCTAATTCTTTTACGTTTGTATAAAGACTTGATGGAGGTTTATCTAAGTGTTAAAAGCACTAAAATTGCAGTTTTGTTAAGAAGCTGGTAGTTGTCTGCATTGGGCACTAATACTTAGAATTTTTATTTGTAGTCCAGTGTCAAAAAGGCTAATGTTAAAATCCTGAAAAATTTTGATGAAGCAATAATTGTAGATGCTGCAAGTCTGGATCCAGAATCTTTGTATCAACGAACATATGCAGGGTAAGGTTCATTTCAGTGTATTGTTTCCTTTCTGGTTATATGTTTCACCTCTGTTTCATCTCTGCTGTGTCCTCCTGCATGCAGAGTAGGCCTAAATGCAAGATTGTCTTAATATTTGAAACTAAATTTATGTCAGTACTTTAACACGGAGTGAATGTTTCTTTGACCAAAATGGCTGCCAGAAAAATGTTTCTAATTGGTTTTTCTCATTCTCTTCGTTATTGTTCCTCTTTGATTCCAAAATGTAGCCAAGTATATAGCCAAATATAGCTTTCCATAATGCCAAAGTTCTTTTGATCACCCACTTGGTTCTTCCCTCCTCTCCTCAGGAAGATGACGTTTGGAAGAGTCAGTGACCTGGGGCAGTTCATCAGAGAATCTGAACCAGAGCCTGATGTCAAAAAATCGAAAGGTTTGCTTTGTTCTTTCTCTCCATTTCTGTAAACATCTGCAGAGCTGCTCTCTTCCCTACTGCAGTTAAGACAGGCAAAGTGTTTGACTCTTTGCAGATCTGTTTTAAGCCAAATAGAGATGCTGTGGGGATTGGCCTGTACTGAGGCAAACCCCATCTCTGGCCCAGTTTCCTATTCAAATTCTGCTGTTTTGGTCCAGCTGGACTCCGGGGAGCATGAGCAGCCTGTGGGAGTTGGAGCTGTTGATGGAGCTTGGCAGGGATGGAAGTGTCAGCAGCTGAGCTGGTGATCAAACCTTCAGAGCTTTGGTCTTGAGATGAAAAAGAACTGCAGCTCTCCACATGCTTCCCACCCAGGCTGGGAACTGCTGCTGGTGCTGCTTTTAAGCTCTGGGAAAGACTCAGTGTCCAAATGGCTCCAGGCAGTCCCTTGTCTCTCCTGCCACTCCTCCACGTCCTGAATGCCAGCAGAGCAAACCCTTCAGGGGGATGACAGGAATCAGCTTTGTACCTCACTTTGCTGACATACCTTGCTTGCTGTTTTTATCTCACCCAGGGTCCATGTTTTCACAAGCAATGAAGAAATGGGTTCAAGGAAACACAGATGAGGTGTGTGCCCTTTCATGTTCTCCTCGTGACTGTAGTGATGTTCTTAATCTTGGCTGTTATCTCCGAGTATCTTTTTGCTTCACCAAGAACAGGAAGACTCTGTGTGCTAAATACAATTTGATTGCATGTATGTGTGAAACTAGTTTGATCTTTGCCAATGCTTGCTGGTTGAACTAATTAAGTGTGTGCTTGCAGTCAGGATTTTTCTTACTGTGGTTTTATATATCTACAAGTAGGGGTGGAAGTGTTGTTTGATTTTCATGGTGAAGTGACCACTGCACATGGATTCCAGGCTGCATTTTTCCTCCCTTGAGGGGCTTGGACAAATCCCCAGGAGATAAATCTAAAAGCTCCACTAACTCTCTTGGAAATTGCATCAAGCCATAAGTACAGTAATTGAAGTTAACACTGTACTTGGTAGCCAGGTACATTTCCATCGAGGGAGGACATGTTTATACAGGTTGTGGAGCTGTAAAGGTTACTCTGACTCCAAGCCTGTGCATTCTGCTGAGAGCACTGAGTTTTTCCTTTAAGAACCTGCAGCTATCTGTGTTTGGGGCTGTTTTTCCAGGCTCAAGAAGAGATGGCTTGGAGGATAGCAAAGATGATCGTCAACGACGTCATGCAGCAGGCGCAGTGTGAGCAGCCTTCGGAGAAGGTCACCAAGGTAGGGGGATGGGAAGGCTGCTGGCTTCATCTGGCTCCAGCCAGGCTGTGGGAGGAGCAGAGCTCTCACTTGCCTTCCTCTTGAGGCTGAAACCCACGCTGGTAAATGTTCAAACCAGCAGAGCATGAGAGGAAGAAACAAAGGTTGGAAGTGTTTCGGCCTACGTGTGACATAGGAATTTCTTAACAGATGCTTGTGGTGGTTCTCCTGTGCGAGCATTAAACTTGTCTTAGTTTGAGTCTACGAACTGCCTAATTAGTTAAAAGGGTGATCTGCGCTGCAGGATGAAGTGTAATTCCTTACTTGAGCTCACACTTGCTGTGTCCTCTTAGTCAGTAGTGGTATTTCTGCCTGAAGTGTCAGTAAAACTCAACAGCTGTGAATTTGTCTCATTGGGTGCCCTTGTTTACACAATTCTGTCTCCAGACTTTAAAAAGACACTGTAGCCCTATCCATAGGTTTGTGTATTGTTGCTTAGTGGCTGTGTTGTTGTACAGCCCATGTGTTCTCTGTCTAAAAACCCCCAGTTCTGATGTAGCAGTTGGATTTTGTGAAATATTGGTGACAGCAGGTTATCAAGTTAAGGCCTGGTACTTCTGACTTTCAGGCATGTGAGTTTCTAAAAATTAACTTGCATTGTGTTCAGTTATTGAGGGTAAACATGTGCCAAAGCCCAGTTATTCGATCCACATGGGTGGATCCACAGTTTCACTGTGTGAGTGTTTTCTTTCTAATAGAGCAGCTGAATGACTTTATATAATGATTTCACTTAATAGCTTGTCTGCAAATGGTACAATTCCAGTCTGCCTGGATGAAAAGGTCGCTCTGCACAGTATTTAGAAATCTCAAATGGCTGCAGATGCTCTGGATTCAATTAAGCAAGTAATCAAAAGGTTGAGTGTGTTTGGATTAGGTTTGCAGGTTTTTTCCTCCCCCAAACTCAAACGTACCTGGCTTCAACGTTTTTAAACACAAAATGTCTTTCTATTGAGCAATTACCTTGCATGTTTTAGGGTAAAATGAACTGTTTTTCCCTTTTCCAGCTATGATTTTAGAAACTCCAGGACAGGAAATCTGGTTTTCCACTTTGAGAACGAGTGAACTTTCCCTATTGGTGGATTCTTTAACACAGCCAATAAAAACAAAGCACTGTTACTCCAACTGCCGGAATCTCCCTCATTTCTGAGGAAGAATGAAAAAGAAGCAATCCTGGACCTCCACTGTAGAGAGTGAAGAAACTTTTTCCTGGTGTATGTGGCATTCACAGTAATGATGGTTCTGAGATGAAGATGCAGTTTACAAATGTGTCACTGAGAAACTGTGATCGACTTCACAAATACTTGACCCTGTCTCAAAAAAAGACTTCTAAGCAAAATATCTGGAATGGGACACAGAGGCCACAACAGAGGGGAAGGTTTTGCTGTAGTTTCTAGTTCTACTGCTTGTAACTTTTAAACACAGAATTGGAAGGGCCGTGGGGCACATTCTGCAAGGGTGAATCCATTGGCAGTGAACGACCTGGAAAGTTCTAAGTTTAATTTTCCGTTACTTGAAATAGATGAGTATTCAACTGTAAGATAAATGTATTTTACTTCATAACTGCATTAACTTTGAAGGCAGTGTAGAAGGGTCAGGAACTCCTCCTTGTCGAGCTCCTACACCTGCACACACACACCCCCCTCCCCTGCTTCCACCACGGAGCAGATCCAAGGCTGGTCCTGCAGCCCCTCTGCTCCCAGAGCCCACCTTCCGAGCAGGTTGGACCCTGCAGGCTGCTCCCCTTCCTGTCCTCACCATCCCACGAGCAAGGAAAAAAAGGAATTGCTGCCATTCTCCATCGCTTGTTGTCCTCCACCCAACATAGTATCTAATTCCAGATGTTTGGTTTACAGAGAAAAACGATTTTTAATGACCTCTGGCCTTCTTCCTGACACTGTCAACACTTACCATGTTACACAGCACCTCTTTTTTTTCTGCAGCAAACTGATTTTGCAGGGTAGCAGAAGCACTCAGTGTCTCACCGTTACGTTACTGCTGCATTTTTAGTATACAACACTTTTATTTTGGGTCTTTTTTTCTACTCTAATGATTGCTTTTTTCCTCAAACCTGTGCAAAGAAATCACTATGCGAAGAACTCAAATCCTTTCCAATGTTCAGATTATCTTGATTGACTAGAACGTGTTATTCTGTTGCAATATTTGATTGTATAGAGACACACTGTATTGTTATGAAAAAGCAAAAAAAGGCTGTGTATAGGTTTTTGGTACTATGTACCACCTCTTATTTCTCTCATACCCAAGCATTCATGTACTTAAAACATACTATATTTAATTGTGTTTTGATTTAAAATATATAAATATTAAAATTTGTGTCGATTTTCTGTTTTCATGGGGTTTGAAGTTACATGGGGTCGTTTTTTAATGAGAGTTTTAGAGGTAATTTTGCCTACATTTCTTAATGGCTTATGTTAATGGCA
Source organism: Cnemophilus loriae (assembly GCA_013397755.1). NCBI lineage: Eukaryota > Metazoa > Chordata > Aves > Passeriformes > Corvidae > Cnemophilus > Cnemophilus loriae. Next base: position 643,913 of record VZTF01005898.1, read on the forward strand.
GTGTGGTGAATAAGATTAATTCTTATTTAAATAGTAAATAAGGTGTTCAATTACAGGACATGGTGGAAGTTGGGCTGGGAAAGCGGTTAAGGAGCAGGTTTGGTCCTGGAGTGCAGTATTGAACCTCACTTTTGAATTCTCTAATTTAAACTCTTGCCTATTTTAGCGCACCGGTGCCTCAGTTTCCCCCGGGGCAGGATCCCGACTGATCCTGGGCGTGTTCAGCGATTACAGGGCACAGATTTGGGTACGGATATTGCTCAGGGCTGCGTTTCCTTAAACTGTGGGCCGGATTGAGTGTGACAGGCTCGACCTATCTGGAGTCGTTTTGGTATCAAACCCCCGAGGTTTTAGAACCGCGGTGAAATCCACGCACGTGGGCCCCGCGGGAGTTGTCCCCGCGCGGTCTCGAACCCGCGGCTCCCGGGGCGAGCGCGGCGCTCACCGCCGGCCGCTAGGGGGCAGCAGCGCCGCGCTCGGCCGCTCCCGCCCGGCGGCGCCGCCGCTTCCGGCCCACGTGGGGCGCGCGCGCACATGGCCGCGGTGAGCGGGATCGGGATCGGGATCGGGATGGCCGGGAGCGGCACCGGGATGGGCAGCACCTGGGAGCTGCAGGGGTGGGAGTGCTGCGGCGCTCCGGGGTCTCCTTGCCCCCCTGGGGTTCCCCCGCGTGGGGTCCTGCTCGGTGCGGGGTGTTCCTCCCTCCCACGGGCCCTACGCGGGGTCGCGCTGTAGGGGCTCCTTCTCCCCACGCGGGTATCGCTGCCCGGTGGGGTTCCCGGCGCTGAGCCCGCTGTCCCGCAGAACATGTCGCCGGACGAGGAGGATGTGCAGCGGCTCCTGATCCAGTTCCGCGATGAGGCAGGGGAGTGCCTGGGCTCTCCCTTCGATGTCCCGGTCACCATCACCCCGGACAAGCTGCAGCTGGTCTGCAACGCCCTCCTACAGAAGGTGAGACCCCCGCCGAACTCCCCGGCACCCCCAGCCTGACCCAGCGCGTTTTCTCGCTACCTCACCTGCCCTTTCTCCCGCAGGATGAGCCGGTGCCTCTGGCCTTCTTCGTGCACGATGCCGAGATCGTGGCGTCGCTGGAGAAGACCCTGGCAGGGCAGAGCGTGGAGACGGAGAAGGTCCTGGACATCATCTACCAGCCGCAGGCGGTGTTCAGGGTGCGGGCGGTGACGCGCTGCACCAGCTCCCTGGAGGGACACACCGAGGCCGTCATCTCCGTGGCCTTCAGCCCCACCGGAAAGTACGAGGGTCTGGCGGCAGGGCGGGGAGCAGGGCAAGGCAGCAGCTGCCGTTGTCCTGCCCTAGGGACACCGTGCTGAGCTGTTCCTCCTCTCCCAGGTACCTGGCGAGCGGCTCTGGAGACACCACTGTCCGCTTCTGGGACCTCAGCACGGAAACGCCGCAGTTCACGGCCAAAGGTGGGTGCTGGGGTGTGCCAGCAGGGCAACGCGTGACCCCCTCCCTCACGGACACCCTGGCTGCTTGGGGGGACAAGCAGAGCAGAGCCTGGTGCTGCTTGAGCTGTCCAGGCTGGCACCACAGCTTGGGGAGGGAGTGGCTCTGTTTGGCAAAGTGGAAAAAGAGGGGCTGGCCGGGAGGGACACGGAGTGGCTTCCTGCTGGGACAGCAGGGACAGTCCCAGCTCTGTACTCACACCCACTCGTGCTCTCTCGTGCCCTCTACCGGCACTGGGTGCTCAGCATCGCTTGGTCACCTGACGGCAAGAAACTGGCCTCGGGCTGCAAGAACAGCCAGGTACACGTGGGCTCCCTTGGCGTGGGGCTGGGGGGTCTGTGGGAGCTTGGGGACCCTCAGCAGCCCCATTTGAACTGAAACAAAACCTGCTGAAGGGCTGTGGGGGATTAGGGGTGAAGGAGGTTTTCTTTTGGGGCGTGAGGGGTGTATCCCATTGTTTTGAGCAGGATTCCCATTCCCCAGAGGAGCTCTGTGTGTGGATGTGTCATGGTATTGCGAGAAGCATCTCTGTGCCAGGCAGTGCTCTGGCGTTGTCACCTTGGGGAGCTCTTGCTGCTGAGCCCTGCCGTCTTGTGGCAGACGCTTTTCCCTCCGTGCAGGAAAGAGTTCAGGCTTTGGATGTGGTCATTGGCAAGCAGCCCCATCACGAGGGAGGTGTCTGGAGTGAGGATGGGTTAGCTGCTGTTAGCATGACCCAGACGTGCAGCAGCAGCCTGTTCACAGTGTTCCCACACAGACGCAGCCAAATTCCCTCTTGCAGGAATGTGAAGGGGGCTCAGCCCCCACTGTGGGGCAAAATGCGTGTGCTTGAAGTGCAGAAATGCCTGGGGAAGCAGGAGCATGTGGTTAAATGGGAGCTGAGCTGCTGAGGGGCAGTTGCTCTCTCTGACCCTTGAATGGTCTGGGAGCAATGAGAGCACTCAAAGAGCTGCCAAAGTTGTGATGCCAATCCCAAGGAAATGTCCTGGGCCAGGGTGGTTCTGCGGTGGTTTGGTGCTGGTCTGCCTTTAATTGAACCCAGAGAGCTGCTTGTCCTCCTTTTCCCTATTTCTCCCAGGTTCTTAAGCAGGAGATGACTAATGCCTTGGCTCTTAAGATGAACATTTATGTAGAGAGAGAATCAACAAGAGAAAACCAGCATGTGTCTGTCCCACCCACAGCATCCGATAATCAGCAGCGTTTAGCTCGCCGTGGCTTTCACTGTGCTCTGCAAACACTCACCCAGTCTCTGGCAGGGGTTGGCTTTTTGGGGACCTGTGTCCTTTTTGAGTTGAGTCAGGTAACTTTCTAGCAGCAGCGTTGTAGGCAGAGAGGAGGGCAATCGGGTCTCATTCTTTTGGGTGTCAGCTGATTGCTGCAGGGATCTGGAAAGGCATCCAGCCCCCTCCCCTTGCCGCTGCCTGCCAGCGAAAACACGATCCCAAGGACACCTCTGCTTTCTAAATGGAGCTCCGACGTCTGTGGGATTCACATGATGTCTGTGGCCTGACACGACCCTCGTGCTTCCTCTCTTGGACAGATCTTTCTCTGGGACCCAGCCACTGGCAGCCAGATCGGCCGGGTGCTGTCTGGCCACTCCAAATGGATCACATGTCTGTGCTGGGAACCGCTCCACATGTAAGTGAAGGGCCAGCTCAGCCTTTCCCCTTTGCTCCTATGGAAAAGAGCAGCCTGACCCGAAGGGCATTGCTCCTGTTTGCCGTTCTCCTGTTACGGGAAAAAGCCCGTGGAGGAGAACAGCTCTCAAGGTGAGCTGGGAAAAATGTGTGCAGCTGGGAGCCAGGAGTCCCCGCTGCTGCTCACAGTCCCTGTGAGTTGCTGGGGAATCACTGCCAGGCTGTGTCTCTTTTGCCCTGGGTAAAAGACACACCTGCCTGTGGAAAACACTGCTTTTGTGGTGCTTGACAAACACTGATGTGCTGCTCCAGGCATGCTGAGGTGGGAGCAGGGAAGCCTGGTGGTGTCCAAGGGCAGAGCACTCCTTTCTGCTCTCCTGATCCTGCTGGCCTCTGTCATCCCGTTTGTTTATCATGAGGGATGATTAACTGTACAATCCCCTTATCCCTTCCATCAGCTAAAGCTTCCTCTGGGAGAGGTGGGTGGAGGGGGACAGTTGTAGCCATTAATCCAAGATGTTACAGAAATAAATGAAAAAGAAAGAAAAAGGGCCCCTTCAGAGCAGAGCCCTGCAAATTGAATTTGCCAGTAGGAAGCTCCAGCTATTTGCAGACAATTAACCGGATTAGCAAAAAATTATGGTAGAGGAAGATGAGGAAATGGAGAAGAGAGACATGACCCTGCCAGGGCTGCAGTTCTCTTTCTTCAGCCAGTTCCAGTGCAATGGGAGGGGCCATGCTCTTCCTCACTGCTGGTGCCACCATGCAGAGTGATAAAGATGTGCAAAGGACAGAGGGTTGTGGCTGCCCTGTCCTTGCTGGATTGTGGCCAGCTGCTTCCAGATATGTTCAATTTGCCCCCTGAGCCACGTGGATGGACATTGCTCCTTTCAGCCGTGCCAGCACAACAGCACTCTGTCCACAGGCTGGAGATGAAGCATGGCAGAGGCAGGGGAGCATCCAACACATTCCCAATGCCATGGATCCGTGCTCCCTGGGTGAGGCTGATCCCCTGCCCAGGGCTCTTCCCAGTCTGTGCCCAGGGAAGGTGCCAGTTTGTGGTGCCCCCGTTAGCCAGTGGGTTAAAGCTGTGCAAACAAGGTCATTGCCAAGGGCTCAGCTGCCAGCTTTACCTTGGATTGATTCCTCCAATGTGCAGCCCAGCAGTTGGTTTGGAGGAAGCATTTGTCTGCCTCTCCCCTGCCTTATGAGAGCTTGTTCTCCATAGGTCAGTGCCCAGCCCCTGTCTGGCCTCTCTCTAATCTTAAGCCAAAAGAAAGTTTTTATTTTATTGGCTGCTGAACCCTTGAATCCTCTGGGGCTGTTGGGGAAGGAGCTCAGGGGAGCTGCACAAAGGGATTTGATCTCTTTGCCCAGAAACCCGGAGTGCCGTTACCTGGCCAGTGCCTCCAAGGACGGCAGCATCCGCATCTGGGACACGCTGATGGGCAAGTGTGACAAAATCCTCACGAGCCACACGCAGTCGGTGACCTGTGTGAAGTGGGGGGGCGATGGCTTGCTCTACTCCTCCTCCCAGGACAGGACCATCAAAGTCTGGAGGAGCCAGGATGTAAGTGAGGGGCTGCCCTTGGGCTGCTGGCAAAGGGGGCTGGGCACACTGTGTGATAGCTTTGTCTGCTCTTCGTGGCACAGCTTGTGCCCTGAAAAATAGAGCTGCTGTATCTTCTTGACCTGTCAGACCCTGTTGCTTGACACCATTTGCAAGGGGTAGCTGTTGTGTGATGTTTTCATCCTGAAGAGCATTAAATGGGGCTAAAAGCTGGAAACATCCCTGGAGCAACCTGAGCTAATGGGTGTTGTGCAAGGCAACCTGATACCTGAAGCTCAGCGGTGTTGTGTCTTCCCTGCTTAGCCTGCCTGCAGCTGGGGCAAAGCAGGTTTGGAAACTTTGGGGTTGGTCCGTGCAGCTCGGCGGGTCTGGCGGGTGCTGTGCAGCCTGGCTGTGTCCTGCCTGTCCCTGCCTGAGGGTGGCTTTGTCCCCAGGGGGTCCTGTGCCGCACGCTGCAGGGCCACGCTCACTGGGTGAACACCATGGCCCTGAGCACCGACTACGTTCTCCGCACCGGCGCCTTCGAGCCGGCCGAGGCCACCATCAACCCCCAGGATGTCAGAGGCTCCTGTGAGTGCAGCGCCCACGTTGGAGGCTGGGGGAGGACTGGTCGTGCTGGAAGTCAAGATTTCCCTTGCCCAAGCCAGGGTGGAGCAGTCTGGGGGATGGGGAGGTCACTGTGTTTTTAAAGGCTTTTGCTCCCAAATTGCCTTTGGCAAATTGAGCAGTCACAAATGCTTCTGCTAAACCCATGGAGCCAGGGTTGGAATTGGCATCACAGGGTTATACAGTTTCTTTTCATCTAAGGATTGCCAATCTCTCTTTCACCCTCCTTTTCCCCTTTTCAGTGGCAGAACTGAAGGACAGAGCACTGCAGAGGTACAACCAAGTCCGGGTGAGTCCTTTTTGTCCCTGCTGTCACTTCTAACACTGTCACTGGTGAAACCCCAACACTGGTGTGCTTCCGAGCTCTCCACACCTGGCTTGTACAAGACTTGGGCTCTTTCATCCCTTTTTCAGGGCCAGGAACCAGAAAGACTCGTCTCGGGGTCTGATGATTTCACCCTGTTTCTTTGGAGACCAGCAGAAGACAAGAAGCCACTGGAGAGAATGACAGGCCACCAGGCATTGATTAACCAAGTCCTGTTCTCACCAGACACCCGGATAATAGCTAGTGCTTCCTTTGACAAGTCCATAAAGCTCTGGGATGGTAGGACAGGAAAGTGAGTTGGTTTGTTCTGCTGCAGAGGAGCTGCTGCTATGGAGTCTGTGTGTCATGCTCAGGGCACACAGGGCTGGGCCCCATTCATTGCCAGCAGCTCCCTGGTTTGTTCAGCATCTCTGTAGCCTCAACGCAAACAAAGTCACTCTGCTGCCTCTGCCTTTTTCTGCCCTCGGGAAGTCTCTTGTGTGGCTTTTCTTGTGTCAGGGTGTCTGTGCTTGGCTCTGTGTGTGCAGCCCCACTGTGACTCAGCCACAGCACTGCCTGGCACCTGTGTGCACACCCTGTTGCTGCAGGGTCGGTTCTCCAGGGCAGGCGCAGCTGTGGTGGGATGGGATGTTCCACTCCACTGATCTCCTGAAGATGTGTGTGTTGGGAACTGGAGACTGACCCAGTTTGAACAGTTCGTGTGCCAGAGAACAGCTTGTTCTGGATGATGCAAATTCTTGTAGTTACAAGTAGTGCTGTTGGTATTTGGATGCTCCTGTAATCCAGCTTTTAACTTTCAGCTGCAGTACTGGAGAGCTCTTGGGGGCAGCAGTCCTCCCTTGCAAACCAACCTTTATGCTCATGAGCTTGGCTTTCATGTCAGCAATTTTAAAGGTCCTTCTAAATCTGGGCTGCTCAGCCAGAGAGGGAAGGATGCACCTGTGCAGTGAGGCTGAAGTCTTGCCTGCTGGATCAAGGTTTCTTGGCAGAGGGGATGAAATGAAGACGCATCCTCTAGAAGGTTCTGAGCCCACTTGGGAGGGTTTTTAGGTAGACTCTCAGCAATTGACTGCCTGGAGTGTGCCGGGCATCCTGTGACTGTGCTGGCAGAGAAGAAACATGAAGGCAAGGGCAGGTTTGGAACAAAGCCTGCTGCTCTAACAGCCTGTCCTTGTCCCCAGGTACCTGACATCGCTGAGGGGCCACGTCTCAGCCGTGTACCAGATCGCCTGGTCAGCCGACAGCCGCTTGCTGGTGAGCGGCAGCAGCGACAGCACCCTCAAGGTCTGGGATGCCAAGACGAAGAAACTGGCCATCGATCTGCCTGGCCATGCCGATGAGGTGAGGTGCCTGGTGGAGCTGAGGTGTTTGGGAGGCAGGAGTGGCCCCTCCTCCCAGCAGAGGTGACTGTGATTTCCATCACACCAGGTGTATGCAGCGGATTGGAGCCCGGACGGACAGAGGGTAGCGAGTGGAGGGAAGGACAAGTGTTTGCGGATGTGAGTAACTTGTTTGTCCATGGGGATGTTGCAGCTACTCCATGTGTCCCTCAGAGCCACAGTACCCTTGCAGAGACCTGCGTGGTTAGGGCACGATCTCCTTGCAGAGAGCACAGCACTGGGTCAAATTCCAGCTTGGAGACCTGACCTCTCCCAGGGCAGGAACTGTTGCTGGGAGATAACTAGAAAGCAGAGCCCCTCCAGCCGAGCAGTCAGGGTGAAATTTGACTCAGATGTCTTGACTCCTGGAAAGGGGAAGGAACAGTTGCACCAGCTGGTCAGGCCTTCCTTTCTGACCTTCTTCCCTCTCCCAGTTATGCAGACAAAATTCCTGGCAGCTGGTTGCCATTTGACTGTGTCTGGTGACCCCAAGTCCCCACTGTGCTGCTCTTGCCTGGTGCCTGCTGGGCCCTGTGGCAGAGCTGGTGCCCAACCACAGGGACATAGCAACTCTTTCCCTTTCCAGATGGCGTCGATAGGAACAGTGACATGGAGCTGCTGGTCCTGCCCTCAGCACAACCCTGGGAGATCTCCAAGGTGATGGACAACGGAGATTGACCCAAGCACGGCTCCGTGTTCCCATTGGCAACTCTCCCTCATGGACCCTTTCCTTATATTTATTTAAGGAAATTTTAATTTTAGTTCTTATTAAGAGCTGTGCATTGCAGGATGATTTCCTCTGAACATCACAGGAGGGGTATCTCATCTGCCTCCATCTCAACTGGCTTTGTATTGGAACTTCAGCCTCACAAGTAGCCACTGTCCTGAAAGAGGCAAGTGAAGGGCAGAGACTGCTCGTGCCCTTTCTTGTTCTGTGAAGGATCCTCTGGAGAACAGGGTTGTAGTGGGAACAGGAAGTGTTGTCCTTGTGTGGCCTTCAGAGAGAGAGAGAGAAATGGGAAAATTCAGCACATCATTACATTGCAGAATTGTGCTCGGCAGCGTGTCTGGGACAAAGATCTGCTGAGAATGAGGACTTGGGGTTTCTCGTTATTCCAATAAGGTTTTGCCTTTCCACACAGCCCATTTCCCTGTGGGCTGTGCTGAGCATTATCTGCCAGTGCTCCTCTGCACCCACAGCAGATAACTCCTCTGCTAATCTGTTCAGGGTGCAACAGGCATGGACTTCAAATGACTGCTGGAGCTGTGCTGAGTCTCAACAGCTCTTGGGAATGGGGAAATGAGACTCTTGTGCCTCTGAACAGGGGAGAGAGTGTCCATTTCTCATCCACCACTGGCTCGGGGGGAAGGAAGGGTAGGGTGGGGAAGGGGAAGAATGGAGCAGGAATTTTGTGTGGCGCTTGTCCTTGGCCCTGGGTCCATGCTGACAGCAGGGCTGGGACTGACACAGAAAATGGCAATACTTCCATTGCACAGAGCTAGCTCCCTCTGGAATTTCTCAAGTGCATTTACTTGCCCAGTGGGTGAGAGGGATTCACACTGTCAGTTGGGTATTTGTATGTTTGCTTATGAGCCTTTTTATCAGTCAGTTCAGGCTTCCAGCCATCATGAGGCAAATAGACCTGGACTAAGTGTTTATTTCCAGGATGCTTATGAAACAGAGAAAATCATGATGTGATTAATAAGGAGCAGAAATTATACTGTCAGATCATGCAGCAGGTTAGCATGAAGGTCAAAACATTCTCCATAGCCCTCATACTCAGTGATTACTACAACTCAGAACACGAGTTTGGGTCTCAGATGCTTCCCAGCTGCAGAAGATGCATTTTAGGACTTTATTCCTGCTGGCAGGACTGCTTTGGAGAATTAAGATCGTGCTGTAATGGCCTTTTGCTTGTCTGCAAGTGTTCAGATGAGCCAAAGGCTGGAACAAAGGGTTAAATCTTTGATATGACTGAGAAGACAATTTGTGGTTCCTGTAGCTGTTAGTATTTCTTTCTGCCAGCCAAGTCAGCAGGGATCTGACTTTAACAGACATTAAAGATCTCTGGGACATTAAAGATCTCTGACATTAAAGATCTCTGGGATCTTTTGGGAAGAGCTCAGTATCTCATACCTGCTCTTTCGTGAGGGTGCTTCCTCCAGATGGTTCTTGCTGCTAGTGAAGGCCACGTTGCATCCATCTGCATAAACAAAACCTTTCGTAATTCACTGAGATAAATGTTGTGGGACAGGGTCATTTAAAACCAGCTGATAATTCTGCCCTTGGGAAGAAGAGGAGCAGGGCACTGGTACCAGCCAAGAAGCCTGCCTGGTTTCCAAGTTTTTTGGGGTGCCTGTGCTAAAGGAAACGATCCACCTTTGGGAGTTCAGCTCTCTATCCCCAAGTCTGACTTGCTGCAAGCAGCAGCTCCTGGTTGCATGTGGCTCTTGCTGAGTGGAGAATCATCATTCTCTGCTTTTTCCCCCGGGGTGCTGCTCAGGGTCACTGTGCTCTGTCAATCCATGGTGTGTTTTGTGTTGGAGGTGGGGATGTACCAGAGCTCAGGGAAGTGATCCTGCCTGTGGGAGCTTGGCTTGGCTGTGCATGTGTGTAGGTGTACCTGAAAAATCAGTGTACCTTGTCCACTGATTTCCAAACCAAAGCAATCACTGTGCCCTCTGACTGTGCTCCTGCCTGGGCTTCAGACTCTGCTTCTGTGACATAAAACCTGATTAAAACCCACTTTTCTAATGCTGGAGCAGAAGGGTTTTCCAAAGGGAAGTGAGACCTCTGGAAGAAAGAAAGGGCCTTGCAACTAAGTTTACACCAAAAAAAGCTCTCAGCTTTAATCTTCTTGTCATCTGATAGCGGGTAGATTTTTGAACCACGCTCTGTGATGGGTTTGCATGTAAACCAAATTGTATTTTCTTATCTAAGCATCTGCTGCTATTTTTACCATTCATACAGCACCAGCCTCCATGCATACTAAGTGCTGGCCCCGCTCCAGCTGTATTCCTAAGCAATTCCCTAACACTCCTCCCTCCCAGTCTTATTTGAATGCGGCATTTCCCGGGCCTGGCTGCAGTCTCCTGCCTGCTCAGGCACTGGGGAAGGAAGAGCTGCTGCCCTTCCCTCCAGAGCTGGCTCCTGCTTGGCAAGAGCCGCAGCGAGCGCGTGACCTCCCGCGCTCTGCCGGCGCTGGGGATGGGAGCTTTAATTAGCTAATTTGGGCAATTGCAGATGCAAATTTGGGTTGATGGCGTTATTAATGGGGAAGACGTTACTTTGTGTTAAAGGACAAATCTAGGAGGTAGGCTGGAGCTTTCTGATTGCTCTTCTGGGATCAGCAGCACCAGCCTTATAGAAAACCTACTGAAATGCCTGAGCTTTTCCAGTGATGTTTGATAGGAATCTTGGGATCTGCTCCCATGTTTCAGTCCAGTTCCTCGTGAGTTACTCATTAAGCATCCCACACAGGTTTTCTTACCACAGGGGCGTTATTTTTCACTGGTAATACAAGAATAATTTTAAGCATAGCCAGAAACTGTCCTGCAGAGCCCTCTGACACTTTCTCCTTTAAAAGCTCAGCTGATGCAACCATTAATTTTGTTACAAATCCCAAAGGAAGGACAGTGGTGATAAGGACTGGGAAGCGTGCCAGCCCTCTGAGGAAGGTTTACCTGTCTAATGAAATCCTGAGTGTGGTGGAGGGAGGGAAGGAAGGATATGGTAAGAACACCTGGAGTGAAGTAGATAGCACTGAGGTGGGCAGGATGCTGTCACACTCCTGCCTTTGGGAGCTGATTTAGGATAAGTGAGGCCTCAAAATCCATGTGAAAACTGTTCCTGGGCTGTGTCCTGCTTACCCATGCAAGTGGAGTGTGCGTTGTGCTCCCTGGGTCCTTGGAGCCACATGTTCCTGTTCTGTTCGACTCAGATGATCTCTTGAATATTTTCCCAGATCTGTAATTTAATTTCCATGTGCAAGTTTATAGCCTGGGGAGAGAGAGAGACAAGAAAAATCTTTCAATGAATAGGAAGAAAATGAACTTCATTCATTGTTCTGCATGAAAAGTAGGAAAAGCAGCCTTGTTCTGCTTTTTTTTTTGGGTCAACTCAGGCGCTGTTCAGGTGATGTTTCTACCTCAGGGCTGCATTTTGGTAGTGTGGTATGGCAGAGAAGGGCTTGCTGTGAAGTCCATTAGTGCTTTTGAGGATGAAAGGTGTTAAGAAAACTCAGGGCAGTGATGTCTGTGTTCTGTGGAGCTGCTAGCAGATGAAAGCATCCTTCTCTGCACTCAGACAAGCAATCTGCAAATTGCTAATTCCTTCCTAGATGCGTTGTTCTTGTGATCAGAAGTCCTGGCTCACAACTGAGGGACTAATTTGTCTGAAGCAAAGTAGTGCAGCTGGGAAGGAGCCCCAGAGCCATCTCCAGTACTGCTGTTCTGTTTTCTTCACTCTGTGAACGGGTGGTTGCAGAACTGTGGGTTGCTGGTGGTCTCTCTCAGCGGGCTGCAGCTCCTGCAGAGCATGATGTTAAAAATGAACCAACTCGGGACACGCTGCTCCGTGTTTTTGAAGGACCACTGGGATTGATCAGGCAGGGTATTGGTGCCCTGGCTGTGCTTTTGGAGCACACTGGGTGTTTTAGTGTCCTGCTGCATGGTTAGAGCAGAGCATCCCCCCGGGAGCTGCAGGATATAGGGCTGAATGCCGGATATCCGTGTGTAGGAGCAGCACGAGCCCCATGGGGTTATCCTGCATCGCTCTCCCAGCATGTCCAGTAGCGAGGCTCCCTTCGGGAAAGGTGAATTCAGTCCGTTCTGTCTCTGAGCTCTTCTAGCAGCAAAAGCAAGCCAAGGTGCTGTTGGTAGGTTCTTCCTAGTCTGGATGCTGGAGTTACCGACACCCAGAAACTCCCCCAGCCGCCAGTCAAGGACCCAGCTGGAAGGAGTGACCCGCATGCAAATCCCGCAGCTTCCAGCGAGCGCTGTTTGAGCCCTCGGGTGCCGCTCGGATCCCAGCGCAGGGTGTTTAGTTATTCCGGTCAAACCTCGCTGCCGCTCCTGGCTGTTCGTCCTTGCTGTGCTGAAACAAACCTGCTCCAGGGCTCCAGCCCCATTACGAGGACAAAAGGACATCAGGCAGCGCTGCTGCCGAGGGGAAATGTGTCGGGAAATGTGTCTTGGTTTGCAAGTGTGGTGCAGAATGGGTGGCTTAGTAATGGCTGTTGTGACTTTTATCTGCTCAAAAGGCATGTGCTGAATGAATTCTTTATTTTTTAGCTTCCCTCAAGTGTAGCTTGTGACATTGATTTGGGGTGAGGATACACGCTGACGCTGAGAGGATTAATACTGAAGTGAGAATTGGCGGATGGCAACAAACAACCAGTTCTGAGGGAAATTATTTTTATGAATCAGAATATTTAACACATGGAGGCTTGTGGGCTTTTTCCTGGTTTAAAGGGGCACTGTGAAGCATATCACAAAGTGTCTGTTACTGCCAACACTTTAATTTATGATTAACTTGGAATATTTTTACATCTCATTTATTCTTTCCACAGGGGTGTTCTGAGCTGTTGAAATTATTGGTCAACTCCGCTTTCTCCGTGTTGTTTGTTAGGGTAGCACCATGGGTGAATTTTGGGTGGGAGCTCAAAACTTCACCAAATAAAGGGGGGGATTCAGTTTTGAGGGGTTCTAAGGCCCTTTGGTTCTCTTTGGCACGAAACAGATTTCTTAGGATTCCTCTGATAGCTTAAAATGTCCTTCATAAAGCTGTCAATCTTTCCTTAAGAATCTCTTGGTTTTTTTGAATCTAAACGCGTTGTCTGTGGAGAAGTTCAGCTGTGGAGGTCCTGACATGGCACACGGCTCCAGCAGTGCCTGGTTTTGAGTGCTGGAAAGCCAAGGGAGGTAAGTGAGGAATGGCGAGAGGCCTGACTGCAGAACTCTTTGCTCAGTCTCTGTTTTGATCCAGTGACACTGAAAGCAGAGGCTGTGTTGCGTCAGGGAAGGCACAGCGCAGCTGTGTGGGGTCACAGCTCTGCCCTGGGTGACCCCCCCTGCATCCACTGGGGCCCGTGGGGATATTGGGGAAGCCTGAAAGGGCTGAACTGGGATGTGGAGGTGGTGTGATGGAGAACATGGGTAGAGAAGGGTGGAAGAGAGCAGTGAGGAACGGAACACAGAGGAAAGCAGCATAATTATCTAAACCTGGAGGTGAAGGTCAAAGGCTCCATGTGACTGTTGTTCGGTGGCTGGTTGGGCTTTTTTTAATGTTTGTACGTGCTGTCAACAGCCCCAGGCTGATCTAAAAGCGCTGGGAGGCAGGGGCTGTAAATTACACTCGTTGTTCTCCTTATAAAGGGAGCAAACAACTCGAAGTGTCTTTGGCTCACAGCACTTTGTATGCCCGTTCCTCCATTGCCTGTCCATTCACTGAAATTCCTTGTTTCAGGTTTGAGGGAGAGTCTTGCTCACTACTGGAGCAGGGACAGGGCTGATAGTGTGTGACCTGGAGGTGCTGTGTAAGCAGTGCCACTGCCTTGGAAACCTGGGATGATCCAATACCTGCCTTCCCACTCCGGCTGCTGACTGTCCCAGCTCTTGTCCTGTGCAACTCCGGTCCTCCCTCCTCTCCTGGCGGCCCCTCAGCGTTGTCCTCACTGGCGGGTGTGCCTGAGGCGGCCAAGGAAAGGGCTGAAGCGATGGCCGGGAGTGGCGGGCTGAGTTTGGCCTCTCTGCCCCGGCTCCGGCGTGAGGGCAAGGGCGGCCCCAGGAGCCTGGGTCACCGTCCTCCCTGAGAGGACGACCCAGCCGGGCCCCCGGAGCCCTGACGGGATGGGTGCGGATGCGGGGCTGGGGGAGGGCTCGGCGGACTCAGGGTAATGACCTCGACCCGGCCCCGCTCTGAGGCGCTGGCGGCGGAGGAACCCCGGGGTTACCCGGGGTGAGGCACTCTTTGGCCGCCGGCGGAAGCACCGGATCGCCCGGTCTTGCGCACTGCGTCCTATAAAAGCCGAGGGGCGGTGCGGAGGGCCGGGCACTGGCAACGGGGGCTGGTGGAGTGCGGATCTCTGTGGAGGATCTGGTGGAGCGGCAGGAGCCCCGAGAGGCGCTGGCGGCCTGAGAGACCTTCGTCCGCACCCTCATTCTGCTTCCTCTCCTCCCGCGGGGGCTGCGGCGGCGACAGCGACAGCCACCCCGGAGCCGTGGGCCCCGCCTCCCCCCGCGTCGCTGGATGCTCTGGGGTTCGGTCCCTGAGCGGGGCCGCGGCGCCGGCAGCCCCCGCTGTGGCGGGGCCATGGGGCCGGGCAGCGGCAGGGCACGGAGCCCCCTTCCCCGCTGAGAAGGCCCCTCGTCCCGGCGCCGATGCCGCGCTGTTCCCTCACACCCGGCCCCTGAGATTCCCCTCTTTCCCCTCCTCATGCCCGACGGAGCCCCTCGCCTCGGTGACGCCCTGCAGCAGCCCCGCCGGCCCGGGGGTCTGCGGCGGTATGAGAGGAGCTGCCCCCGGCGCCGGGGGCAGCCAGGACCGGGGCAGGCTCCCACCCCGCCGCCGGCTGCCGTGAGGCGGCTGTAGCTGGAGGAAGAGCCCCTTTGTTTTCCCTCCGTCCTTCCCGGGGGCTTCATGCCCCGCTGAGGGATGATGGAGGTGGTGGGGGACTTTGAGTACAGCAAGAAGGACCTGATAGGACACGGAGCCTTTGCTGTGGTCTTCAAAGGTCGCCACCGCAAGGTAAACAGCGACGGGCTTCGCCCGCAGCCGGAGCGGGGCTGGTTACACAACCCGGGGCCGACAGGAGCCCCTCGGGTGGGTGACAGCCGCGGTGGTGGTGGTGGTGGGGTTTGTGTCCTGTGGGGAGTTTGGACGTGGTTTGGGTGTTCGCGGAGAAAAAAGAGCCGAAGGGAGGTGCGGGCTGGGCTGAGGCCCGGGGCTGCCCCGCGGCCCTGAGCCGGGATCCGGCCCCGGCATCCATAAACCCTTTATTTTTTCCCTTCCGTCAACCCCACCGGCCTGTCCGCGGTCCCACCGCTCCTCCCCGCTGTTGGCAGCTCCCTGACATAGCGGCGAGGGGAGAGTTGCAGCTGTAGGGGAGGCTGAGCTCTTTGTTTGTCGGGAGGGTCATGTTTATCTCGCTGGATAACGAGGGATCTAATGGAAAATTGTCTCCTTTGGGATTGGCTGAAGATTTCTTAAATTCAGAGGTGTCTGGTTTCCTGGCGTGACTTGCTAATCGCCCCGGATATTCATAGTTACGTTATGGTTTCTTGATGCTGTGAGTTTATTCTGGTGCCTGAAGAGCTTTGCTTTAAAGAAAACAGCCCTTCAGATTTAGCGTTTTGGAGGATTAAGGCAGCGCTCACAGCTTGGAGAGGCACAGTGCAGTGATTTTGGGGTTAAAAAAAAAAAGAGGGGGGGAAGAAAGGGCAACGGAAACTTTAAAGGCCAGTGGAGGTGCTCCCACCTCACGAATAAATAGTCAGTTTATTTTTGGATAATTTATAAATAAACAGTATATAAGGTTACTTAAAACAGAGGGGGTTTTGTACAATTTTCATCTGTAGAGCATAAGAAGGCTGAAAATGCGAAGTCCTTAAAGGACACTAAAAGTAACTTGATCGTTGTGAGAGGGCTAAAAAAGCAGATATATAGCACTGCTACCAAAAAATAAATGGGATATGATTACTTTTTTTTTTTGGGTGTTTTTTTAAATGCTTTGGAATCCATTAAAATGCAGTGTAGCTGAAGCTGGATTTTAGTAGCTGTCTAAGCTATCGTGGAATGGAATAGTTCTTGATAGTGTCACGTGGTGTAGTAATCACTGGTGGGTAGAAAAGGGGTGATCTTGCAACTTTTTCTCAGTGCTTTCCTAGATAGTTGTTAGAGGATAAAGTTTACAAAAAAAAAAAAAAAACAAAAGTAAACTGACAATACCTTTTTTGTTTGCTTCCAGAAAACTGATTGGGAAGTAGCCATAAAGAGTATTAACAAAAAGAACTTGTCGAAGTCACAAATCCTACTTGGAAAAGAAATAAAAATCTTAAAGGTATGCTAAGTTGCAGTGATTTTTAAAGCTGCTTTGCTTGAAAAGGAAGAGAGACTTCTGACCTAGTTCATTCCAGGTCATGGGTGGTATCACAGTAATTGCTGTTGTGCTGTTTCTTTGTTAGGGATCCAGAAGTAAAAATACTAAGAAAAACAGGAAAAAAATACATCTTTAGTTCTGGAAATGTCTCAGAACGGGTTATGAGCATGCTTTTGTAGTTAAAAGTAGAAAGTTGTTGTGGAACCAGTCTCTGTGCTTTGCTTATTGCACTTTGGAAGACTTTGTCCTTCAGGATGGCCGATGTGGCACCTTTTCAGCAGATCATAGCTGAGGGTAAAGCATCAGTCTTTGATCTTTCTTCATGTTTTTTGCTCAAAGCTGCCTTTAAAGCTGAAATCAGCGAGCTGACTTTGATTCCCGAAGCAGCTGCCGGCTTCTGACTTGTGATAATTGACTTACAACCTGGAGTGTGGCTCTAACAGAGGAAATGTAACAGAGGAAATGTAACAGAGCATCCTTCAGTTTTTCAGTCTTATTTTATGGAAACATCTCTTTGGGTGGTCATTTAGCATTCCTGCTCTCTGAATTTCACATCTCATTTCACACAGCTTGGCAGTAATAATGGGTGCTGCTTTCTTCCCATGTTTCTGAGCTTCTTGAGATACATCACTACTTTATATACCATTATATAAATATTATATTCTCATTTATTTATTGTGTACCAGAATTAGTGTTGGGTGTATTGGTGTGCTGCAAGTACTTAACAAATAAAAGTTTTTTTAGCAGTTACAAATAATTCATGAGCTGTCCCATGAGTTTTATTTAATGTTATTTGGTTTGATTTTCTTTATATTATAAAAGTAAGGTTGATTTGAACATGGTCTAGTTGGTTACTTCACTAAGCAAGAAATTGTGGAAGAGTAGAAAATTAAATCTTGTCAGCTTTCAGTGCTCATTAGAGGATCTTGTGCTCTGGTACTTTCTGTAGCAAGTCACAGACATTAAGTTCTGGAACCAAATGTTTTTATGACCTCTGAAGATATTGCCTAACTTCCTTATCCTGTAAATATTGTCTGAATAGCTGGGATTTCCTCCAAATTCCATCTGATCTTCTTAAAAATATTCTCTTTGATTACCACCAGATCAGCATACTAAATTAATAATAATAATAGTAGTTGTAATACTAATAACCTTTTTCCATAATACAAATATTTTGTTTTACAGGAACTTCAGCATGAGAACATTGTAGCTCTTTATGATGTCCAGGTAAAATATATTTTGATGCCTTTTTAAAATTAAAATTTATTTATGAATATATATATAATGTAGAAAGTAGAAAATTACTTTATGAATATATAATGAATATATCTACAATGTATATGCCAAGTAGGAAATATTGAAATCTGTTTTGTTGCTGTCATCAGTTTGGTATTTAGCAGAAACAAGTGGCAGCAAGAGCAGCATCTTGGGGATCTGTGTGACAAAGAAATGTGGTGTTCAGCCCTGTGTCACGGTGAGGAGGAACTGAAGGAAGTAGAAAACCACAACCACATGTATCTATTGCTGTTGCCTGTGTGTTCAGAAGGACAGGATACAGTGAAAAAAAGCCAAGCAGACATTTGGATCTTTTCAATTAAATTGCTTCAGATTGTCTTCCTCTCTTTATTGCCAGGGTCCTGCCTGGGAGGTGGAGGAGTTACTCTGCAGCCTGTCTAGGGGAGTGTGTTCTGCTTAGCAGGAAGAACATTTTCCTATCCTAAGGCTTGCCAGTGTTGGGCAAAGCTAAATAAGACATGAGGTAGCTCATACAGCCATTTGTTCTGCTTGAATAAGAACTGTACATTTATCTCCTGGACTCAGTTCTGATTTTAAATGCAGAGTTACACTGATGAAAAAAAATTACTGAGAAGCACCTTTGGGGCATTGCATGGTTAAAGCAACACAAAATAGAGGTTGTGACATTCAGTGTTTCCTGTCTTTACACATTCACATGCTAAAAGCTTTTCCTTTGTGTAGATGTGTTCCTTTTGCTATAGAAATCTGTGTTCATGTGACATAAATTAGGTGGGCTCAGGTTTTCTAGGGCTGTAGGACTCGAGTGACTTTTGGTACAAAGCAGTGATGTTCATGTAGCAACTGACTGTGCATCAAAACTTCTGGTTTCAATCTGTAGACTCTGCTTTTCCTGGGTCTTGACTTCAAAATTCTTCATTTTGAATGATATTATCTGCTCTGAGAGGGAAAGTGTTGTCTGTTGTGCTTCCTGAGGAGACCAGGTTTTCCTGAGCATTGCTAAGTGGAAATAATCTCTCAGCATCCTAAATTTAGTACGTCCAGACATCTCGAAAGCAATTGGAATTGTTGACTGAGGGTGTTGGTGTGTGAGTAAGCAGCTGAATTTCAGATTTATCATTTACAGTTGTTTATATGTAAAGGTTCATTAGTCAGCTCTGCAGCTCAACCTGGGGGTAGAGGACTAGTTAAGTATTTTGATGATTTAACATCTGAACTTTGGAGAGACTCTTGTTCTTTTGATTTATGCACAGGGAAAGAGAGGGGAGAGCCCTCTACTTGTCTATGGTTTCTTTACATAAAGGTTATTTATAAACATAACTTCTAGGCTTTTCTGTTCTGCCACAGGAAGGGGTGAAAGGACTTCTTGAATGATCAGTGCTGCTCCATTTGAGAAGGGGATGTTGCTGCTTGTCACCAGCTATTGTGTTTAAGTAAAATGAACGGTTAAAGCAAAAAGAAGGGCAAACCTGGGCCCTGTACCTTGATACATTTCAAATGCATTCATAGCAAACACAAAGCTTGGCAGCAGGATGCTGCTTCCGTAGAAGGAATTGCTTTGCAAAATATGGTATAAAGAGTGTGCCACTTGCAGAAATAAGCTTTTCCCTTTCTGCTGTGTTTGTGAAGTGGCAGACATCATTAACTTCTGTGATTACATTAATTTGTAACCCAGCAAGAGTGAACACTATGCAAGGCATTCACATGTCTGGTAGGCTGTTACACCTACTAATTTTCTTCAGCATTTCATGTTCTAGCATGTGCTGCCCTTTTTGTTCGCCAGGGTAATGTGAACACAGTGATACAGTCCAGCAGATAAGACTTCAGGATTTCAAGCTATTTCTAAGTTTACAGAAGCTATTTTTTTTTTTTCCTCAGTGCTGGAGCCAGTGGAGTCTGTGTCACAGTAGGAAGTTCTCAGTGTGAATGGGAGTCTGTTTTATTTTTGTAGTTCTGTTGGGCTGAAGCTTTTCTTAACCTTAGACAGCTTGAAATAAGAAAATGCTCCTGTTTCAGATGCAGCTTGACAGATCATTTAGCTGAATAAGCCAAGAGCTGATTGTTGCTCTGAGTTTTCAGACAGAAAAGATGGTGTGCAATGAAAGTGGCAAAACTAAGTGAAGAAAGTGTAAATTGATTGTGATCAAAAATAAATAGTTTCACATCTCATAATATTAAATTAATTGCACTACTTTGAGATTAAAGCTGTATCCCTGCATAGCAATTTGGAATGTATCTTTTGAGAATGAAAGTACAGTTATTATTTTATATATTGCAAAAAGCTTCATTTGGATTGATTTTCAGAAGGTAGTTAGATTCCTTCTCCTTCATGTCTCTTCATTTATGGTTGTGTTCCTCTTGCATGATCGGTGACCAGTCACACAAGTCAGCATAACAGAGATAGATACCCCATGAAGCTTTTAATTAAATCCAAGAAGAACTTGTGGGCCATTCTGCTGATTGCGCACCAACATTTTAAGACCATCTCCACTAGTGATGCTTCATCTCCTGTGAATTCCATTTTGATGTGTTATTAGTGTGTCTGGGGTTAAATTACTAGAAGGGCCCATTCATCTGGAGACACACCCCAGTGAACTGGTGTGTGTTAATGGTGGCATAAAAATGTTTTGTTCTGCAGCCAGCAGGATAATTGTCCTCGATTTCCGTGAGGTGGACGTGCAGCTCTGGCAGGTTTGAGCTGCAGATAAGCATTTTATGTAAGCAGAGCACTCCACTGCTGTTGGTGCCACCTCACAGGGCTGGGGAGCTGCACACACCAGGGTGTGGAGGCCATGGTGCTAAGGCTGAGGGAACTTGTAGAGATATTTAAATAAAACCCCTCCATCTGTGAGAGACAAATGTTTTTCAACAGTAGGGCTCTGGAACATAGCTCACCTCTAAAAGTGAAATGAATTTTTTTTGTGAAATGCTTAAAAAAAGTCAGATACAATAGATGGATAGCAAGAGAGACATTTTTCACTTATCTTCTTGGGCAAGTGTTTGATTGTCTGTCATTCAAGAATAAAAAAACTCCCAAATCTCTGAAGTGGTTTAAGGATGCAACTCTTTTCCCGTGGTGGTGCTGTGGGATGTCATTCATCCTGCAACAGAAAATCAATCTTGAATCCTGTTAACTGGGGAAGTGGAGCCACTGTTTCTCAAAAGCAAAAAGAATCTAAAATAGCCTCTAACTCGCCAGCATAAAATACACTGAGATCCTTGGATAAAGTATTCCACTGAAGTATGAAGGTATCAGTAAGTTATTTGGAATGTTCTATATTTAGGGCATGAATTTACGGTTTTGTGCAGTTCATGATCCCGAGTGTGTGCTGAGTAGAACTAATCTCTTACACAGTGCCAGACTGTGCCTGTTTTAGCAAATAATTTAATTCAAAATCTCTCTAGAATGTCAGCCCTCAGAATGAAAAAGCCTGTAATGTATCTTGGAGATAGCGTTTTAGGGGAGTGAATTAATGTCCTCACTGTATGGAGTCTGAAGTTTGCTATTTGAACAGTAGTTTAGGGAGAAGTAATTTCTAGAGTGTTATTGGAGAAACAGTATCTGGATAAAAATTGTTTCTTGTCTTAGCTTGTTGGTACAGAGCAGACAAAAAGCCTGCAGCTGCTTCTGCTGTCCTTGGAAGCAGAGAAAGGCAGTGGGAGTGGAGCCAGAGATCCTTCTGGGACCTACAGCTCAGCCTTTGCTTGTACACAGAGCCCAGGAGTTCTTGCTAGGGGTGCTGAGGGGAGGAACTGTTGTTTTAGCAGCAGGAATTAAATACCTCTGGTTTCCCCAGGACTCCAGTTGCTCTGGTACTGTTGCATGTGTTTCTTGAGATATGTGCTCCAGGCATCCTGTGTGTGCTCCTGATCTCGGTGTCTCACAGCTTTCATTGCCTCCACACTGCCAGCAGAACAGGGGATGTCTCAATGTCTTTATTTTTGTCCCCTCAGCTCCTTGCTTAAGGCCTTTGTGTTTGTCAATATCCATCCTCTGTGTCTGTGTGGAAATAGTCATCTGAGAACATGCTGTTCAGATAAAAAGAAAAATCCTGCCCTGTAGCAACTGTAAAGGTTTTGAAACACTACCTGGCAGCTGATGCCAGCTGAAAGGTTGGTTATGGCAGTGCAGGAACGATGCCAGTGTAGATGTTGGAGGTTGGGGACAACGAGAATTAGAATTTGTTGTGGCCCACAGAACCAAAGAGTTGGAGTTACTACACTGTCCTTCCCTTACCTGCTGTTCCCAAATGCTGTAATTTAAATTTCAGAACTGTTTCAGGAAAGTTACTACGTTGTCTTTTGCTTACCTGCTGTGCCTGGATGCTGTGATTTGAATTTCAGAACTGTTTCACACGATTTTCTAGTACACAAGTGTGCTGAGCCTTTGTGCTGAGAGAAGCTCTGCCTTTCCTTGGTGCTGGGCAGCAGAGCAGCCCGTTTCCCCATCTCCCATGTATTGGTTAAATACAGCATTTCACATAACAGCAAGTGAATGATCCAGGTCTTGTGGTGCATTTCTCCATGGCTGATTGCTCTTTTATGTGAATAATTGGCAGCGTGCACCCTGTTTGAATCCTACAGGCACATGTCAAGTGACATGTAGTCTGAGATTTAACGTTTTGTCAGAATTAACAAGATGTTCAGTTCTTTAGGTGATAGGAGCTGAACACAGGAGTTGCTGCTGTGTTGCACTCACAAAGTAAACCAAGAATGTCTGTAGCACAGAGAGAAACAGCCTCTAAAAGATCTGGACCTGTCCTTTTTCACTATATCATTAGAATTTTTGCCAAACGTATTTAAAGCAAAAAAAAAAGTGTGTTCCTGGCCAAAAAATTCTATCCAATATAGCACAAATGAACATAGCAGAAAATTAATCAGATAACAGCAGTGCACAAGCTCACAAGCTGTCAGGTTAACTCTCATGCTTTGGGGACTCCCATCATAAACTGCAATGAAATAAAATCTACAGACTTGAAGCAAAAAGAGAGTAACTATTTGCCACAGTTTCTGCTTTGGGAGCTCACTAAGCTCCTTGCAGACCTTCAGCTTGTTCTAAAGGAGGGCTTGTGAACAAAAATGAAATCTAGGGAATGTTTCTGCCAGTACTCCAGAGATCTAGCAACAGCTCTTGGAAAGCAACCATGGATGTTTTGACTTCTTTTTCAGTTAATGTTTTTTTAAATGGAACTACTGTGCTGAGGCTGTGATTCAGGTTGAAACTTCACATCCCCCAAGACAACTGGTAGAAGCCTTGGATTAAAACACAGCGAGTTTTGGCAAATATGTTGCCTCTTAACCTCTTCCTCTTAGGTTTATCTGTTTACCTTTCAGAACTGTAAAATGGTTTCCTATTAACCTTTGCTATCTTTTACTTCAGCTTGCAAGTAAAACTTAGATTCAGAATAAGAAGGAGCAAAAGTAGGTTTTTGTCAAAGAAACTTTAAGCAGCAAAACAAGGGTTGCTGGGCAAAACTGGTAATTGTTGCAACACAACAGATATTTGTTTTGCTTGATTATTTATCTAGGTAGAAGTGTAGGTCAGAACAACTCCAGCTGCACTAATTTTGTGATCTGTACATCAACGCAAATAGTTGAAAGCTTTGTTATCTGTTTCAAGAGGCACTTTAAAATAACTTGCTAGATCAGCTTTATTCCTGAATGCTAGATCTGAAACATGCTGGTTTTCTAATCTTTCCATTTTGAGCGCTTTGCTCTGCTTAGCGAGTCAACAGAAATCACAAGTCTGGGGAATGTTGATAGGGGGAGCTTTATTGTTCAGCAAAATAATTTAGAAGGGAAAAATGTGTCTCCAGAACTGACTTGTCTTTTCTGAATGTATTCCCAAAATGGAGATCACATTCCCAGTCAGGCTGGCCAAGATCTGTGAGGCAAAATTTGAGCAACTCTGAAGGGTTGAAGAAGTTCAGCTGTTTTGAACTAAAGCTTGTGGTGGTGGGATACTGAAAAGTGTTTGGTTGTGAGTTCAAGTTGGGACAAGTTGTGCCTGGGGAGGTTGGTATCAGTTCTGTGTAAACTATTACTTCCTCACTATGAATTGGAGAGGACTTTTAGGTCTGGGAAAGTGTCTTTGTGGAATCTCTAATCTGCTCTGCTGATTTATTAAAAAAGGATTTTCCAAGCTACATTAAGGTAATACACTCTGCTTCATGCTATGTTTTTACTTGGTGACTTGATTTGTTATTTTTCATTAAAAAATCAATAAAAAAAAAAAGAGTAATGCTATTTGAGGGCAATCCACTATGGTCTGCAGAAATGACTTTCTAAATAGGTGAGGGCTGTTACAACAGGGCAGATCATCACCTCTATGTTTCTGAAGAGAGCAGTTCATTTGAGAGGACTTTGTTTCCAAGGGAATCCAGCAAACACATCCTCTTAGTTGTGTGATGAATAAATGTCTGTCATGAGCTGAGCATTGTGTGCTGCCATAAGCTGCTGGTTTTGTGCAGCGGAGGCTCTGACGCCGTGGAACATCTTTGTGATTCATGGGATTGCAATGCTGGGGTGGAAATCCAGGAGCTGAGCTGCTTTCTTGTCACTGGAGAATGGACTTTCCGTGCTTCTTAGCTGGGTTGTTCTTGTCCACGTCACAGTTGTCCTTTAACTGAAGTGATCCTCGGTTGGCAGAATTTTCATTTTGATAAACTGAGATCTTAGAGTTGCTGTTTGGTCTTTTTGGGGTTCCTGAAAGAGCGTTTCTCTCTTGGAAAATGTTGTTGCAAAGGAACACTGCAGAAAGGAACAATTATTTAATTTAAGTAATTTGCAAAGCAAGTAATTACTAATGGCTTTTTTGTTTTGCTGTATGCACTGAGGTTTTGAGGTGTTTATAGGAATGTAAATTACACTTCATGTTGGCCATAGCTGTTACAGAAACATTGAACAATTGGGACTTCGTGAAATGTGATCTGCTGCTGCTTTAATATTCTGTATTTGTTGGAATTTGCCTGCCATTCCCAACAGGTTTGACTCATGTTCCTAGAAACTTGCTTTCTTTGAAGCTAATTTCCAAATGTAAACAAATCTGCAAAATGTGCTTGATGTTTTGGGCTGGCAAGAACCTCAAATGCATTTCTGTAACGCAGACATGAGTGACTAAATGCTTCCCAAAAGTGAAGCAGACTAATACAGTCTTGAATTAACCTTAAACCAGCCAGTTCATCTTGAACTGTAATTATTATCATTATCTGCAGTTGTCTGGAAATCTGTGTCTGTGATGGGTTGGCTTTGAGGGGCTGTGCCATCCCTGAGCTCTGTGCTGCGTGTGGTGTTTAGGGTCATCGTTTTTTCTCTAGCCTGGGCCCATGGGCCCATTTTTACTTTTATTTCTCTTTTTCAAGCTTTCTCACATAAGCTGTTAGTGAGCCCTTGACAATGGCACCCCGGGGGTAATTCTTGCCAGAGTGGTCAAACTGAACATCTGCTGAAGTTTCAGTGCAAGCACTGAGAAAGGTCGCTGAGCACACAGCATTTATTTTGCTGTGCAATGTCCCTTTTGACTTCCTCATGACGCTGTTTAGCAGGATTTAGTCAGGCTGTCTGCAGTCCCACTTCCCACTGGGGCATGTGCCTGGCCTTGTCTGGTGCCATCTCGCTCTTTTCCTTCAGCTGTCTTAAAAAACATATTTTCCCTCAATCTGTCACCCCTTGTTTAAGTTTATTTTTAAAAGGAAAGGGAGGTAACACGCTGTGTAACTAAAAGCATCATCCTGTTTACTGTACACTTCCCTTATGTTTCCTTCCAGTTCTCTTTGTGTTCGTTCCTTTCAATCTTAATCAGCTCAGAGGGAGAAAAAAATACTTTTACTTCATAAAAACTCTCAGAATCTTCAACTTTGTAGACCCAACAGAACTATTTTATGCAGGAGGCTGTGGAAAACAATGTTGGTTATTAGCACAGACAGGTCAGGCCTTTCTTTGTCACACAAAATAAATATTTGGAAAAAAGATGAATGTTTTTGTTGCAGTCAGGTTTAAGCACAGATTTGGGGGTTTTTTAACTGCATTTTTGTGGAGTGTGTAGATAATTTACAGTAGAAGTTAGGCAATCTGTCTTTCAGGAACTTTTCCCCAATTACAAGAGAGGGAATTCAGGTTGCAAATAGGTCATGGGAGGTCAGTGCTTTGGAAAATCTGAGGAGGGTGGACACAGCTCACAGCTCTGCCATGAGGAGCGTGGCGGGGATGTGCTTCTGCCAAGGGCTCGCTCAGGGAGACACTTCATGGAAGTATTGCCTGGTGATTTTATTTTTTTACATCTGAGAATATTTTTGGAAATGTAAAATATCTCATGGTGGAGAATCTACACTTTTGCTGTGCTCTAAACAGTGACTTTAAGGTGTCTCAGTGATTGAAAAATCCTGTGTTGCACTTGGTTAATGCAGGTCCAGACTTTGTCTTCTGACATTCTTAAATCTGTTTTCTTCTCCCCTTTTAGGAAATGCCCAATTCTGTCTTTTTGGTCATGGAGGTATGTGTTAACATGTATGTTTCTGGTTGATTTTAAAGACTTTTAGACAAAACTACTCCTTTACATAGCTGCAAACTAACCATGGCTTGCTAAAACAAACAATTTTGAAAAGTTAATTATGAATTTCCTATGCCCCACTAAATTTATCGGCACTGTTTGTTTCATAAATTATTCAGTTTCATGTTACGATACTGTAAGTATTGATGAGGTGTGAGACCTCGAATTATTAATTAGGAATAATTAACAAAACAATTTCAAGGCAAACAGCTGGAAGGGATCTAATTTTCATTAAAAGATTATGAAGTAGAAATGATGTAGCAGGTGTTTTGGTGCTTGTATTTTGAATAAAACCCTTTGTTTTTAACAGTACTGCAATGGTGGGGACTTGGCAGATTACTTACAAGGTAATTGATTACTGTATTTCCCTATTATTTTGCTTTACATCTTTATATTCTGTATTCCTGACATCCATTGGTGTTTCTCTGGGATTTTTTTGCTTGTACTTCAAATATGGGTGAATGTGATAATGCACAGACAGAAAATGCTTTTTTTTTGCCACAGCTGAACATTCCCTTATTTGTCAATGAGGGAGAAGCTGTAGTTAACCATAAGTAGCATGCTGAAAAATGTGTGGGTTTCTATTTCTAAAACTGCATTTTGGGGGCCGTTCCCAGTGTTTTGATTCCACCTGTTTTTCTTTTCCGAGATGTTAACTTCATAGCACTGATTTACTTATATAATAATAATGCTCTCAAGAAAGAGGCACTGCTGGCTCAGGAGAGATTTTCCAGGGCTCTGCCCAAAGTGAGGGACAGAATTTATAGAATCGTGACAAATGGATTCTTATTACAACTAAAATTTTGAGCAGAGATGTTAATCTTCATATTTTTCATGATGAAAATATTCTACTTGCCCTTGGATCTCAGTGTGTTGAAGGAATCTTTTTTGTGCACAGCTATTGTTATGGTAACTGTATGTATTAAAAGCCTAATTCACTTGCCTTTAAAACCTTTGGAAAGACTCAGACAGTGGAATCCAGCTCCTGTGTTAAGTGCTTTTTCAGGCTGCAGGGTGAGATAATACCTTCAGAAAAGACTTTAAAATTTCAAAAGTACATCTCGTTTTTTTTCCTTCAAAATAAGTTTTATCATGGATGAAATTTCTGAGCAGAGTGGTTCTCAGCATCTCATAATCATTTGTTTGAAGAACAAATTTTGTGGCTTCAGGTTTTAACATGGTTTTTGGATACACTTTAAACGAAGTTCTTTTATTTTCTTGCCTCCTTTGCCTTTTTAGCCAGTCTAGGATTTAATGACGATTGAGAAGTTTGACAATTATGATGCTACCAAGTTGCATAAACTGCTGGAAAAACAAATGATTCAGAGTTCTGTAGCTGCTCTAAAACTATGATGATGTCTATATTGTTGGGGATATTTACATTTGCAGAAAACCACTGGAGATTGGATCATTCTGAGCTTATTTCATGATGATTGCATTGTAATTCACTATGCTTTCAGCTGATCACTGTGAAGTTTATTGCTTTTACCCAAAGATACTGATATTTATTCTCCCCCCTGCCCCTGTGTGTGTCATTCCCAGCTAAGGGGACTCTGAGTGAGGACACCATCCGAGTGTTCCTGCAGCAGATTGCAGCAGCCATGCGCATCCTGCACAGCAAAGGCATCATCCACAGGGACCTCAAACCCCAGAACATTCTGCTGTCCTACGCCAGCCGTCGGAAATCCAGTGTCAGTGGCATACGCATCAAAATAGGTAAATTGTCTCTGATTGCAAGGGTAAATCAGCACTGCTGGATTGTTTCCCTCCTCAGAAATGTCTCTCTAGTTCAAGTACTGGATATGGAGTGTATTCAGTTGATGCAAATCAGACAGCAAGTCAAGAATGATGAGCTTCGTGCTGTGATGCATTCTCAGGATAAAAAAAGATTGAATCATAAAGACCTTTTTGAAGAAATCTGCAGGACAAATCTATCTAGCTGATGTTTCAGTATTAATAGTATTAAACTATTTTAATTAGGCATTAATCTAAATTTTGAAACATGAAGTAGCCTTTAACCCATTTCAAAACTGTGTGTATGCAAGACTGCAGTTGCAGTTTCAGCTGCTTTTTTAGTGGTAGACCCTCCTAAGGTTTATTTGAGAGGTTTAGAAATGAAGGTTATGACCTATTTTTGACACACAGAAGGGAAGTTTAGCCTTGTAACAGGGGAGAGATGTCAAATATTCAAGATACTACCAAACTCCTCTGCAGAGGGCACTTCAGGAGTTTTAATCACTCCTTGCTGTCTGTTAAGTGTCTATTTAAAACTACCTCGTTTTTAACAAGTTCTTTCCTATGCTTTTGCTCAGAAACTGCACAGGGGAGACAAAACTTCTTCCCTTGCTGTCCTTACTCGATAGCTTCAGATGCTTTTGCCTGCATGGAAAATTCAAGCACCTGAAACTTGACTTCTTCAACTTGTACCTGATGTGATTTCACTGCAGGCAGATTGTATATTCATCACTCTTAATGAGCCATTTATATTTAGCCAGTGACTTTAATCCTTTCCTGCTGACGCCAGCCAGGCTGTTCTGGAGCTGGGGAGGTGCCTGAGCAGCAGTTTGTGCAAATGATGTCACTGCTGCTTCTTGGCTTGCTCATTTGAAAGATAATACATTATTCCCTCAGCATGACAAAGATTCTACTATTCCATGTAGCTGGCTAGGTATTAAACCTGTCTTCTTTCAATCCCACTGTTAATTGTAGCAGGTTTCAGTCAGAGACAGGTGATTTCTAAGCTGTAAAAATTGGGAAATGCTCTTTCTTTTCATTGACCAAGGTTGTTCTTTACACAGCTGACTTTGGGTTTGCTCGTTACCTGCACAGCAACATGATGGCCGCAACTCTGTGTGGTTCCCCTATGTACATGGTAAGGGACATTTCACATTATCTTGCTTATCTCAAACATTCTCCTGCCAGAGCAAAATAATTGACTGCTTGCAGATTGGCAAATGCCTCACGTTGCTTTACAAGGATCAGGGCCAGAGTGCAGTTCCCCTTTCCATAGTTTTACTGTGGTTTTTTTCCTTGGGATTTGGAGATCGTGATTGTTAAAATCAGAGAGACGTCGAACATTTCTTAGTGGTTCTTTGTCCAAAAGGAGAACTGCAGAAGCCAAGTAAATACCACTTCCCTCTTCTTCCCAAACATGCCAAATGCTGGATGCTTTCTTCAGAACATCAGCATTTCTAGTTTTTTTTTTGTGGTTTTGAAACACAGCTTTCATTTTAGATCGAGCTGTTAGCTCTCAAGCCGTGTGATGCACATGAAAATGTTAATATTCTCTTACAGTGAAGTGGTCTCTGTTAATTCTGCTCTGACAGTAGATTCATATTGCTGTGGCTTTGCTTTTTTTGTTTTCCCTTCTGAGACTTTGCTGTTCTTTCCAGGCCCCTGAAGTGATTATGTCTCAACACTATGATGCTAAAGCAGACCTGTGGAGCATAGGAACTGTGATTTATCAGTGTCTTGTTGGAAAACCACCTTTTCAGGTATCACTTTTTTTTCCTTTTCCCTCTTCTCAGTCTAAAGGACATTCCCAGGGCTCTTGCTTCTAGTCAGGAAAGCAGAAGCAAGTGATGTCCGAGTGTAGTGGTGATGCTTGAGAATACCAAGGGAGAAGTTGTTTCTGCTTAGTCAGCATGATGAGTGTGCCCAATCCAGAGGAAATACAGAAATAAGGATCCTCAGTGCTGAAGTCACTGCTCTGCTTGGTGTTTTCTCCTTTAATGCCCATATGTAAAAGCCTCCTTTTTGTGTATGTGTGCTTAGGTACCAAAGCTATTTCCTCCATGAAACTGAGCTTTAATTAATGTACATTTTTATTTGACAGGCCAATAGTCCTCAAGATTTGAGAATGTTTTATGAAAAGAACAGGAATTTGATTCCTAGGTATGTCACCATGGCCTTTCCTGTCACTTATACTTGTTGATTGAACACTTTTTCATCGTGGGGAGTGCCTGGGATTCATAAAAATATTTGCTGTTGCTATCTTTGCAAGGATGTAGTGTGATACCAGTGAGTCACGTTGCATCTTGCCTTCATTGTACCTACCTGAAACTAAGCGTACTGAGGCTGTAAAGCAGAGAGAGTGATGACTTAGGGACGTGGCAGCATGGTGATCTCCTGAAATTCAATGTGCTATGCATTATTCAATGCATGCATTACATTTGATGCATGTTTTACTTCCTCTTGTGTGCAGCATTCCTAGGGAAACATCAGCTTACCTGGCTGACCTGCTGTTGGGTTTGCTTCAGAGAAACCAAAAAGATAGAATGGACTTTGGTATGTATTTCTTTTTTTTCCTCTTGCTCTCTTGACTTTGCTTGTTATTCATGTGACCAGAATAATCATCTTGACCTTTTGTCCACAGGCAATTACATGAGAAGTGAAGTGGTTGTTTTCTTCTCTGTTTTCATAAAGAAGGCAGAGTAGCTAAAACAAATCACTGGGTAACTACTGTCAGTATTAAGTGATGCAGATAAATCATGACTTTGTTTTTGAGTAGTGAAATATAAATCAGTTTAATTCTTTCAATTGGGCCCTTTCCTTTGAGGGTTTACTGCTATACCTTAAATTGCATGTTGAAGTCTTACTTCTGTTACTTTAACTGGTGTTTTGGCATCAGACTGGGAGTAAACATTTCTGATCTCAGAAGTAGTGGAAGAACCCACTTTGGAAACACACTATTGAAAAGTTAAATCTTGATTAATTCTCCTTAGCAGCATCTTGTATGTCATGATATTCATGCTGGTTATTTAAATTTTATAGCACTACTTGTTAATGCAGTTTTATCACTGCTGCCAGGAAATGTTAACCTTAAAATTTTAGTTCAGATCCAGAAAAACCTCATGATAATTGGGTAAAATGTCACGAATTATACTGACTGTATCCAGAGGTCAGTATATAAATCTCTATATGTAGGAGAAATAATACATCACAAACATGGACTGTGAGTAATTGATCCCACTCTGCACTCTGGGTGTGCTGATCCCTACAGTTTCTTCAAACATGGGAAATTCAGTGTAATGCTTGTGGTGGTGGGAGAAAGCATTTGTGCTTCGAAAGAAAAATAGAAAGCAGAATGGCAGTGGTGAAAGTCATGTTTTCCTTGGCTGAGCCACTTAAAGGGCCTCAAAGGGGCTGCTCTGGAATGTGCTTAGCAAAGGGAGTGAAAGGGAGAGTTTATAACAGAGCCCAGACGCCTGTTGTTAAAGTAAAAATAGCACTGGAAATCTTGTTGGTCTTCCAGCAATACAAAGTAGAGCAGCAGGTGCTGTACAAAAGCTGGAGAGCACCTGATCCCTGTGTTCTAGTTAATAATTACATTGTTCAGGCATTGCAGCTGGATTCCTTCCCTTATCGGGTCATGGAGGAAAGTGTTGCTGAAGGAGGGGAGCTACTGCAGGCCTCAGATTCTTTCTCTTTTTTTTCTCCTTGTTATTTGGTTATGTCTGAGGCACAGCATTGTTTTTCCTCGTGTGTTAGGACATTAAAGTTCACCCAGCTCAGCAGCTGGCTCCCACCAACCCTCAAATTCCCTGAACCAGCTGAACACTGCTCCTTGCAGAACAAAACTTTCCATGTAACCTGGTGGCCAACTGGTTATGCTGAATTAAAAGTGCCTCAGCATATCCATTTACAACAAAAGCAAAGTGTTTCTGTTGTAACAGCAGCCAGATTGAGGAAATTGTTAAAGAAACGGTGTCTAATTCTGCTTTAAGAACTGGCTGCACAGGTCGTGTTCTGCTGTTGGGAAGTGGAAAGGAGAATGGCTCTGCTGTGATTTTTTTTTTTTGCCACCTAAGGTGAAGCATTAATGGCTTCAAAAATAAATGTCAATCCTTAGGAAAGGCAGAGCTGAAAATACTTCCAGTGTCTGATGTGAAAAATGCTCACTGTTTTGAAGAGCAGACTAAAACTGATTTACTACCACAGAGAGCATAATTTCCTCAGCAGTATAGGAAGGTTTTTTGTGTACATGGCTTTAAGAGCAGTCACAAGATGTCCTCCAGGGATTCAGTCTGATTTGCCTTGCTGACTGATGTTTGAAGTTATTCAATTGATTCTTGTTTCCTCTCCAAACTCTACAGCAGCACATACCATAGAAAGCTTTAATCTTTTATAAGCTCTTCACCCTCTGGCTCTGCAGTGTTGGTTCTGGGAAGGCAACCATTTATCACCATCTGCAATACAGTCTGTAAATTCTGTCATTTGTACATCTACTCACAATGGTGGTTGTTTCTTATTCTACAGAAGCGTTTTTCAACCACCCTTTCCTGGATCACGTTTCAACAGTGAAAAAATGTAAGTAGTTGGGGTTTTTTTTTTTGTTCACTTATTTGTGTAAATGATGAATGTTGCGGGCTGGGAGGGAGAAGGATCTGCCAAATATCACACTAAGTGTTTATGAGACATTTTCCTCAGCCTGCCTGTTGTTGTGCTCTATTATGAGCCTGAGTGTTGAATCCTTTTTTGTGTTATGCCAGACTGAAATGTGATACTTATTTACTTGTTCTTTTGACGTTTCCACTGAACTTAAATACCCTCGTGTGACTGAAGATGTGCTGTTCTTATAAGCTGTGTAAGGACTTATGAATGAGAAGCAGTGAGGAAATTTGTTTGAAATTCAGCCTTTTGAAGTCTTAGTCCCTTTTTTTTTTCTCCCCTCTGGGTTTTTCTCTTTCAGCTTGTCCTGTACCAGTGCCCACGTACCCAGGCTCAGTCTCTGGCAGTTCCTGTGGTAGCTCTCCTTGTCGCTTTGCTTCTCCTCCAGTAAGTTCTGTGTTACACAACAATCTCCAGAAAATATTTTTCCCTAATGTTTAGCCAAGAGTTCATGAATTTTTTAGATCTTTTAATACTTGAACACTGTAAACTGTCATGTTTAGGAGCAAAGAGCAAGGAACACCCCTATCTTTTCCTTAAATGCCATTAACATTTTGGTACTCTCTTGCTCTTTGTGTTGGATCTTGTGGGGTTTTTTTTGTTCTTGTTGGTTAAGGTAAAAAATACATAGAAGTACCTAATTCTAGAGCAGCAAATCTTCAGATATTCTAACATAGTTTGCAATGTAATGGCTGTTACAGATAAATTTTGAGTTGGCCCTTCTGGCTAAGGCCCCTTATCACAAACCAGTGGCTTCAATTTTATGTGACATTTGGAACATGTACATCTGTATCAGCAGGAATGATTGAATAAATCACAGTTGTTTAAACTCACAGCCTAATCATTATAGAAATGCCTAAACTGACACTACAAAGTTATCCACTATTTGAAATGTCATGGTTCAAAAGCATTTCTACTTTCTGAATCACTGGATTTACAGTGGGTTTTTTTCACTTTCTTTTTCCCAACGCCTCCCTCCAGTCTCTGCCAGACATGCAGCACATTCAAGAAGAAAATTTGTCTTCCCCTCCTCTGGGTCCTCCTAACTATCTTCAAGTCTCTAAAGACTCTGCCAGTACCAGTAGCAAGAACTCCTCTTGTGACACAGATGACTTTGTTCTTGTCCCACACAATATTTCTTCAGACCACTCATGTAAGAACCTTTCTTATTTTTACGTCTCAAACCAATTTTTATTCATAACACTCTTCTACCTCCTATTGTTCTTTGGCTCTCTTTGCTCTAAATGTGTTTGAATTCACATTGAAATTAATTTCTGTAGTTTGATTACTCTCTGGAAGGAAGCTCTTTGGTACTGCACGTCCATCTGGGACATTTTTATCTTCAATTGAGCAGCCAAATATGCAGTAGGGGTGGTTTAAAGTCTTGGAAAATAGTGGGGCTTGGCAGTAGAAGAGATTCAGTTGTAAACAACTGCTGATAAAAGGCCCAAGGATTCTCTTGGAATTCTTTGTTTTCTCCAGACTCACTGAACATTTATAGCTCATGCTCTAGAGCTTTAGATAACAACTGTAGGTAAAAACATTTTTAACATGAAAGGTAAAACATCAGCCTTATACAAAGGAAAGATTGGATGTAGCACGTTTATGACACGGTCCCAACCTGAATTTCATGAAGTCAGCTGATTTCTGGGCAATGCCACCAACTTGTGGTAAATACTTGACTGTGTGACTGCCTGAAGGGTTTCTGTCATCCATTGTAGTAACCATCCCAGCGCTGATACCTTGTACTCCTAAACAATGGATTTGATTTCAAAATTATTACTATTAATATGGCAAAAACCCACAAACAAACAGCAAAACAACTTGGTAAAGAACTCCCTTCCCCAGTTCCATTTTTGTTGGTGCTCACATTTGAGGTATTTTCCTACGCAAAACCTTTTGTGGGAGATTTTTGTATGTTCACAGAAGTGTTTTTCTCTACAACAGCAATGTGGAAGATGTAATTTTTTTTCTGATTCTGCTTGCTGACGTGGGTTTTCCATGTGTTCCCTCCTGCAGATGATATGCCTTTGGGAGCAGCTGGCAGGCGGGCTTCCAGCGAGTTCTTGATGTGTGGAGGGTAGGTGTGTTGAGCTTCTTCCAAAAGAAACCTCTTCTTCTAAAATTGATGCTGCAGCTGCAGAAGGGGGTTCTGGGCTTTTGGCACTGGGTTGTCGTAGCTCTGTGGACTTTCTGAAAGATTAACAAGGATTGAATTTAATATGAGCATCTAAACAGCTTGAATTCAGGAAGTTTTGCTGCCAAGTAGAGTTTCTCTGGTGTGAGGACCTGTCTTTTGACAGTGGTTTTTGTTTTCACAGGCAGTCACCATTAACTATTTCTGGAAGCTCAGGAACTGTACAGAAACCATCCTCAGCCTCTTCTCGAAGTGCTGCTTCTGGTACAGCTAACAGGTGTGTGATGGGCCTTGGATTCTCTGCTATTTTATGGTTTTGGCTTTTTTAATTTATATTTTTAATTGTGAAACTGGACTAAAATAGAAGCCAGAACTCTTTTCTCCAGGCTCTGTACTCTTCCTGCCTTCTCTGGTATATCCCCAAAAGATTTCCTTAAGGGGTTGAGAGCATTCTTTGTCTGTTTAAATTTTGAACTGTTTAAAAAAGCAGAAATTTAGGGACACAACTGACTTGTCTTTTTTGGTGTTGGGAAGCACAGCACGGCCTTCATGTAGTGAGTCAAGATGTTGAATGCAGATACATTTTAAGACATGGTTGTGAGAGAAGAGGAACTTCGAAAACCCAGATTGCTGTGGATTTGTGTCTCGTGGCTGGCTTGGTTTGTCTGGTCATTGGGTGTGGCTTTTGTGCGAGTGATTATTGTGAGTTTCATGGCTGTGTCTCACAAGATGCCACAGTCACATGAAGGAGCTAAACATGTATTGCAGGTTTTTCATCAGCAGGACTGGTAATTAGTCCCCTTTCTTCCACATGGCTGTAGGCTTCAGTTTCTGCTGGTTTAAAATAGAACTGATTTTCATCAGTGGTGCCTGAAATCTTTCCTGTGTGATACTGGAAAATGTAAACCTTAATTATAGTGTTTAACTACTCATAGAATATCTAAGCAGAATTTGTTCAAGTGATGAATTTCCTGATGTTTTCAGTACAAACAGAAAAAGGATGAGTGGCTAACTGGGGAATAAAGCTATTATGTTGGGTGCATTTTTGGCTTGTGCCAGTGCTAGAGGGCTGCAAGTCAGCATTATTTGTTTAGAAATGCTTGTCACAAGAAAAGTTTGTTACTTTGTGCTGATCTTTGTGCAGCTGGTGAAATCTGCTGACAGGGGCTGTCGATACAGCTTTTAGCCTCATGTTTTATGTTTAAGGGCAGATAATGGGGATGGTTTGCCTGTAGAGATCCATTTGCTCTGAAGTGGCCATGTACAATGTAGTATAAATACACTGCTCTTTCCTATTTTGTGTCAGGCAGAGTTTTTAGAGTTAGAAGTTTTATGAAAATATGCCAGTTGTGTTATCTGTACATTACTGAGAGCTAAATGGTCATGTGATTAGAAACAGGTGCCTGCTGTTCACACTCTGTGTTTGTACTATAATAGTTTGATTTAATTATTGTCTGAGTTAATTCAGTAGCTGCATTTGAGGCTGCCTGGGGCATGGTCTGAAGAAAGCAGAGTGTGCGCCTGGTATTCTACAAGATGCTGGTTTTGGTTTTGGGGTTTGGGTTTTTATTTCCTGACAAACATTCTTTTATTGTTTGTGGGTTGTTTCTTTTAGTTTTTTGGTGTTTTACAAAAGGTTGTGCCCTGTGAAAAAGTGAATCATTCTGGTTAGCTGATCAAACTGAATTAATTGTGCCCATAGTTATGCTGCGTTATGTTGTGTGTCTTCACAGACAGTCTCCAGCCAGAATGGGCAGATTAGGTCGAGGTGGTTCACTCTCCTGTGGTTTATTACCAGTTTTGTTCTCTGGATCTCAGAGAAACAAGATTTGCATGCAGCTCTGCACACATCTGTTACTGCATTTTCTCTGACTGGTAACAAACCACATCAGACTGGAGGATGCCTGGCCAGAGCTCAGCTCTGAGCCTGAGCTGGGGAGCCCCGATGGGGCTGTGCCCCTGCACCCCACTCACACAGCACTGCTGCCTCCTGTCAGCTCACAGCTCAAGAGCTTGCCTGGACATACTTGCAAGGCTGTGGGAGAGCAGGGAAAGGCATTTTCCATGTTGAGTTCTTTAAAAACCGAAGTGCCTTCGTGGCCTCCTGAGTGTCACTGCCACAGTTTAAATAACATCTGCTTCCCTCTCGTGGGGGAGAGGCTCCCTGTGCTCCCTGAGTGTGCTGTGTAGTCAAGTCATGGCAGCTTGCCCACAGGCTTCCTGTGGTTTCCACTTGGGAGTCCTTCTCCTTGCCTGGAAGTTTTCAGGCTTTCTGCTGACTGTGTGCCCACAGCTGACTTCCAAATTACTCTGTGGGATCCAGAAACTGGGTGGCAATAGCAGGGCAAACTTATTTTCTTTTGCTAGGGAAGTTATGTGCATATTAGGAAGTAATATTTCATTCTAAGTGGTAGCAAAGAGAATAGGACAAATACAGTAAACAAATCCCAGATTTCTATTCAGCTGGAGCCAGGCAGTGAGTCTTGTAACTGCCTGTCTTCTAGAGAAATTTTTTCACATTTCTTCTAAGAATCTGTAATCTTTCTTTAATGACATGGTCAATAAAGGACTGGATAGTAAAGTGATTATCTTCCAAACAGCCCATTTGTTTGAAATTCTTTCCGTCGAATTCTGTTTTCCTTTAAAAGTGTTGGTTACTGATTACATGCAGTGGTTTGAGTCCCTTATCAGGAGCCACGCTGAGGCGAGGCAGGTCACTGACACTCCAGCTCAACTTGGGCAATCTGCAGTTGGAATCTGTGGATTAATGCTCAGGTGTGTGGTTTTCCTCCTCCTGTCAGGGGTTGGTTATTACATAACATGTTTTCCTCGTGCAAGTTCACGGTGTCTCTGGGGATATCTGTGCCTGTGCTTCGGTGGCTTTTGTCCACATTCCAGCCCTGCTCTGAACTTCCTGTCCCTGGCGTGCTGGGTTTTCCTAGAACGCTATTTTCAAGTGTGGTAAACACAGCGGGTGGCTTGGCAGGGAGTCAGAGGGATCTGGAGATCTCAGTGATGTGTGACCAAGGGCTGACTCCCAGCTCCGTGTGATCCCAGCCAGTGCAGGAAAAGCAGGGAGTCCTGAACAGTTCCTGATCCTCCTCCGTGCAGTGTTGGAGCTGGGTTAGGACAAGCTGAGATCACAGCGCAGCAGTGAGCACAGAAGTAGTTTATTTGCCCGTTTCCTAGATTTTCTCAAAATTCCTACAGTACAATTCTGAGAGAGAGAGAGAGACCTGCCTACCTGCATTCATCTCCTGTCTCCATCTCCTGTCTCCACACCTTCCAACTTCAGGCACTGTCAGCCTTCCGTGTCCCCCCGCAGCGAGACGGCGCCGATCCCGGTTCCCACCCAGCTCCGCAATTACCAGCGCATAGAACAGAACCTCTCCTCCACTGCCAGCCCCGTGTCGAACCCCCACGGATCACCCAGGTGAGGCTGGGCTTTTTAACTCCTTTCTCTTGGGTCTGGTTGGTGTTTGTGCCCTGGCAGATGTCGCTGCTTTCATGCTGATGTCATTTTTTTTCTCCACACTAAAGAGCCATTTCAGTTATAACGAATAAAAGCCCTTCACAATCTCAAGATTGTTGGATGGGCACTTGAAGTATTTCATGAAAACAGCATGAGCTTGTTCTTTCACTCAAAATGCAGCCCAAGAAGGTAGAAAGATGAAGTCTTGCTTTTTTACTGCTCTTTGTGTATTGCATGGCATTACGTCATGAACTGGAATGTCAGTAATAAGTTATGTTTTGTTTTTTCACACATGTAGTGATGAGATGAATGCTTTGTTCTGTAGAATATCAAGGAAACAATTTTTGGCATGCTAATTAACCAGCTTGTCTCATTACAAAGCTCTAGTGGGCCAGGCTTATTCTCTGCCTTGTGGTCTACAGGATCAGGCTGGTGAAGGTCAAAGACTCATAAATAGACTACTCAGAACTCTGGAGATCTTTACAAAAACAAAACCCAGGGTTTCTTGCATATTTTTTCCAGGATCCCTGATTTGGTTATAGTTGCTACATTCAGGGAAATACCTTTCCCTTAAATGATCTTTTTTTCGTTATCTGACCTGTATATCAGACCCAATACGAAAACTTTTTCAGAATTTTTGCTGATTAAAAAATGGGAATT
The DNA here is from genome assembly GCA_013397755.1 of Cnemophilus loriae. Taxonomy (NCBI): domain Eukaryota; kingdom Metazoa; phylum Chordata; class Aves; order Passeriformes; family Corvidae; genus Cnemophilus; species Cnemophilus loriae. The sequence goes on from VZTF01005898.1 coordinate 682,456, forward strand.
TACAGCAATACCTGTTTGTGAAATAAAAAAAAATTGATAATCGTGTTGTTTGAAGATTAGGGTCTACTAAGGGAAATCTGTTTTAATGTTCTGCAGTTAACAGACTGTTATGGCATTGAAAGTTTAAAAGTCTATGGGAACAAAGGGAATTAAATCTTGATTATTGTCAGTATGGCAAGCTTAGCTTAAGTTCTTAGCTTTCTCTTGAAACACCAGTATTTCCTTTAACTGCTCAGACTCCTCAGGGGGGATTCTGAAGCTTATCTCAAGGAACCAGTGACCACAGTGTGTGTGACCAGTCTCTTACCTTGCCAGAGCCGGAGTTGTGAGGCGCTCCAACACCAGCCCGATGGGTTTCATGAAGATGGGCTCGTGCTCTCCGGTGCCAGCTGACACCGCCCAGGGCGTTGGGCGCAGGTTGTCCACAGGATCTTCCAGACCCTATTCTCCTTCACCACTAGGTAAGCACAGTAGTGCTTAGCAATAAGTAGAGCTTTATCTGGAGCAGTCATTCAGAACTCTAATTCTTGCATGAAGTTAATCTTAAACCACAGTCTGCCCAGCTAGGTCACGTGTGCAGAAGTAATTTCTGTTAAATGGCTCACAGATGTAAACTAACTAGGTTTTCACTTGCTTTATCTTTGTTTGTAAGTGAAGTATAAAGTGTAAATCCCCATTTTGGTTTTGTTTGCATAGTTGGAACCATACCTGAGCAGCTTGGGCACTGTTGTTGTGGACAACTCCAAGGACATGAATCAAGGAGTAGAAACTTCTCAGGTGAGTGACTTTGGACAATGCAATCAGCATTATTTTGATAGAGCTTCTAGAGCATTTTGTGAAGGGATGGGAGAGCCAACACACATTAGAATGGGTTAATAGGAGACACTGAGTTTTTGTGGAAACAGCCCAGTTGTGGCCTGGGTGACACCGTTGCCCATGACTAATTCCCTACACAGTAGGACAGCGACTGAAATGTCTTATTCTCAAGATGAAACAACAACTCTGATGAAGCCTGTCTTTAAAGAGGGCTGGTTTATAATCAGTGGTAGTAACAAGCTTCTCAGAATCTGGTTTTGATAGACCAGCTCTGTCATGCCAGTTCTCAGAAAAGGGAGACAGAGCTGCCAGTGCACAGCGTGTTTTCGTCATTCCCTTGGGAAATCAGCTGGGATCTGATGTTACTGTTGCTAGGCAGTCAGCAAGCTTTGCAAGTCATAAATTATTATGGTATGCCAGCAGAAAAAAAAAAAAGATCAGGAAGAAATAGGACTTGAAGATGTTCTGAGACTGTTAAAGATGGAATTGCAGTGTAATGCCAGAAGGATTGGGTGTAAGAATATGCAATTCAGCAATTTGTTCTTCTTCTCTGTGCGCATTTTGGGTGCATTTTCTTCTTTATCTAAAATGTTATTTATACTTTTTATTTTGTCTTTCTAAGACATGGTGTTGAAACTGCATTGTGAGTTTTTGCCCCTATTTAAACACTTGTCCAAAACCATCTGGAGATGATAGAGCCTTCACTTCTAGGAGTAACCATGTCTGGGAATGGTTTCACCATATGAACGTGTTTCAAAAATTGCCTTTATAATTGCTGTGCCATTGGCTGGCTCAGCAAAAGGAAGGAGTGAATCCTTGGATTTGAAATGGTCTCTTAAAAAGTGAAAAAGGGGTGTGTGTGAAGAGAATAAAAAGCACTGTGTTTGCTTTTCTTGTTGCAACTTTTCTTTGGATAGAGTTTTGTCAGGGTGTTGATTTAGTGCCTTTTGCCAGTATCAAACTAACTTGTAACACACCACAGCACTGTTTTTATGGCTGGCAGGGATTTTACTGTTTCATTTCTTCATATGTTTTCTGCATTCTTTTCCTCCTTGGCTTCACTTCTTAATTTGAAATGACTGCAGTGTTATTTCTGTTTATACAATACCACAAATTGCAGCGAGTCTGTTTCTCAGCATTTAGATGGGTATGGGAAGCAGTTTTTTGCTTTGGGTGAGGTGAGGTCATCTGAGCTGAGATTTTTCTAAGGACTGAAGATGTCTTTCGCAATGGAGCTTCTGAACTAATTGAGCTGTTCTTGCTGCCAGTGGCAGCAGAGGACACGCTTTTAATTCAGAAACCTTCCCTGGGGTGGCAACAACCCTGGAACAGTAACCAGTGAGATTTCAGAGTGATTCTAAAACGACAGGTGAGGACTTTCAGTGCTGTGAGACAGACAAGCAGAGGGATTTCAGGCAAGCAAATTCTTGGCTGGAAAGTTAATGAGAAATAGACTTGATCCCTCTGCTAGAGCTGCAGGCAGACAGGCTGTTCTGAAACCTACTGCCTAATGGAGTGGAATGAAATCAAGATGAAGTAGCTCATATTCAAAATCCAACTAGCAAAAACATGGGCTTAAGGAGGCTGAAAGATGTGTTGTAACAGCTGGGCACGTTACTGAGCAAGCTGCAAGAAGTTTGGGGTGGTTTTTTCGAGCAGGCATTTATGAAATGAAGCCTTATCTCAGAAGATTCTCGTGGCCAGCTTTTAAAAACCTTCTCTTGTTGTATGGTTCATTGTCACTTTTTCTCTCTTCCTTTGATTTTTTTTTTTTTAAAACATGAGCAAAGCTGTCACTTCAGTGTCAGTTCTTTGAGGTTGCAGACGGGCATTTTCTCTGGGAAGCTGTGACCATAAAGCTGAAGTCTGATGTACTGTTTGTAACTTTGCACAGTTCCTTATCATGAGACATAAAAACATACACCAGGAACAGAACATTTCATCAAATTTCAGGCCTAATTTTGAAAGAGGAAGGGCACCTTTGAGGAGGTGAGGTGTTTATAAGAGATATTTCCCCAAAGCCCTCTGTTTAAATGACAACTTAAAGCTCTCCCGTTTGCTTTAGGAGAAACTTTGCACTTATACCTAAGTGTGGACTTCCTCTGTCAGCTTTTGAAAATAGATTCACTCTGACAGACTAAAAAGTAAACGACTGCTCAAAGTAGTGTCCCCAAACTGTTCCATCTGAATAATTTGGTTCTTTTTAGTACCTGGTTTTCCTGCAGGACCATGAGCTGCCTTTGTCTCTGCAAATTAAGCCATTACACACAAAACGAGTCGTTAACATGCGATGTCGGCTCTTGTTTGCAAGAATGTAATTCCAGGCCTTGAGAACCTCTATTCAGCTTGGAATTTCAGTGCTGGTTATGCCATTCCTGCTGAATCCAACGGCTTTACTTGTCTTGGTGCAGGTTGCCAGATGTACTGCAGCTACCAGCACAGCTGGCAGCCTGAAATTGTGCCCGTTTGGCAGCTTGGAGGTCTCACCAGCGTGGTGCAGCAATAGTTCAAATAATCTGTGGGCTAAATCCATTCTCCTTGCTATCTAGTGAGCTAATGATCAAACATGTCTCAATATTCGCAGTTTAATGTTGTTCTCTGGGATTTTGGGCTTCATCAATACACTTTTCAAGCACTGCAAGTGGAATTTTACCTTACTGTTTGTCATCTCCACAGGTTCTCCTATACCACCATCTCAGTCTCCACAGTCGCTTTTAATGGGAGCGAGGTTGCAGAGTGCTCCTACTCTCACAGATATCTACCAAAACAAGCAGAAGCTCAGAAAGCAGCATTCAGACCCAGTTTGCCCATCCTATGCTGGGTATGGATACAGTCATTCTCCACAGCCAAGCAGGCCAGGAAGCCTGGGAACATCACCCACCAAGCACATGGGATCCTCACCCAGGAGCTCAGACTGGCTCTTCAAAACCCCACTGCCCACAATCATCGGCTCTCCCACTAAGGTTTGTTAAATTTGCAATTGGCAGTAACACAATGCCTGAAACCAGGAATATTTTGGAGTTCTAACTTTGGGGGTTTTTGTGTGTTCTTGCTTTTGATCCTTGAAGGCAACAGCTCCTTTCAAAATACCTAAAACTCAAGCGTCCTCCAACTTGCTGGCCCTGGCGAATCGCCAGGGCTTGGCCGAAACCCCGCTGCAGCCTAAAGATATCACTGACCCAAGGGACTTCACACACTTCCACTCCAGCCAGGCAGCTGACAAACAGGCAGGAGAACAGCACAGCAAAACCACCTTTGGCAGGTAGGCACTGCAGGGTTCATAACCCATCCCTGGGGGAGGCAGCTGGGCAGCAGAACTGCACACAGCAGCTCTCAGAGGGTGAATGAGCTGGGAGGGGATGCTGAGGTTTGATGTGTGTGCAACAGAAACATTTTGTACTGGCTATAAATATAGCAGGGACTTCCTGGAGCACTTTGTGTTGCTGTCTAGTTCCCTTTTGTTTTGATTAGCTGAATGTGGAATTTCATTGCCTCGGTAAAGCCTGTTCGGTTTTTGCTTGAGAATCTCTATGACAAAATTTGCAATATAAATTTTTTAAGAGAGAAAGGTCTCTTTATTTTTATGGTTTGCTCTATTTTAGTAGATCCACGATAACGAGCAAGATTTCAATACTTCCTCTATTTTTGTTGAAAAATTCTCTGTAGTAAATACCAAGAATCTTAGTCATCCTTACTTGCAAGATAGATGATATTCCTGAATAACTTATTTTTTGGGAATTCATGTGTTTTCCTGTCCAGGTCTGTTAGTACTGGGAAGCTGTCAGATCAACAGGTAAAGACCACCCTTGGGGGCCAGTTGTACCAAGGCAGTACAGACAGCCTCAACACAGAGAGGCCAATGGATACAGGTAAGGATCATATCCAAGCTGTCTCTGTGTGCCTGGGTTTTTGTGGAATGCCAGCTGGATCACAGTTCTGCTTCCGACTTCAATAATTGGTTCTGACAATTTTTAGCCTGAGCACAGAAGGCTTTTTTTAATGTTTAAGGAGATCTGTTCCATTTCTTTAGCATAGCTTTAAAAATAACCGAGACAGGAAAATACTTATTTCTGTGCTAAACACAGAAATATCTTGGCTGGCTGGAGGGGTTTGGGATTTTCTGGTTTGGTTTTATTTTTAATTCAACATTTGTGGCTGTTTCATTTTCTAATGCCACCTTGATTTATATAATTCTGGGTGTTTGGTTGGGTTTTTTTCTCCTCCTCCCTGAGCTTGTCCCTTGCCACCAGAAGTTCTCCCTTCGGAGCAGGTGGAAGGAGCTCTGCAGACAGGGCTGGTCTTTAGCCTCCAGACCTGCCTTTAGAATTTTTCTGTTGTACTTTTTGCTGCAAAATTGACATCTTCAGGCTCTCAGGGAGTCTCTGTTGCTCTTTTGTGGGTGAGAAGAGAGCACTGAGATACTGAAAGTAAAAAGTTATGTTAAGCTGCACCTTGACTGTTTGTGCCTCACCAAGACTGTCCACTCAGCTTGTTTTATTTCCTGTCAGAACCTCTAACTACTCCAGGGCTTGGATCTGCATCAAAGCACGTTGTGTTGCAGTGCTCCAATTAGCTGCATATAATTACTTCTTGGTGTGATTATATGGAATAGGGACTAACTTGCTGAAATATTCCCTCCCAGCTCCAGCAGGAGCCTATGGAATTGCGATGGCAACTCCATCCATGGGAAGCGGGGCGAGTTCTCGGGCTGTCATGTTCACTGTGGGGTCCCCTCCAAGCAGTGCCACCCCTCCCACCTGCACCCACATGGTCCTCAGAACAAGAACCACCTCAGGTAAGACTTTCCTGGCAGTTGTGTGGACATCCCTCAAAGGCAGCACTTGGGCTTGTCCACTTCTTGGGCCAGTAGCCTGATTGCTGCCTTGCACAGGGCCTACGGTAAAAGCGCTCTGGAAAGTAGAGATGAATATCAGATGGTTTCTGCCTTTTCCCCCTTAAAGAGGGTCAGAGGCACAGATTTACAGTTCAGCAGTGAGTAACCTCCTGTGTACACAGCTTTGCTCCCTCACAGGCAGTATGATCTCTGTAGCAAAGGCTCAGAGGAAAAGTCAGAATTCTGATTTTTGCCTGCTGCCGCGTGTTGTCCCACAAACAGCACACCAAGGGTGGGGGCTGCCAAATGTCAAAGACCTCGAGGTTAAGGGCTTCAGGTGAGCAGTGTGAACCACAGCACAGCCTGAAGTCCTTGTCAGGCATGAATCCCAGGATCTGTTAGGAATTGTCACTGTTGTTACAGCACAGCCTTTGCACTCTCTACAAGAGCAGCGAGGAGAGCCTTCCACGGGGGACTCTGTGCTGGCTCCTCGCATGTCACTTGCTGTCACCCACAGCCCCAGTGCTGAATCAGACTGAATGTGTGTGTTGTTTTTCTTGTAGTTGGATCAAACAGTTCTGGAGGCTCCCTGTGCTCCACTAGTGGCCGTGTTTATATGGGCTCTCCTCCTGGTATTTATATGGGCTCCTCTCCTCCGGGGGCCGAGGCGGCTCCGAGTCTGAAGTACATCCCTTATGGTACTTCCCCTCCCAGCCTCGAGGGCTTTATCACTTTTGAAGCTCCTGAATTGCCTGAGGAGACTTTAATGGAGGTATAGAAACAATCATTTAATGTTTTCTAATGTGTGATGTTGCTGAAACAGATGTGGTAAAAGCTGGATTGCTCTCCGTGTGCTTTGTAGTTTCCTCTGTGCTGTCTCACGTGTTGTGTTTTTTTTGTATAAGATCTTGAAAATATTGCTGTAGCAGTAGTTGCCAGTTTCTCTTTAGTAGTTATTGCTGGCATTTCATATATTTGAATAGGTAACCAAAGGAACATGACTGCTTTTGTCCACCAGAGCCTCCCAGAGAGGCCTCTGTTTAATGCCAAAGGATGTGGGTGCTGACAGTAACAAAGCCCCTCCGGCATTTCATTGCTTCTTCACAGTCAGGGAATGACGTTCCATCCTACTCGTGGGAAGACTGTCCTATATTTTTTAAAATGTGTGGGGGAGTGACACTTTAAAAACCCAAACTGGGGTGGTCTTCCACCAGAATGCTATTCTTGGAGTGTACATTTCTCAAGACAGATTGCTGTTCTGTTTCCTCCTTCACATCTTGCTGGAAGGTTTTGGGTCCTTATTGAATCTCTCTTATGACATGAATGCTTACCAGTAACACTGTATTCTTCCCATAGATAGAGTTTAAAATGTATTTAGACTTGTATTATTAATGAAAATATTATAAACGTTGCTAAGATATATTTGATTAGTTTTGAAGGCTTCTTTTTGAGCAGGAACTGTGCATGTGTAGTGTGTGTTTTACTGACAGAGCAGCAGTAAGTTGTTCACTCCAACTGAAGTTTTTAGCCTAAGGTGTAAACTTTGGCTACAGCCACCTTTTAACACAACCTAATTCTAGAACCAAGTGCAAATTAGAGTGAGGCAGATCAGTTCTTTTGCAGGTATTAAGTCTGTTACATAATAAAAGCCAAATGTTCCTCCTGGCTCTTCTTACAAGTGCCAAGCATACTTTTGTGTTGCTGATAATACAATAAGTAATTTGTCCCACTTGTGATTCCTTTAGTTCCTTAGGTTTCAACACAGAACTCCATGTACCAATTCCTTTGGCTTTGTTGAAAGACTCTTAAGTATAAGCTACAATATCTTGAGTTCATTAACAAAGAGAGAACAAGTTCAGATCTGTTGGGGCCCATTTGGTTCTGTCATCCCTAAGGCTGGCTCCACCACAATGTGATTTGTACACAGAACTGACAGACCAAGAAATCCTGAAGTGATTAACAAGAGTTTTAAATGTGGCTGATGGCTTAGAGTGGTTAAATTGCTGTCATCTTTCCCTCTGACAGAGAGAGCACACAGACACACTGCGCCACCTAAACATGATGCTGACATTTACAGAGTGTGTTCTGGATCTGACAGCAGTGAGAGGAGGAAACCCAGAGCTGTGCACTTCTGCTGTGTCACTGTACCAAATCCAGGAGAGCATAGTTGTGGATCAGATCAGCCAGCTCAGCAGAGAGTGGGGGTGAGTATGCAGTCAAACAGGAGAATTAGTGAAGACTGAACACATCAAAAATGTATTGAAATTCTGCCCTTTTTGCTGGGAGTGATTGTTTCCCTGTAGAGAATCTTTGTAGGAATGAATTTTTTAACAACTGAAGACAGATCAGAAAGAGCAAACGATTCTTTTCTGGTCTGCCAGACTTTTCTGGGGAAAGTGTTGAGTTCAGGTGTGAGGTGCAGCAGTGCATTTCTGAGCATGGGAATTTGTGTACCAGCTTCTGGCAGATCTGAGCCCTCATCCCTTCCTGTTGCCTGAAGCACTGAGGTGGAAGTTGGGAGGGGAGGAGGAATATCCAAATTTGGTTTCACTGGAAAAAACGGTCAATCAGCCCTAATACAAAATCACAAGCAAGGAGAAATATGAGAAATTTGAAGTGGTGGGAAAGGGCAGTTCTACTTCCTGCCTTCTTCCTGAAGTAATTAAAAAAACCCAACAGAAAAACCCTGCAAATTGTTTGCTTTTCACAACTGAGAATTCCAGGGGGATAGGAGATGAAAAGTACACCCAGTCACTTGTGGTGAGATGCTGACCTCGGGCAGAGAGTCCCCACAAATAAGTGCTCCTTTTTAAAGTGTCTGCATTTAAAGCAGTTTGTCTTTGCTGCTGCAGCTCCTAAATGAGCAGATGTCCCCTCACACCCCGTGACAGAGTGTGAAGGGAAGGGAGGGGAGGGGTGGAGCTGCATTTTAAACATCTGTCTTCCTTTTCTGCTGTTGCTGGGTCCTGTGGGCTGTTGTGATTAAAAAGTGGTGTCTGCCCCTGGCTTGAATGCATTCAAAAAAGGTGTTTTGATGCATAAATTACTTTTTTTTTTCCCCTCTTCTCCCTAGACAAGTGGAGCAGCTGGTGTTGTATATGAAAGCTGCCCAGTTACTGGCATCTTCTCTGCATCTTGCCAAAGCACAGGTCAAATCTGGGAAGCTGAACCCATCCACTGCTGTTAAGCAAGGTAGATGCAACATCATCTAATTTGCTTTGCCTGTGAATTTTCTGTGCTGATACATCACTCGGAAAGTTTAAGTTGCAACATTTGTTCGATTTTTCTTCTCTGCAGGAGAACTGTAGATATGTACAATTGCACAATTCTGATAGTAAACAGCCAGAAACAGTTAGAAAATGGGTATTTATTAACTTGAAATGGCAATTATTTGATAGATACCCAAGTCATAGAAGTGGTGGAGTAAATAAACGCTAGAAGCACAAGCTTAAACAAGTTTACTTTGCAAAGCTGAACTTAGGCTGAGTTGTTGTTTTGTTTGGGTTTTGTTTGGTTGGTTCTTTTTTAATTTCTCCTTACCTTTCTCCCAGTTGTGAAAAGCCTCAACGAGAGATACAAATTCTGTATCGGAATGTGCAAAAAATTGACAGAAAAGTTGAATCGTTTCTTTTCGGACAAGCAAAGGTTCATTGATGAAATCAACAGTGTAACTGCAGAGAAACTCATCTACAGCTGTGCTGTGGAAATGGTAAGTCCCTCCTCTTCCCTGAACTACAGGAATTGCTGCCTTCTCTCTACCTCTTCTACATAACCAGAAAATAGAATTGATATTATCAGTGACCACACAGGAAACTTAATTGCTTTAGTGATGAGAGGGAATTGTTTGTGTCACAGAAAAGATTCTGGCAAATGTGCTTAACCCTGATAATGGTGTCGTTGTGCACAGTTAATTTGTTTCTTTACAAGAGAATGCAGGTGTAAGAATGAGCATATTTATCCATATCAAAAAGTTCTTTTATAGATTTTTTTTTTTTTTTGTGCAGAATATTTTCAGTTACCACAGCACAGGTGCTGTGTCCTCTCAGAATCATAGAATGGTTTGGAAGGGACCTTAAAGATCATCTGATTCCACCTTCATTTTGGTGTCTTAGTTACAACAACACATCAGCTAAATTAAAGCTGAAAAATAGGTTCTTGATGACACTTTTAGGTGATTCATTCTGAAATTTTCATTTTGCTACTTGCCTAATGGAGTTTCTGAAACTGAAAATGTCCTGACTGATTGCAGGTGCAGTCGGCAGCTCTGGATGAGATGTTCCAGCAAACTGAAGATATCACATATCGCTACCACAAGGCAGCCCTGCTGCTGGAAGGACTGACTAAAATCCTGCAAGACCCTGCAGATATAGAAAATGTGCACAAGTGTAAGTTCAGCTGAATAATGAAAATTACATGGAATTAACACGCTGTAAAAGAACTCTGGTTATTTATTAACTCGCCTGTCTTGTGCCTCTCTCTGCAGATAAATCCAGCATCGAGCGAAGGCTTTCTGCACTCTGCTACAGCACAGTGGCTGTGTATGAGCAGTAGGAGTATCCTGAGGACCAGATGGTGTGAACATAAGGGACCACATCAGTGATACTGCACTTTTTTCACTACAGCTTCATTGTTGTCCTCGTTCTGCCCCATGTGGAAGATGATTCTTACATTTCTGTGGTGACTACCAAAGAAACAGCAGCATATTCAAAGAGGAGGAATTCCAAAAGTACACTTGCCTTACCGATCCAGCAGCTCCTTTTCCTTCCTAGCAACAGGATTTAAAAGAATCTCTCTTCACATTTCAAACTGATCCTTGTACATGTGCTTTGAACTTGAATGATCAGGGTTTGTTGTTTTTTCCTCGTGAGGTTTTTAGAGAGCGGATCCTTCTGCATCAGGTACAAAAAAAAAAGACATTTCCCTCAGAAGATTCCCTCAAGAGTTTTTAAGTTGGTCAGTAAAATGTGGCCGAGTGGATTTGGGAAACCCTAACCATGTGCAAGTGCTGCTTGAAGCTTTTTGGGGCTCAGCTGCCTTGTCTGGGAGCTCACCTGTTGTACACATGGCTCAGGTTGTCATATGAAGGGATGGCAAACACGCTCTCACCCCGGGGGAGAAGTGGGGATGGAAGAAATTCTCTCCATCTGTGCAAAATCCCCAAGGGGTTTTCAGTTCATGTGGATACAATTTGATGATCTTCTTCCAAAATATTTTGTTTTGCACTAATTTACTAAAGCAACTGTATATTCATTTTTGAAGAACTATATTAAAAAAAAAAATCTAGAGAAAGAAGGCACAATGGACTTGGCTGAATTTCATTTCAGTGTACATAAAATTCTTTTCAGAATTTCAAATGTAGCTTCTAGAAGACTTTCAAACAAACTGTGTAAAAACTTGTATTCATGTGAACCTTTCCATTTTATACCTATTTGTCTAATACTTGAGTAACTACTGCTCTGGACTTTCTCAGTAATAGCAATGTTGAGTTGCTGGTTGTTTGCTTTTTCTATAGATTTGGTTGCATCTTTTGTTGTGCATGCAGTATGTGCATTAATGCCTGCAGTCTTTAGGGGTGTAATGACAGTTCTCTGTAGTTTGTTTCTTGGGCAGTATTACAATAAATACTGTAATCTGAAAGGTTCTGCAAGGAACCATGCAAAAAAAAAAAGGAAAAAAAGAAAAAAAAAAAACAAACCAGAAAATAATGTTGTGGTTTGAGATGCTGATAAAATTATGTAGAATCTCTACATATAGAGTGTGTGAAAAATCAGGATTATTTTGTGTGCATTTTGGGGGAGAGGTGGGAAGCTTCATTTAGCCTTATAGGCATTGTCATTTCAAGCATCCCATGAGATCATCAGGACAGCGATTTGCAAAGTATTTAGGCAGATCAGCTTCTCTGGAAATGGTTCCTATACTTTATTTTTGGGACTTTTTTGTTACTCAACTGCTTGAATACTTGAATAAACCATTCTCCAGGACAAAATCATTTTAATCCTCTTACACACAGTGGTCTGAACTATTTGACAAAGTTGTACAGGGCTTACACATCAAAATATTGTTTCAGTGTTGGGATAACCATGTGTTTCCTTTACTTTGACAGAGTAATGTACTTTTTACCTTATTTATCTGTATGAAATTCCAACAGTTAATTTGAAAGTGTTTGTTTATATAATGTTTGTATTTTTAGGTCTTTAATACGGTGTTTCTACCTCTCCTTTGTAATTGCATGCATTATTCTTGGAACTAGGTAATAACTCACTGAACTGTTGCGTAATAGCCTTTTTATTATGGCCTGTATAAATGTATATTAAGGTAAAAATAAATACTGACACTAGAAGTGTTTCTATGGTACAACTGAGTTTCTGTGTCTCTGTGACCAGAGGTGTTAAATTTAGGAGAAATTCTCTACTTGCCTGGGTAAAGAAATTGCTCAATGTTCCTCTCAGCAGCTGGACCTGCTGCCAGGGCAGGATGGGGCAGCATCCTTGAGTTCATTATCTCTGGAAAGCTCTGGCACAAAGTGTCCCTGAGTTTGTTTTTTCTCTGGCCTTAGGAAGACAATTTACCCTGCTTCTTTTTTTTTTTTCCAATACTTTTTTTTTAACTTGAATTGGAAAATGAAAATGCTAAGTAGGATCCTGGGTAACAGCTGTATGATCTTTCAACGAGGTGCTTATTTGTTGCCTCTAGCAAAGAGGAGCTGTCTGGGCTGCCAGAACAGCATATACAGAGCTAATTGACAAAAGCTGGCAGGAAGTTACAATTTCTGTCCAAAGCTGACAAAAAATGGGCTTTGTTCACCTTACAGCTCACACCCTCTGCCCAGCTGAGGTGTGCTGTGGTTAGCTGATGTGTGGATGTTGTAGTTTTGAGTTGTACCATCCAATTTTCCCCGATTTATTATTAAAAAACCCTCCACTTGTGAGTGGCACATAAAGAGGATGAGGAAGGAGTGAGCTGGGAATGCTAATGGCAGGTCTGAGCCTGAACCTAGGAACAAAGCAGCAGCCTTAATGCACAAGTCTGGGAGATAGGCTGCTTTTCTCAGGAACTCACTGGGTTTTGTTGGTTTTCTTTCTTTCCTTTCAGGATTCAAGCTCATTCTCCTTCCCCTCTTGCCAGCAAGGCTACAGCTGCACAAACAGGAGGAGAAGAAAAGGGCTATTCTTGCAGGCTGTTTTCAGGAGGAGGAGACCAATGTTCATGGCCTGTCTTTCTGCATAAACTCATTCCACAAAGATCCTGAAGCTGTCCTGTCTTTGGCTCTCTGTGCTGAACAGCAGGTGCTTGTTTTTACCAAATACTTTTTTATTTTTCCCTGCCAGCCTCTGAAAGATAGGACTTGAAAGGAGAGATTTGATGTGCTTTTCTAGCTCAGCTCTCCAGCATCTCCTCGAGTGTTCCGCGCTTGCTCCGCTCTGTCCATAGTGCAAAATGTCAGCTGAGGAATCTAAAACACACTTTGATTCTGACATTTGCTGCCTTTTATAAGCAAGAAGTTGAACTCTCAGCCCTTCCTCTGACACAGAGGAGGAAATCCAGTTGATTTAACTTGCAACTAAGATGCTACAAGTTATTCCCAGGAGCGTTTTGAGGGGCGAGTTGTTCCTGGGACTCTCTGGGTTTTGCTTAGTTTCTGCTATTATCGTGTACAGCTACATCAAGTTATTACCACATCACCTCAGGGTTCGGAGGCAATAACTTGTGATTCTCCCGTGTCACAGTGCTGTGCCCAGCTACACCAAAAAGGGAAACTTGCTTTTCATCTGGAGCAGGGAAAGCTGGATCCTGCTGCTTCCAAAGCTTGTTGAGGCTTTGAAATTCAGATAGGCTGGCTTGTGACCTGACTTGTGACCCACCTCCTTTTTGATTCCTGCTTCCTCTCCTATTTTTGGGAGTTTTTTAAATTTAAATTTTGATCCTTTGACTCTTTTGTCTTCTCTGAGCTCTGCTTGCTACTGTCTTTTTTTGACTGTCCAGGATGCCTTTTAAGTCTTTAAGCAAATCTCTTTTTATCCTGAACTTCCCCATCTGACCCGAGCCACAGCCCTGGCCGCGGCTTTCCCCAGAGTGCCCCCACAGCTCCTCCTTCCTGCAGAGGATCGAAGTCTATCGGGGTAACCCCTCTCCTGAGGTCTCCAAGTCAGCTGGAGCCCAGCTGAGGGAAGCCTTGGCACTGCTCCTTGGGACAAACACCTTTTCAATAGGCTTTTGTGCCCGGCAGGCTCCCCGCTCCTCGCTGCCTGAAAGCCAACCGAGTGCCAGTGGGGCTGTTGAGTCTTGTTGCAGTCCTTGTGCCAATCATTCCCATTGTTTCTTTGTGTCCCCTGCACATTTTCCATGGCCTGAACTCTGTCCACAATGCAGCCCACAGACCAGGGCCCTGTGTGACACAGTATCTCCTTCTTGTGAATGTGAGATCAGCCACAGCTTTCAAAACAAGTGATGCCATAAATGAACTGAGCTGCATTGATTCCTGGAGGTTCCTTAAAACCTCTCCCTGTTGTTCATCTTCTGTGCCCGCTTTTATGGTCGAGTGCTGTTTGGGTTTTGTATCTGCCCATCTTGTGCCACTGGCTAGGTTGTGTGACTTCCAAAAAACACTTGGAATTTGAGACTAGGCAGACATTTAAGCAGAGACTGAGGATTGTAGCTGAAAACTAGAAGTTCTGTGAGTGTGATGTGCAAGCTAAAAGGACATTTATTGATTAGCTGTGTGATTTGGTGGACTCTTGAAACCAAATACTGCACAGTTCATCTTCCAAATCAAAGTCCTCCTCCCCCAGGCTCTGCTGGGTGCTTTTGGAAGCAGAGTAAAGATCAGCATAAAGGGCTGCTCCCCAGGGCAGAGCAGGGCACAAGCCTGTCTCATTGCTGTTTATTGGCTCCAAGAGGGGAGTGAGGGCTACAAGGAATGAGGGGAGGGAGGAATCTTGAGCTCAGCTTCTCCATAAAACACCTCTTGCTGCTGTAACTACAGATTAGAGCCCCGCCAGCACTGCTCACTTCCCAGTTCCTCTGCAGTTCCATTGCTTCCCCCGAAATAGCTCCCTTTATTGTTTCTTAGTGATTGAATTAAAATAGCAAACACTGCCAGCTCCCAGGCGTGGGGAGCACGGGGTATTCCTCTGTCTCACTCGGGATCCCACACTTCCCTGAAATCCACGTGTCTCACCCAGCTGAGACTCTGCAATGCTAAAAACACCCTCAGCCTCGTCTCCTGTCCCTAAATGGCCAGAAGCTGTCCCTAACAAGGACCAAAAGGGACTGCCTCCCAGGATGCTGCCTCATTTCTGCAGAGCTTTATCCCTGCTGACCACTGGGATAACTGGGAGCTGGGACATTTGCTCCCAGTGTGTGCTGCCAGGTACAAGCAGCACTGTTGTGACGTGAAAACTCTCCGGGCTGATGGGTTAGAATTTTACAAGCTCCGGGGAATCCATCCACCTCCCTGCTCCTGCTGCCATCCTGGGTGGGAGCACTGCAGCACCGTTTCCCCAGGCACACCGTAATGCTCCATGCTGAGAGCTCAGGATTGTACTCTGATTGCAGTACCATTCATTCCTTATCCAGTTTCCCTTGCGCCTGCACAGATCTCCAGCCTGCTACGGGGGAGTATTTGCAGCAAGTAATGGTCCTGTGAGGAACATTCCTGCTTCTACCCATCTTTTCTTCGATGCAAACCCAGCTTCTCTCCATCCACTGCCTGGAAAGGCACTGTCAAGCCCAGCCTGTTTTTCCTTCCCGTGTTGCCTCCTGCACACGAGTGTTAGCAGCTGCTCATGTCATTCTTCTCCACAGTGGGGTGTTTACTGCCGAAATCTGTGCAACAGCTTGTGAAATCTTCCCGTTGAGCCATAGCCCAGGAGGTGCCAGTGAAGCCAACTGACCACAGAAGCCAAGCTTGGTGTTTGGGGGGAATTGTGGTTCTGCACAATCTGAAGCCAAAGGGCACTCCCAGCCTCGGAGGGCCGTGTTGATGTGGGAAAATGGGATTAAACTTTGCGGGAGAAGGGGTGCTCTATGCTAGGAGCCCCCATGGCCTGGGCAGGAGCACCCAGGTGCCAGCCCTGTGTGTCACGGAGTGTGCTGGGCATCGGTTTAGCGGGGTACAGCTGCAGCTGAGGAGCTTTACCAGTAAACACCCTGGCTAAATCGTGTCAGGAGAGGCAGCGTGTAACAACCTGCGTGTAATTTTTAAATAATCCCCGTGCCTTTCTTAGAACAAGTTCTGGCAGGTCTAATTTTAACCGGAATGTGCCCAGCCTTGCCTGAGCTCCTTTCTCTGTGGCTTGTTTTTTTTTTTCTGGCTCGCTTCTCATGCCAGGACTGTATCAAGGTTAATTCGACCGTCCTGCCGGGCTTTCCCTGCCTCCCCCAAAGCAGCACCTGCCCGGCTTTCCCGGCCCTCCGTGGCAGGAGGCGGCCGGCAGGGCAGGGCCACCCGCGGGTGCCGCTGCCCCGTTCGTTCCCCGCTCCCTTGCCCCGGTAAGGCTCCGCACGGACTCTGCCCTCCGCCCGCAGAGGGGCCCCACGCCCCGGCAGCGTTTCACAACCGGCCCGGCAGTGCCAGAGCCGCCGGCACCCCCGGAGCCCACGGAGGACTGCGGCAGCCTCGCACCCCGCCCGCAGCGCAGCGAGCGCGGCAGGAGCAGCCCCGACGGTGGCGGCCAAGGTAGCGGCGGTACCCCGGGGGGGACACGACCTTCACCCCGCTCTGCTTTTTCCCCCTTCTTTCTCCTCTCCCCCACCGAGACCCCCGGGCTGGGAGGGGGGGAGCGGCGGCCCCGCGGCCTCGCCCGTTCCGCTTCCGTCATGTGAGCGGAAAGAGGAAGCGGCTGCGGCGGCGGCCACCCCGGTGGGCGGCGGGGGCGGAGGGCCCTGCCCGGGGCGGAGGGCACCGGCCGGGCGGAGAACCGGCGCCTCGCAACCACCGTGCCGCAACCACTGCCACGGTTGTCGCCTCAGCCCCGCTGTCGCTCGGGGGGGACGGGGAGGGGTCGGGTCCCCATCCCGCCGTGTCCTCGCCGAGTGTCGCTCGGTAGCGCGGTGCGCGCACGGAGCCCGCGCTCCGCCCCGCCGGGAGCAGCCCCCGGCTTCCCCGGTGCCGTCCCCGCGCTCCCACCAACGCCCTGCGCTGCTTTCCAAACTTTTCTAACTCGGGGATTACGTAAGGCTTCAGAGAGATGCGGCTGAAGTGGGGGCGAACGGCGGCGTGTTCGCTGCCCGGAGATGGGGCGGGGGGTGCGGCTGGAGGGTGGGAGCGTGTCCGGGGCTTCTGGGGACCGGCCGGGGTGTGTGCGGCGGAGGGAGGGCCCGCGGTGAGCTGGGTGTCGCCGGTGTCTCCTCAGCGCTGGGCAGCCATGGAGAGGATGCAGCAGATCGTGGGGAGGGCGAGGGCCGCCTTCAAGTCGGGCCGGAGCCGCCCGCTGGAGTTCAGGATTCAGCAGCTGAAGGCCCTGGAGAGGATGGTGCAGGAGAAGGAGAAGGAGATCCTGGCAGCCCTCAAGGCGGATCTGCACAAGGTCTGGGTCGGGGAGTTTCTCCCATCAGCCGTGCACGGACAGAGCTTGGCCCTAAAGGGAAAGTGGGAAGGCCAAAGGCTGCCTCGGCTGTGCTAAATGGCTTTTGGTCTTGTCCCCCTTGGCCCTGGCTCCCACTGTGGCCTGCAGATATCTGCTGCCACCATTTCTAAGAAGGAATTAGTCTAAGGCAGGACTGCAAAGGCAAATCCTGGCTGTCAGATTTTGGGTTCTGCCTCACACACCCAGACTGGCCATCTCTGGCCAGGGGTCCCTTGGGGCAGCACTGCCAGTGACACACACTTTGAAGCAGCAGGGCTGTGATGGTGGTGGCTGTGGGAGGTGGGTGCCATTGCCATCCCCTCCCCAAACTCCCTGTTGTTTCAGTGTGGGCACAACGCCTACAGCCATGAAATTCTGGGCGTGCTGGGGGAGCTGGCCCTGGCCATGGAGAAGCTGCCATCCTGGGCAGCCCCTCAGCCCGTGAAGAAGAACCTGCTGACCTTGAGGGACGAGGCCTACATCAGCTATGAGCCCCTGGGCGTGGTGCTGGTCATCGGGGCCTGGAACTACCCGTTTGTGCTGGTCATGCAGCCCCTGATCGGGGCCATCGCAGCAGGTGGGGATCCAGCACAGCCTTGGTGGGCCTTGGTGGGGTCATGGGTGGAGAGGATGTGAGGGCTCAGTGTCCGCGCTGCGTCTGCCCTGCAGGCAATGCCGTGGTGGTGAAGCCGTCGGAGGTCAGCGAGAACACGGCTCAGCTGATGGCTGAGCTCCTCCCACAGTACCTGGACAAGGTGAGTGTGGCCCCGTGCCTTGACACGACTGTCTTGATCTGTCCTGCTTCCAAAAGGGCTCCTGCAGGTTCGAGCCAAATCCATTGCCTGCTCCCTTCAAAGGAGCATAGGCAGGAGGCACAGGAAGGGTTGAATTTCTGTTAGAGTCCAAAGGTACGTTGACAGATTCTCCCTGTGTTTATGTGTGTGCTTATGTAGCTCTGCTGCAGTGTGACAGCCTTTTTGACACCCATGGCCATATGGAGAGGTGTGTGTGCACTTCTCACTGCAGGAGCTGCTCTTTTGGAGCTGTGCTGGGGGTGCCCTTAGGTCAGCACAGGTTGTGTAGGATGCTGGCGCTGCCTGGCTCTTCCTGAGAATTGGGCACTGTGTGTTCCGTGGCAGTATGCCCTGGGTTTTCATGTCCTGCTGAACTGCACTCGGAGGAGGAGGTGTTATTTCTGCTCCTCTTGCCTGGTAGTTCTGTCATCCCTTGCACAGTGTCACTGAGATAGACTGGTGCTGTGACTGCACAGGGCCCCGTGGAGTTTGCTCCAGGGAGTTAGCACCTTCTCTAGGTGGGAGGCAGGAGCAGAGGAAGGAGACAGCCCTTGGGAGAGCCTGGCACTCATGTGTGCCCCGACTCTTACTGTGCGGGAGCAGCTCCACAGCCAGACTCAGCCCTGGCCTCTGCCTCCAATTCTTTTAGTTCGTGTGGCACAAAGTGGGAAATGAAATTTCATTTCAGGGGCAGGAGCAGAGCGTATCTCTGTTACCACTGCATTTTGTCCCTGTCATGAAGTAGCCCACAAATCAGTCTGCCCTCTGCTGCATGCAGAGCTGCTGCCTTCATGTAAGTTCTTTGAATCAAGGCAGCTCTCAGGCTCATGTTTGCCCTGCAGGAGCTGTACCCCGTGGTCACTGGAGGAGTTCCTGAGACAACCGAGCTGCTGACCCAGAGATTTGATCACATCCTCTACACTGGCAACACTGCAGTGGGCAGAATTGTGATGGCAGCAGCTGCCAAGCACCTGACCCCTGTGACCCTGGAGCTGGGGGGGAAGAGCCCCTGCTACATCGACAAGGACTGTGACCTGGCTGTCGCCTGCAGGTCAGGTTGTTGCACCCTTGATGAGGCCTCAGCACTGGGGCAAAAACCCCATGGGGCAAGGGGCCATCTCTGGGCCAGCATCCCCAGCTGAGGTGCTGCCAGCTGAGTTGAGGGGTGTGGAAGGGACTGAGCATGGGGAAATCATCTTCCCTTCCTCCTGCAGGCGGATAACGTGGGGCAAGTACATGAACTGTGGGCAAACCTGCATCGCCCCAGACTACATCCTGTGCGACCCATCCATCCAGAGCAAGGTGGTGGAGAACATCAAGGCCACTCTGAAGGTGAGGGAGGAGTCCCTCGTGCTGTGGGAATGGTCCCTATTGCATCCCAGGTGTGATTTCCTGGAGCTGTGGCTGTTGGAAGGTGTGCTGAGCACTTTGTTTCTGCTGTGCCCTTTGTCAGGAATTCTATGGGGAAGACGTGAAGTCGTCTCCGGACTATGAAAGGATCATCAACAAACGTCACTTTGAGAGGGTCAAGAGCCTGCTGCAAGGGCAGAAGATCGCTCATGGAGGAGAGACTGATGAGGCCTCCTGCTTCATAGGTGCTCCTGGCAGCTGCTGAGGAGGGGGGTTGGTAGTGGGTGCTTTTTGGGGTCTGTGTCTTACTTGGGTTATGTTGAACAGACCAAGGTCGTGTGATGGGCCAGGTCTGTGTCCTGCTCATGCTGTTCTCCCCTTCTGCTGTTTGCCTCAGCACCAACCATCCTCACCGATGTTTCCCCGGAGTCAAAGGTGATGGAGGAGGAAATCTTTGGACCAGTGCTGCCCATTGTGACCGTGAAGAGCGTGGAGGAAGCCATTGAGTTCATCAACCTTCGGGAGAAGCCCCTTGCCCTGTATGTGTTCTCCAACAACAAGCAGGTGGGTCTGGGCTGTGCCAGAGGAGATGAACACTGTTGGCATGTAGCTCCCTTCCCCAGTATCCTCAGTTACGTGGTCTGGTCTCTTCTTTGAGCCTTTTTCATGTTTTGGTTTGTTTGTTTTTCTAGTTAATCAAGAGAGTCATCTCGGAAACCTCCAGTGGCGGTGTGACTGGAAATGATGTCATTATGCATTTCTTCCTCTCAACTTTGCCTTTTGGTGGTGTTGGTAAGTTACTGGAGCTCCTTAAGAGCTGGGATTTAACTGCACAGTGTGTCCCAGGGAACAACAACTCATGGTTTGTGTCTGGGAACCCCTGTGCCTGCCCAAGGATCTCTGTGCAGCAGGTCTTGATAATAATGGTAAGTTCTGAGGGTGCATTAGGACAGGGGCCAGGAGGGAAAAATCTTTGGGTGTATTTTTGGAAAGACCGAAGCATTTATTGCAGCCTGATGGGAAAGGTGCATTAAAACCATTAGCTGCAGTCAGGGTGATTGGTGGAAGTGAGGTGAGGAAGAAGAGGGCTGGAGTACAGATGGACATTCTAGAGACTGAGAAGTGCTGCAGGGGAAGGGTCAGTTGTGCTCAAGTGGACAGAGGTTTGGCTGGCTGAGCCTGAGCAGTGACCTGCCTGGCCGTGTCCCTCAGGTCAGAGCGGGATGGGCGCCTACCACGGCCAGCACAGCTTCCAGACCTTCTCCCACCGCCGCTCCTGCCTCATCAAGGACCTGAAGATGGAGAGCACCAACAAAATGCGGTACCCACCTGGCAGCCAGAAGAAGGTGGATTGGGCCAAGTTCTTCATCCTGAAGCGGTTTAACAAGGCCCGAATTGGGCTCTTTGTCCTGACCCTGCTGGGGGTTGTGGCAGCGGTGATGATTAAGGTGAGTTTTGGGTCTTTGCTGTCTGTGGCAGTGCATGTGCCATTTACCTGATCTGTTCTTTGCTACTACAGCCCTTTCATAAAGCCTGACCTCTTTTTCTGTCCTGAGATTTATGATATCTGTCCCACCTTAAATTCTTACCTTCTCAGTCTTGCAAGGGGTCTGTAGAATAGGAGAGATCTCACGGGCTGCTGTACTCCTTGTTGCTCTTCCCTGGTAGGTGACACCCGTGGGATGCTCCCTCCAGAGGCAGAGGTCGGTAGTCTTGGACTGGTTAGGAGTGGTTTCCATTCCAGGGCTTCCTTCAGCAGCGTTTGGGCTGCCTCACAGCCCAGACAGCTGCAGTCTGTGCCGTGGCACCCTGGGGAGAGAAGCTGTGTCCCAAAGCTGGGGTCAGCGACGAGCTCTTGTTCCTCCTCGCCCGCTGCAGCCCCTGTGTGACCTCAGCTCAATTATTCCAATTTCCTCCCTTGTTTCCAGCTGGGTAGTGCAGAAGGGTGGGATGTCCTCTCCTCTCTGCAGGAGGCAGAGGCTTGCAGGAGGCTCAGGATGCCTCCTGAGGTGGAGGAGCAGGATCTGAATCTCTAAGCGTGATCACTGTTGGTTGTCCATGTCTGACAAACCAGACACTACGTGTGCCTTCACTGACTGCTCCGTGGGGTTTAGTGAGCTTAAGGGAGCAGCTCCTGAGGGCACAGGAGGTGACAGGGTGGACCAGGACTCTGCCCTTCAGTCTGTGTAGTTGCTGCTGCAAGGAGACACTCAGGAGCCTGACATCCCGGGGAAATAACCTGCCCACGTAATCCAGGAAGAAATGTAAGAGCCAAGAACTGGCTCAGGCCTCGAGGCAGCAGCCAGGGAGGCAGGCCCTGTGTAGGGGAATGAGGGGGGGGAAACTCACGGCATCTCGAAATCATTTGGGTTTCTCAGAGCCACCAGTCTGTGCTGAAGAGAAAAGCCCTCTTGGTTGTGCTGGCTGTGCAGAGGCTGGGCTGGCCCAGCGGGTGGTAAGGAGGAGCAGGTTTCAGAGCACTGCTGTGGCTGTCCCGGTGAGGTAGGAGCCTTTTTCTTCTCCTGTGTGTAGACCTAGCTTGAGATTGGGAAGAGCTTTGTAGACGAGTGAATGTGGGGCTTGGAGAAGGTTTCCCTCTGAGCCAGAGCACGATGCTTTCCCTGGCATCTGAGATAAGCAGTGCATGCTGAGGGGCAGCAGGCAGGAGAGCTGCACGCTGGGGAACTCCCTGACTGAAGGGGCTTTGCTTCAGGCTGTTCTAGAAAGGGAATTGGTTTTGTCTCAGCAGATCCTTCACAGGACGTTGGTGTTGTGTTTTGCTTTCACAGGTGGTTTACTGATGAAGAGAGGAGGAGGCACCATGTGCACGTCATACTCTGGGTGCTCTTTGTGTCTGTTTCCTTAAGCTGGGAAGTCATTATTTTCTTTTGTTCTGGGTGATTTCAGTGAACTGTCGAGCACACAGAGTAGCCTTAGAGAGGCACTAACCACGAGAAGGCTCAGATTCCTGGTTACTTAAAAGCCATGCTGGAACAGAGGGACCAGTGGGGCCAAGCTCTCCGAAGGAGGACTGCAGAGCAAGAAATTCCAGTCCCTACCTCCACCCCGTGCCATGCAGAGCTTCCAGGGACACAACAGGTTCTTGCACCAAACCACTCACCTTCCTTCAGCGACCAACAGGAGCTGAAGTTTCAGCAATCCTTGGATTGGCAGTGTTTTCCCTGCAGTTTTGGGGATGGTCTGAACACCCACCCTCGTGGTGACAAGCCTGAGACAGGCCGTGCTGCCCGATGTGTTTGGCCAAGAGTGATGGCCGTGAAGAAACCCACTGGGGTTCCCCTTGCCATTTAATTGAGGTGAAACGTTCTCATGGATCTCTGCAAACCAGAATCATTCACAGGCTGGTCAGGGGCTGCTTGCTGGGTTCTGGGTTTCATCATGTGCCTTCAGCAGTTAGAAAATTCCAAAGGTGATGCTTGCACTGCGTGTATTGTGCTGATGAGTGTCTCGCGCTGGAGCAAAATAACTTTCAGGCTTGTTTAGAGAATGAGAATGACAAATACCTTGTGATTATCCCAGCCCCACGCTCGCTTATTCCCAGTGGGATGGGGAAGCCAATTGGAAGAAAGTGAGAAAACTTGTATGTTGAGATAAAAATAGTTTAATAGGTGAAGTGAAAACTGGGCTTGCAGGCAGATGAAAGCAAATTAAGGAATTTGTTCATTAATCCCCCTCATCAGGCAGGTGTTCAGCCATCCCCAGGAGAGCAGGGCATCATCACACCTGGTGGTGACTTGGGAAGACAAACACTGTAACTCCCAATGTCACAAATCCAAAACAGCACCATCCTACTATGAAGGAACTTAGTGACTGCCATGAGAATTAACTTCATCCCAGCCAAAGCCAGTACTGAGCTGTTCCTGGTCAGATTCCTCCAAGGGAAAACAATTACTGGAAAGAGTGTGCTCCTTCGTGTTCGAGCTTCTCAGGATGCTGTGATCTTGCACTGGGGGATAATGTAGGGCTTGTTCTAGCTTGGGGGAAGGATGCTGAAGGAGTTGAAGGTGAAAGAGCCTTAGAAGTGTTAATGTTAGAGCAGATTAAAAAATTATTACTACATGCAATTAATATAGAGTAGAAAATTATATTTACTGTGCAATAAGTGGGATTTCTTCATGTCTGGTGAAAATCCATGTGCTCAGCCTTTTTGATGATACATTTTGCAAGCCACTAAATAAACACTTGAGAATTTAAATAATAAATTGAGCGTGGTAAGTGCTTGCAGTCTCCTGAGGAATCCTGCCCTGCTGGTCCCAGCTCTGGCCATGGCTTGGCTGAATGGCACACGCGTGTTGTAAGGTGCCTCTGCCCTGGCACCCTGGGAAGGCTCAGAGCTCTGATGGGCACTGAAAATGCTCCTGGAGCCAGCAGAGGAGCTGGCCTGTCTCCCCCATGCAAATCCTTGCCTGGATTGCCTCCCACCTGCCTGGTTGGGGTTTTTTAGGTCCCGAGTCTGAGCGTTGTCTCCCGACAGCAGCTGCGGCACGTGGGCCGCGCGTCCCCGGCCTCGTGCGCCCGGTGTGGGCAAAGCCACGTGGTCCCTGCCGTCCCACACCGGGGCTGAGTCACTGCCCTGGCTGGATGCAGCGATCCAGGGCTCCACAGCACCGCAAAGAGTTGGGTAAAGGGCATCTTGTATCCAGCAAGAGCCCTGGGCCAGGGCCAGCTCTGTCGTGGGAGGAGGGCTCGCCCCCAGCCATGGCAGGGGAAGGGCTTGTGCCTTCTTGCACTCGCCACAGGAAGCTGGTGGAGAGAGAAGCATCTCTGAAGGTAACTTACTTTTTTCCTCGCCTTTTTTCCTCCTTTTTAATGAGTCACTTGCGTTCTTGGGCTGTGTCAACGCAGCTGTGGCAGTGGGCTGGGAAGGGCAGGATTTAATCGTTGTCAGGGCATCTTGGTGTCTTGTTTGGTTGGGCAAGGATGCAGGACCAGGTCTCCGGTCCTGGCTAAAGAGTGCAATGCTGCTCCTGGAAAGCAGGGTGAAACCTCTGCAGTGTTTTGTCATGTTCCTGTGAAGACGTGTGAGGGCCTCGGGGTTATGGGGAAGATGGGTGCAGGCTGGCTCCGGGCACACAGCTCTGCTTCCAGCTGGCTGCCCACCCAGGCCGTGGTCATCTCTGTGTTCTGGCTCCTTGGGAACATCACTGCGAGCAGAGGGTGGAGTGGCTGGTGGGTTTGAGGGTATCCTCAAGCTTAGAGGAAGCACCCCCAGAACAGGATCCATCAGCCAAGCCCAGACTGCTGTGAGAGGTGCCACGTGCAGGCGAAACAGGGCTTGGATGCTGAGCACTCAGCTTGGGAGCAGGAGCTCCTCTCCAAGAAGGAGAACGTGTTCCAGCCTTGCTCTGGGTGGGACTCCTCATGGTGGTGTTCCCCGTGCTGAGCAGCCCTCGGCGGCCCTGTGGTGAGCTGGGTGTCGCCGGTGTCTCCTCAGCGCTGGGCAGCCATGGAGAGGATGCAGCAGATCGTGGGGAGGGCGAGGGCCGCCTTCAAGTCGGGCCGGAGCCGCCCGCTGGAGTTCAGGATTCAGCAGCTGAAGGCCCTGGAGAGGATGGTGCAGGAGAAGGAGAAGGAGATCCTGGCAGCCCTCAAGGCGGATCTGCACAAGGTCTGTGTTGGTGGGGGTGTCTCCACTTTGCTGTGCGTGGACAGTGGGTAACCCTGAGCAAAGCACGAAGGCCAAGGGCTGCCTTTGCAGTGACAAATGGTTTTTGTTGTGTCCCCCACCGTAGAACTGGATGACTCTGACTCTCCAGGGTGCAAGGTGGCCGTGGGAGGTGGGTGCCTTTGCCA
>VZTF01005900.1:0-32758 GCA_013397755.1 Cnemophilus loriae
CAAAGTAGCCTGGTTTTGGGCAGCCAAACTGCAGCACATGGTCTCTGGAGCCTGCGTACTCTTGGTCTGACTTAAGCCCCGAAAACCCAGGCCTTAGTCACTGTTCCTGAGCCCCAAATCCAGCCATATGAGCCTGGTTTCAGTCAGAAATGCAGGATTTAGTCTGTTTTTAAGCTCTGAGCCTGAATTTTGAGCCCCCCAAACGCAGCTCTCAGCCTCTCTTTGTGAAGCACAAAAATTGATCAAGTGAGTCTGGTTCTGAGCTCCCAGAATACAGCCGAGGGTCTCTCTGTGAGCTGAAAGCTGACCCAGGCGTGGCCGAACCCCAGCCCGCAGCTCCGCACCAGCAGCCGCTCGCTCACACCCACCCTCGGAGTGGGATTGGGAGGGGAATCAGCGACAAGACCCAGCCCAGGCGGTGAGATCACAACAGTTTAGTAATAGAAAGGAAGAAACTTGTAATAACGTAACATTACTGACAGCACATGCTACTAGTGGTAGGAACAGTAACAGAGACAACAACCATAATGAAAAGATTATAAAACAAATTTTATTAATATATACACACTTTAGAAATTTTGTCAAACCAGTATCAGTAATTTCTGATGCATATCAGGACAAACAGATATTTGGGAAGTCTTTCAGCCTTCAGCAGAAGGCTTCTTCGAAGGAATTGAAGAAATTGGCATTGGTGATCAAAAGTAACTGTTCCTGAAATATCAGGGGTGAAATTTCAGCCATTTGAAAAGTCAGGTGCTGCCTTCAGTTGTGTTTCTGCCATAGCAGAGAGACTTCTGGTTTCCCAGAAGAATGCCACACCTTAGTTTGAAAGGTGGAATGTCCTGTGAACATGATTTCTGATTTGTGTCTGCATCTTGGCAGTGTAGATTTCAGTGTGGAATCTGCTACAGGGATGGAATTGTCACCCATTTATAGGAATGTATGGAACACCAGTGTGCCTGAACTGAATTTTTCTGTTGAACTGCATGTCCGTTCAATTTGATCCAGTATGAGTATTTGTATTTTGATGCCTGTGGCATAATGCTTGTATCCCATTGGAAAGTCTCCAAGAGAGGCACTCCTCCTTTTGCCTCTGGAGGAAGCACTGTCAGAATGCCTCGGCCGGCAAACCTGGGTGCTGGACTGCTGCTCACTGACAGGAAAGCCCCCGTGTGTTTGGGGCTTGTTCCGTCAGGTTCTGAGCCTGGAAATGAATTCTTTACCTCCGAGGAGCTTGCAGAAAGAGACCCCCCAGTGTGTGATATGTGCTTGTTAACCGTGCAGTAATAACTGTGCCAATGTGGTGTCTTTGGAACAGNATATGGCAGTTGCTGTTGCTGTGGCATTCCTTATGATCTCTCTATTCAAGAGCTGTTCGCCGTTGCTAAACCTCACTTCCCCCTCTACAGACTGTAGGACTTTTCATAATGTTAATATGAAGACCTTATTTTATAATGTCTGGTAGATGTCCCTAAGAACCACAGGTGTGGTGGTTCTACAGCTGCCAGCAGCGCTGCCAGGCTGCTCTGGCTGCAGAAGGCGTCACCTGCCTTTAGTGCACAGAGAGGGTGGCTCTTCCTGACACTTTTTTGTCAAAACTGCTTGTTTGAGAGCCAACCTGCACAGCACACCAGCATTCCAGCCAGCTTCTTGTAACCAGCACTGTCTGAGTGCACAGAAGTCTCCAGCTCATGGCTGATTTACAGTGATCTACAGCTGACTGGGGTCCTAAGTTCCCACTGAAGCCCAACGCTGAGACATCCCCAGTACCTTGTCAGTGCAGGTGTTGAATCCTTCACTGAATCAGAGGGCACAAGATAGTCCCAGTACTCAGCCTCCTCCAGAATGGAAAGACATGACAAGCTGTAGACAGGCACCCCAGATCAGACTGGAGGCATTATGCATTTATTGAAAGTGGAAAGGAAGAAACTCGTCACGTTTTTTATCTTCCAGGAGACCATGCTCAAATTAAGTCTTCATATACTTGTGGCAGATGAAATACTCATCAGCTCAGTGATTCTGAGCCTTATCCTCCCCCTCCTATGGAAGTGGTACAAGTGAGAAATTAACTGACAACCACTAATGCAATTAAAAGCTTTTCATCTCTAGTCACCACTTTCTACATGCTCCAAATCCCAGCGACTACGAAAACGACCTGATGTTTTCACTGTATAATGGAGTGTGTGGGACTGTGTCTTACTCCAGTACTTCCTAAGTGTCATCTCCATCCCCACAAGGACATGGACCAAGACTTGGGAGCGCACAGCCCTGCCCTGCTGCCTTACCTGTACAGCCTTTGTCAGTCTGTCACGGCTGCAATGCCACCTTCAGATGAGCAGGGGCAGCTATTGCTCTCCATGGAGGACAAGTGCAGAGGTAGAGTTCTTTGTCCATTAACTTCAATTAAAACACTTCATTAGTTATCATTAACAACATGGACATCACACTTGGCTGGCAAAGGTGGCCCATCCAGACAGCTCTAATCTAACATTCACTGCAGCACTATTCTTATTTTTTTCCCTAACAGTAATTGAGCTATTTCTGGTTTAAGAGGAAGAACCAAGAACCCTCCATCACCTGCCACTATTTTCCACAGTCAGTGAAGTCTTGAGCAGCATCGCAGCTTCTGCAAACTGATACAGAAGCAAATCAGATCCAGTTGTTTTCGACCTCCTCTTCCATGCAGCCTAAGTGTATGTTAAGAGCAGCCCGTGCACTGAACTACCAGCACTGGGCACATAATTAAATGGCGGAAATGGAAATTAATGTTTTCTACTCACTGAAAAACAAGAAAATATTTGTCCCTGGCACAAAAGCAGTGGTTTTAAGGGTAAGTGTCTTTACTTTTTGAATAACAACACAATTAGAGCAAAAATCACCAAAAAAAAAGTGTCCCTACTATGGCATTTACCTTCTCTCAGATGCTGTTCCACATAGCCTGTGGCAGACTTCACCAATGACCAGATGAACATCACCTTTAAAACACCCCTTCCCCAAATCCAGTCACTCTCCAGATGTGCAAATATGACAGAGGAAGAAACAAGTTGTGAACAACAGGCAATTTCCAGAGGCACTATGGCAATCCCCTGCTAAGCACTCTACCAAAGCCAGGGAGTTCCCCAGCCTGTCAAAATCTTCTGTGCCAATATTCCACACACCAAAAGAACAGTTCCTGCCTACAACAGCACAGAGGAAACCACTTAGCAATTCCAAAACCTCAAGCAGAACAAACTCACAAAATATTAACAAAGATATTTCAACATCAGCTTTGATAAACATGTTTAATAATCCGCTACTTTACAGGACAGTTATTTAAAAGCTGGGGCTTCAAGAGAAACATTGAGACTTCGAAATCCACACCTAAGACCTTGAGACATCAGGGGTTTGTTCAGCCTACCAAGAACTGCACAAGAAGCTCAGAGTTGTGGTTTTGCTAAAAACGGACAGTGTACATAGGGAAGGGAGTCACTGTCTTTCTACACTGCCCTGGATCAGCAACAGCCATTCCCAAATGTGTGCAACACCCACAGGCAAAGCCAGCACTCAGTTCCATCAGTGTTCCCTGTCACCAGGCAATCAGTTTTGGGAAGCACACGCTCACACCACCTCCCGTGTGCAATCCTCCCTCCAGCGAGGTCTCTGGCACGGCTCTGCAGCAACACTGCTCTTCCCTCCCATGAACAAGGTGTTACAGACACACACTGGGGGAAAATCCCCACTCAAGGAGCAACCCAGACCTGTGCACAACTTCTGGGCCGCATATAAATGCACAACTTGGTGCTTTCCAGGAAGCACAACACACAACTGCACAGAATTACCACTCGTCCCGCTACTGACACAAAAGGTGAGTGCATATACACCACAAATTAAAAATTAACCTTTTCCTATTCCCAGGAATAATTTGGGAAGTTTAAACCAAATAAGAAAAAATAGAATTCTATTTATTTCGTTTGCTCCTTGGTTTCAGAGAAGTTAAAATAGGTGTCAATACAGACACAGCACTTTTTCTTCCATAGGACAGCAAGTCTGCTGTGGCTATGCAATTCAGAACTGCATTTCATGCCTGCTCCGCCATATTAATCCAAGTCAGTCCGAACCCAAACCTCCAAAGATGGAAGAGGAATCCACGTTTTGGAAAATGAAGTTGAAAAGGAAGTCTCCACCTTACAAGGTTCCTAAGGGGAGAGCAAGGGGGTCACTTCTGTCCTACCCATGGTGTGAAGGACTGGTGCTCTCTGCTCTGAGTTCAGTGCTGCCCGTGCAGGACATGGCCAGGTGAGGGGCTGTGCCAGACTGCAAGGCCGCCTGTCGAAGTGCGTGCACCAAAAACAATTGTAAAAGTCATCTGGCTTGAGTCTCCAGAGAAATTCACTGTAGGAAAAACAAGGCTACAGAAAAGATTGCCGGACAAGGCGTAGGCTGGGGGAAGCAGCAGTCACCTCCTCAGCGGGTGGGGAAGCCCCCTCGATGGGTCCCTCCACGGCCCCCTCTGAAGCCGCCCCGCTCACCGCGGAAGTTGGTTCTGTTCCTCTCCCTGCCCCTTTCTCCCCGTCCCGCCGAAGTCCCTCCTCTTCCTCCTCCCCTGGGAGCACCCCCGCCCCGGTCAGACTTGGACTTGGGCGGTGGGGACTTGGGCCGCAGCCTCTCGATCTCCTCGGTGCAGCCGGTCAGGTGGGAATTGGGAGCCGTGAAATACGAGGAATACGTTTCCGCATTGAAGTTGCTGTTTGTGAGGGTCGGTCCCACCGTCAGCCAACCTTGGGAACAAAACCACAGTCAGCAGAACCAACAACAAACTTCAGGCTTCAGGGCCACTGTTGTCCTTTTCCCAGTAAATGAACACTCAAGTGACAGGGAGAGACACTCACCTACACATCATCTCTAGAGCTGTTGCGAAGTTAAGATTTCAGCTGGGTATTTCTAAGGGCTTATTTTCCTTTTTTAAAATTTTGTATTAGACATAGCTGTGGCAACATTCATGCTGTGCTTTCACAAGACCCTGCCTCTTCTTCCTACTTGTCCTTACACTACAACGTTTTTAAAAAATACAGAAGTTCAACCAGACTAACCTGACTCTGTGAGACACCGACATGCAAGAATCCACTGGCAGCAGGACTGAAGGAATACCTGAACAATGTGTCCTGATCCACGTATTTCTTGCTTTTTTCATCATGCCAGATGCAGCACCCACTGTGAGACACTGGGTCTTCAGACACTGGCAACAGCACTAAGCTCGTAGGGGTTGAAAATCAGTTGGGGAAAGAAATCAATTTTCTGAGAAGCGTAAACACATCAGGGAAAAGGAATCTCAACTGGATTTTGTTATGCTCACTGATGAATTAAGCACATGGATGGGCAAAAATATTGGTTAACAAAAATCTTTCTTCTGGAAAAATTATAGAAATGATACTTGTCATAAACCTTCCAAACAACAGTTCTGTGACTGACAGATGTCCACATACACCAAAAATGCATCTCCTTGAGATGTGCTGTCTGACGTGTGACACAGACCTGGAAACCTCTTTAGGACCCTGAAATGAATTTTACTGTTTGACCACAACCAACAGAGCAGTTACCTGGTCGAATTGTGCTGTCCCTCCCGAAGAGGTGAAGCCGCCGTCGCCCGAGGCAGAAATGCTCAATGATGTGAAAAATCTCCACAGGTTTCTCTATGTTGCCGATTTCAGGCTCCTCTGTGATGATGAGGTCGATGTCAACGTTGGCATGGATGAAGTCCCCGTCGGTGCTGCGGCGCACGGTGCCCTTGATGCCCATGAGGCAGTGCTCCTGCACACACACAGAGCCGTCACCCGTCACACCTGCTGCTGTGGCAGGTGAGCACAAGGCACAGCAAAGGCCGTTCTAAGCACAGTACATCCCACTCTGACAGGAGAGAAACGTCTGAAGCATGAACTAGAGCAGAAAAGCTGGAGCTACCAAAGGAGCCATTTGAGAACAAAGCAGAGCAGTATTTTAAGCTGAAGCTTGATAAATTACACTAGGAGGTGTTAAAACTCAAATCAAGGCTGAAGTAAGGTATTTGGACTTCAGTTACAGAACTTTAGGCTGGAAAGGCTGAGAAGTCTCCACAAGGCAAAAGAGAAAAACGTGATAGCAAGAGCAAAGGAATAGTTATTAATTATGATTAATATCTGTCTTCGTATTCTGATCCTAACTTCATACAATAATTTTCAAAGTTTTTAGTCATAAAACAGACAGTGAAAATAAGATGTACTTTTTCATATTGTACCTCTGTTAATAAAGTAGCTCTCAGAATTCCCCTCAGATTCCTTTCTAGAAGATATTACTGCATAAAACCCCACAACCACTATCACGCTGTCCGTGCACTCTCAGGCAGCTCATCAGCATCAGAAGTGTTCTTGAGCTGTAACATGCATTGCTTTCCTTCCTTCTACAACACTGCAGAGCAATTTAAGTGAGTGATATGTGGCACCCATGAATGAGGAATCACCACGATTGTTCCAGGATGAAAAGAGGCTCCTACGTACTCATTTCAGAGCTCTGTTTCTGGGAAAATCAATCTTGGATGAGCCATGTTCCCCAGGATCAGACACTCTGACTCACTAAGCGCCACCAGATGGCTCAGGAAACAGTTGCAGACAAGAGCATGTAATCATTCCCAAATTTTGGAAAGGGTTTGCAGAGTTAGTGGGTAAACATGAAAGGCACAACATCAGACCTGTCAAATCTATGCAGATGGCATTGCACTCACGCAACAGGGGTTTGGACCTGGAATTTACGTAAGTGAAAGGCAGAATACTGCTAAGCAAATCACCCACCAAGCCAAGCCTCCTCAATCTAGTCCTTAGGAGAACTATCCCAAACATTTCACTTCCACACCACACGGCGTGTCACTCACAAATACCTGGGATCCTCTGACAGGTGGCACAGCACAAGGCATCCATGGAGAGATGCCTCACCAAACAGAACAGAACAGCATTTGCTGCTGTAAGCACTGGCAAACACAGCTTGCCAACAGTGTTTGTTGAGTCAGAGCAAACTCACTCCATTTTCAGTGTTTATCACAAACAGCGACCTCAGCCCAACTCTCGCTCGATAAACAGCGAAATTCCTCCAGACCAGAAACTATTTTTCTTTGCTAAACAAAGTCATTAAGTCCCCCTCAAATCCTCCTGTGTTAGTTTTAACCTTGCCCTCATGAGCAAACTGCACATATTTTCAATACTATACGCGATAAACACACAATATTTATACTTAGAAATATTTATAACTAATACAACACACTTTCAAACAAACTTCAGATGAATATAAATGCAAGTCAAAGAAAGATTCCAGATATCCTAGAGGGAAGTTTATACTTCTAACAATGGCCAATTTGAGACAGACTTAAGGATGTTTAATGCTAACGAATGATTAATGAATGAGGAATGAGTCCTGAGGTTCACTGACATGTGAAATGAATAAATTGCCAACCAGCTCTCTGTACTCAGTAAAACTGCCAGTTACACTCACATGTACCCAAAACAATTATTTATGAGTCTCACTGACATTTCTCTAAGTTTTTGAGCAACAGACATTTGAGTCTCAAATCAGAACATTCTTTTTTCTCTGCACCTCCTTCAATACACATCCTCCACAAAGCATCTTTAAAAAAAGTTTGGTTTAAACCAAGCTGACCCATTCTAGCACTTGTGCTTTACGATCCCCTTCAGGAAGGCAGGAGATGCTGTCTGAGCTCTGGTTCCCCCACACCTCTCTGGTCCCAGCTCTGGGCACGCACCTGCTCGTGTGCATTTAGAACCAACAGTCAGTCTTGTACAGTTATTTTTTATTAATAGATTAATTTAAAATCTACCGACTTAAAGACTTCTTTTGACATCGAATTTAGTCAAATTCTATTGCTAGGTTTAGTTCCATAAAATGTGCTTTACAGAACAGAACTTGGAAGTCCTCCTGTCGGCTTTCTCACACACCTGTCACCAACACCGGGTGTGTCATCAGCACGGAGAGACAGCGTGGAAACAGAGGAGGGAGGAATGGAGCCAATTCTTTACCTTGGTTCTTTGGAAGACAGCCTTAGGGTCCAGAGTCTTGGTCTTGCCAGGGTTGTTCTTATTTGTTTTAATCCAGCAAATGTCCTCACATCTTCTGTAACCCCATTTGCGCAGACACTAAACGTTATAAACAAGTAAAACAGTTCACACTGCAGTAAAACATCAAGTGACCTGAACGGAACACTCGCTTAGGCACTTGACTTTTCTTATTCAAGGACTGTCCAGCTATGACCAAACCTGTCTATGACCACACCCAATCTATCTGGCCAACTTCAGACCGAAAACAGCCAAAGCAAACAGATCAGTAACCACAGGCTGCCCTTAAACAGTTGTCTGTGAATTGTTTTCACGGAAAGCACCGCTCAAACTAAATAAAGAATGTTTCGGCACAGCAGGAGCCAATTGGGAATTCTTAGTGCAGCATCCCCAACACAAGCAGCACTTCCCTGGCATGCAGAAAGATGACAATCGTATTTCAGTTTATGAAACAGTAGGACCTTTCCCCTAGCATGAATATTTCTGGCAGAAAACTACTGACACTTCTGTTAAAAAAGTTGTAACTTGCCAACCCGCATACATCAAAACCAAGACCCCATGGAATTATGCTTCCTCACATAGTCAATGACTCATCTGGACATTTACAGTATCTAAACAGTTAATGCCATTTAAAATCACATATCCTCTAGCACAGTAACAAAACATCCCTCAGTAGTTAGCGCTAAGAATTCTATACAGGGAAAAGTCAAAGATAAAAATAAACTCTTAAGCCTGTCCCTGATAAATTGAATTAAAACAACATCTTACCACTCGGCCGAGATCCAGACCCTCGCCTGAGCCGCACCACAGAAACACAAATGACCTTGGGGCTGCAATTTCTTCAATTTCCAATTTCATGATCTAGTAGTAATAAGTGCAATAAAAGCGTTCCTGAATTAAATACAAATCACCAGTTGTATCACGAAGAATACTCAGTCTTGAAGCGTTGTCACAGAGACCCTCAGGAAGCACATCTAGGGGCCCAAGGGAAGCAGGGAACTAGTTCTTTGTTTTGCTTTGCTTGTGTGCATGGCTTTTGCTTTCCCTGTTAAACTGTCTTTGTCTCAAGCCACGAGTTTTCCAGCTTTTACCCTTCCATTCTCTCCCTGATCCCACTGGTGGGGGAGTGAGAGAGCAGCTGCCTGGGGCTGGGCTGCTGGCTGGGGAGAAACCATGACAAACAGAAATTCTACCTGTATAAAAAATTCTAGACTTAAAAGACAAATACAACCCACATGATCTCCTCCTCAAATCTCTGCTTCATTTTATCATTCCATTGGCAAGAAAAATATTTAACACACAAGCAATAGTACTCTGTTTCTTCTCCTCCCTGTAAGTACTTGTGTGAAGGTTGTGAAGATGTTCTAAAAATCCCAGCTTAATTCCTATCACTAAATAGGAAAGACATTCTCTCCATTTTCACTTTCAGGAAAAGCGGCCAGAATTTATGAGGACAGTGGTTCAACAACGACAAATGAGTAACATTCAAGATGAAATAACTTCGGATGCAAAGCATCTGTAAGTCATCACAAGTTGAAAGGATTCATCTCTAACTTGCTAACACATCAAATCAAGCTTTATTCAGTGCCACTCCGAGGAAAAATAACGCAGTAGGAGCCATTCTAAGAGGATATAACTCCAAACTAGGAGGATGAGTCCTGCCTCCAACACTTCCAGTTTTTCTGTTGGGATGGAATGTTTTTGCCCCGGGCAGCACTGCCAGGCACCATCTTTAAATAAATACAAGAGAAAGACTTCTACGAGTGAGGTTTATCTATTTTGTTAAGCTTCTAGGGATTATAACTGGTTTGACCATTAAAATTTCCTACCCAATCAATACTTGGAGAACGGAGGAATGTCGGTAAAGCAAACTTACCTACACTTTTTACCAGAAGACCAGCATATTAAAAAGCATGCATTAAGAATCTCAAGAATTTCAAGTAACAAGGGAATATTATCAATGGACATTTGGTATTTCAACAGCAAAAAAAAAAACAGCTCAGTGAAGTAAGGGCAGAGAGAAAACCCACTATTACTAGGTTTAAGCTTTCAGCCAGGCTCAGAGAGAACAAAAATTTGTACTTACTAAATTAAACCCTGAAAGTATTTGCTTAAACAAATGTATGAAATGTTCTTCACGGCAAAAAAGGTACTTACATCATCCCAGGTCCAGCATTTTTCATTGGCAGTAATGCCAGTCTCTCGGTAATATTCTTCCAATGGTGGCTCCAGGAGAATCACATCAAATTTGGACTTCAGTTCCCTAATATCAAAGGCTTCCAAGTCTGCTTGCAAATACCTGTTTGAATAGAAGATGCCAGACTGCTTGGACAAGGTGCAACAGTGGCCTGGGAGCTACACTCCACAGAGCACTTGTGTGCAGCCAGTTAAGAGCAGGGTCTCCTGGGTGGGTTGTACATCTCAAATGCTCTAAATCCAGAGGAGATCCATTACACATCCTCACTTAATCAAGGCTGGATGCTATTGCATTATATTTTTTTAAGTAGTCTTAATAAACAGTTTTTAGGATTCTAACTTAGCAAGCAGGAAACAGATGCCCGCACAGACTGTACAACAATACCTAGTACAGACTCACTGCGCTTTCTGTACACCCGTGAAGTGTAATAGGAAAAAACATCAACATTTAAGAAGCAAACACTCACTGCCTGGCTAACTGGGAAAGTGGCATATTTTTAGAATTATTCCAGAGATTCTAAATACTGGAAACATTGTTACTTTGTATATCATATAAATGCATGTCTCTATTCCTGTACCAAGCAAAATTCCACCCCCCAGTTCTAATTATTTTATTAAATACACGCTCACACACACTCTTACGACTGTCCTCCACACCTGCACACCACTCACTGCTCTATCACTATCAAAAAATTACACTGCCCTCCTCTAAATACCTTTAACCTTAAGACAGCTGATCAGCAGACCGCCACCTTCCGCTTCCCAAAAGGTGTGTGGAAGAGATTCCACATGTGTACTTGGTGTTGTCAGAAGGCAGCATTTGATTACTGTCTTTCCCCCCTTTTGTACTTTATGACCAAGAATGCCAAAACACACCTAGTTAAAACTGCAGGTTGAGTTCTGCGGTTTGCACTCAGTTGTTCAGACAACTGTTTCATGGGGTTTTATGTGACTATCATTAAATAAGGTGGGGTTTTGTGGTACAGATTAAGACTACTGCACGTGACAAGCATTAGGTTAAGTTCAGAGAGGTTTGAATCCCTGGAGTAACACGCTGTGCACTGAGGCTGTGTCTGACATTCAGCAAAAACTCCGAGGTAATTCCAAGTCAATAAGGACAAATGACTTCCACTCAGCCTAAACACTTTTGTCTTCAACTCCAAAGTAACATGTGATTGATAGATACTAAGATAATAGCTGAACACTTAAAAAAACCAGCTGCTACAAGAAAAACTAAGGTTATATTAAGAGGCCAATTTTTTAAAGCTCTTCTTGTTATCATAAAACACATGATAACATGAGATTCACCATCACATGATATTCTTTTAGTTCCCAAATTAAAGCCTGCAGCCAAATCAGTTGACAATTTGGTCTTAAAAAAACTAAAGCTTTAGAAACTATAAATACTCACACACTGGAAAGAAAATCTAGTTTATATACTACATTAAACATCTAGATTAAACTAACAAAACCAGAGTGATCTTATTCTTCTATGCTTCAATTGATTCATTTGTATACACAAACAGAAAGAGAAAATGTAAATTCTAAGCAGGTGCTGAAGATAGAGATTTGCAAAGCAGACAGCTACCTTCAAACAGGTCTGGAGAAGAAAGGCATTTTCCACAAGAACACTTACATGGGAGGAGTGTTAGATTTAGATATCAGCTCATCCTTCAATCTGATGAGCTCTCTAAGTTTTGGATATTCTTCAAACCTATCTGCTAAGCCTAAGAAGAAGAAAACATGAAGTTAACAACTACTTAACAGAGTAAATCTCTATCAATTAAGCATTGTCCAGTATTCTGAATAGGTCCAAATGTTAATACTTAGCCTCATTTTAATTTTTGTTAGAACAAAGCAAACCCTTTCAAGCAGTTTTTCGCTCAGTATTTGACAAAAGCCTCCTGCCCTCACTCAGCTAGTCAGGGCTGTTACTGATGCAGTGCCTATGCTCTGGTCTTCTCTAGAGCACTACAGTGGATCAGGAGTTCACAACTCCAGTTATCAGAAGGAAACAACCTTTCATTTAAACCATAAGTGCCAGGATGATGACAGAAGTTATTTTGGTTTTCCCCCCATCCATAAATTTATATTAAGATCTAATTAACATTCATTCACGGCATACTCTGTGTAATCTTTGATGACTGTTTCCAAGGTGGCACCCGGGGTGTGGCTGGTTCCCTGAGGCAACCCTTACATTGGGATTTGGTGCTGTGGTGGCAGTCATGAAGATCTGAACACATGTTCCTACATTTAGCTTTATGATGTCAATTTGCCAACCTTTCATGTGTACAGAACACAAAGGAGAGAACCCTCATTAGATCTTTTGCAGCAAATGTTGTAAAAAGGAAAATATACTTTGAAGTATATTTCATTTTCCCTTAGAGACAACGGGTTTGCTATTGCCAGCAGCAGGTTCAGCACAAACCAACAAGGTGCCATTCCGGCTTCCCAAGCAGTATCACTTCAGCTTTAGTGGAGTTACTTAAAAGGCTTCATGCTCATTTAAAAGGACCACTCGGAATGGTACTAATCAACTGGGAAAAAAAACCTCACCCAAACCCACAAACCCTTCATCTCTCTCCTTATTTTAATTCAAACTTCTTAAGTCCCAATCCTAGGATTGCAATGATAAAAACAGTTCTCAGTACCTAACCTTTATTATCTCTTGCTACTCATGCATAAAACACTCAAAAGTTATTTTCATCCTTTCCCTTAAATAAGTAATAGCTTAAAACCACCACTGTGTTCTCCTGATTTCCACTACAATGTTCTCCTGATTTCCACCACCGTGCTGCTTCCAGCCAGTGTGAGTCCAGTACCCCTGGGCAGCAGAGACAGAAGCCAGTTACCAGCAGTAACAGAATTTTCAATGAAAAGCCCTCAAACTAACCAAACCCAGACCCACAGGTCTCTCCCTCTTTTCCAACAGCAACATCAAAAAGATACAGCTGGGTGTTCTAGAACCACTTGTTTCCCTTTGGGCCATGTCCA
Source organism: Cnemophilus loriae (assembly GCA_013397755.1). Taxonomy (NCBI): domain Eukaryota; kingdom Metazoa; phylum Chordata; class Aves; order Passeriformes; family Corvidae; genus Cnemophilus; species Cnemophilus loriae. The sequence continues at coordinate 13,263 of VZTF01005900.1, forward strand.
ATGACACACAGCACCTCAGCAGAATTGCAATCGTGGTGTAGAAAACGTGTGCTCACCAATGTGCAGCTGACACAGCTCAGCCCTGTTAAAGGCTCTGGCCCAGCTGCTGCTGCTGCGTTCCCCTGCACACCAACAGCTGCACAAGCATTTGTCCTGCCCCTTCCCCATCCTTACACAGCAGAGAAGTCACGGCACACAACAGGGGCTGCTGCTTCTCCGTACTCATTTCCAACAACAGTGTAGAACTGCCTCAAGCACATAACTGTGAAGCCCAAGTGCTTTTGAGATAAAGATACAACTGAGTCAAAACAGCCCATTCTTCTTAAAAACCATCCAGATGTGCTTCACAGAAGCATTCGCAAAATACAGAGAAGAATAAACTAAAAGCCTCTGGAGGCAAACCAAACCTCTTTGGGCTGCTGTCTACAAACACAACCCCCTTGCCCTGGCAATCTTACACTTGATAAAATACAGAGAACTGTTGCATAAAACTGCAGAGGGAGATGTCCTGCCTCTTCTAAAAACCAAATGCCAGGCACCTATTCTGGGAAACAGGACCAAACTGTGCCTTAGTTTTAGCAAGTTTAAATTCAGGCCCAGTGTAGCATCATTTCAGTAGCAAGTTAAGATACGTCTGGATACAAGTGAACTTGAAAAGCAACGTCCTCTAAACTTGGGCATTCTAACGAGCTGCCAGCCGTTCCCTAATTTAGCTGGGAAACACTATCCATATTGCTTCCTGACTTAAATGTCAGTATTTTCCATACTTTACAGGCTTAAGAGGCAATACAGCCTGGTACACAGGTGAACTGTAAACTTCCAGAGATTTCAAGATCTCCTCATTAAACTCATCTACTTTTCTGGAATAAAAAGAGCTTACTTTGGAAAAAAAATCTTCCTGGTGAAAAACTTTCAAATAAAACCAAGGCTAAGAGCAGCCTTGGTAATAATGACCTCCTAAGTAACTGAAAATAAAACCATTCATATAGATGTCTATACTGATATGAATGCACACTGAGACAAAAAACTACGAAGAGTTTGTGTATCTGCACTTCCCAGAAACTGTAAGGAATTACAAAAGGGGAAGAAAAGGAGGTGCTATTGAATCAAACACGTCATCTTCAAACAGTTACTGGCTGTGACATACCAACGTCTCTGATGAAGTTCTGGGGTCTGTGTCCTGTATCCACAAAGTGCTGGCAGTAATCGTTGTGTGGATTTAAGCTCTGAGTGCCCTGGAGAACAGGAAGAAGTTCAGAGAGAGCAACAGGAGATAACTGGACATACACAGACACACTGTACGTGTTAGTCTGATGAATGAGAAAGAAGCAGATTATCTTTTCAACACGCCTTTATAAATTCCACTGGTCAGACCATCCTTTTAGTTCCAAATCAGGCCCACCATTCCTGCAGCTCATTGTGAGCTGCCTCAGAACAATGCAAACATCAGTTACAGTCAGATCTTTCACAGCAAACTTCCGGACTTGTGAGTTCCAGGCCACTATTTCAGCCTTTAAAGTTGTATTTCAGATCCCATCAGTTGCAGAGACAGTTTAACACAACTAGGCCAGCTTTGACTACACTTCTAATTGCAAAAGCAGCTCACCTTAAGAAAGGTACTGGAATCTTTGTAAATCTCTTCTTCGTAGGGCAGGTTCTCTTCATCTTGCTGCAGCTCTACTTCATCCTTGGAAATAAAGCAGGTATTACAAGTGTGCATACAAGATCGAGCTGTTCCTGTCCTTTCCTTAAGAAGCAGGATCATAACGGGAAGTGGGCTGTCTACAAACAGCAGATCCAGCTCCAGTGTTGGAGAGGGAAAAAAAAATTACCTATTCCCCAAAAGGTCTGCACCTCTCACTAACGAGGAGAGTGTCACTGGGAAGGGCCTCTGAAAGAAGAATGAAATAAGAACTCCCTCATTTCCAGCCCCTGACAGTGCTTTACAAGGTGTAGAACTTCACATTTTTGTCCCACAAAACTTTCACTCTTTGGACTGAAACAACGCACATATTTTGTTGAAGTTCTTCTGCAGAACTTCTGAGCATTTCTATCCACACAATCATCTCTTATTTTCCAGCCTTAGCAAAGTCCACACTTTGCAGAAACAGCTCATGGTACAAGTCAGTATTTCACTTGGACTGTCCTTAAATGTAACTTTACCATTCCTATTCTATAGCCCCAAAATTTACATAAAAAATATCTAGAGAGCCACCAACTGTCATTCAATAGATTTCTGAGATTCAGAGATCTGTTACACCCAGGTACTCTGAACATCCAACACAGAACTCAGAGAGAACAGAAACTCCAGAGAGACTCACTTCACATCACTTTCTGCCTTCTCACTGATCCTGGATCAACCCAGTATACAGATTTATAAAACACAGAAGTACAACTGAAGAACTACTAACTGATATCATTGGCCATATTATTACAGCTGTATTTACCCGAATAAGCTGTCTGAACGCAGAATAAAAAATTAAGTGTTGTGCCTCCCAATTTTGATCCCTCTAACTCTCGAAATCTTTAAGTAAGCTTCTGTTATTTCCAAAGTGGAGCTTTGTACCAACTTCTGAAATGCCTGATGTGATAAATAGGTCACAGCTTCCCCTTCTCTATTCAGGTGGTGAACTTAGAGATACACAGTCTTTTTGCTTGTCTGTTTAACCAGATCAAAAACAAGATTACTATCAGAAACAGCAGGAGTATTTGCAAGGAAAATAAATGTACAGACAAGCAGCAGCAAGTGTTATTCAGGACAAAAAAAACCCCAAAAAACGCTGAAAGCTTGAGTTTTACTAAAAACTGCTTATGCCATCAAAAGCTACACCTGTTTCCCTCTTCCATCCTTCTCTAAATCTTGTCCTTTTGATGATAAGCACCAGTTAGATACCTGAGTCATCCCAGTTCTCTTTATGCCTTCATAAGAGATTTAAAAAGAGTCTTGTGGCCACAAACAAAAGCTCACACCAGCAACTTTCAAAGGGAAAGGACACAGTCACAGCAGAGACAGAATGACACCAGCAGTAACACAAGATACTGGGTTCTCGTACATTAATTATCCGTGCTTTCCAAAGCATCTGGTATAGAGTTGCTGAGTTAGAGAAACAGAAACTCCCCACAATATTCAGACATAGTTTATTTCAAACGACTGGAGATGCATGTAATTCATGCCTCAACCAAGTAAGCTTTCTCCAGCCTCCACAACGATGGCATGGAAGCATCCCAAGCTCGCAGGCCTCTGCTTGCACAAACAAAGTACAACAGGGCTGTCTCAAATTAGGCTGGCAGACAGCAAAATAGAACCACAAGTGGTTCTGTACTGCACACAAAGTGAAAACTCCACAAACCAGACACTCGTACAGGTTCAAACAATTGAGTCAAAGCACCTGGGGAAGGCGAGGGGTGGAATCACTCACAGCTCCCAAAGGGTGGTGAAAAGCCTGGCAGTGGCAGCAGGCACTCTAATTCCACTATCTGTCACTTCCAAATACACACCAGGGAGCTCAACTAACCCTGGGACAACTGTTACAGTTCCACAAGAAAAGAGTATATTAGGAGTTCTCCAGAACCACACTTCAACTTTCTGACTTTAAAATATCCATTATTCCTTCTTCCAATAGTGCATCTCTTCCCTATCACCCACTCCCCAAGGCTGGCAAGGCAGAGCCAGGCTCCAAGACTGGAGTCAAGCTGCCAGTGGGAGCTTAGCAAGCAGCCCTGCTGCCCTTTGTTCTCACATCAGCCTAAGCCTTATGAAGAACCATCACTATAAATTTACACTCATTCTACAGAAAAACCAAAAATAGACCCACAAAAACAAAACAAAACAAAACAAACCCCCCACAACTATTAAAACATATTGCTTTTTTTCTTTTTTTTTTTTTGGCATCAGATACTCCTACATGGCTTAAGAGTAAAATATTTCATCTTTTATCTCAAGAACTGCTCTCACACGGGTTTGAGGGTACATTCATTTCCACCAAATCCGAAGCCAGGGCAAAAAACTTTTGAATCATTTCAGAAGACTTACCTGATCCCATCACATAGACCCCAACATGCAAGTCAGGGATACAGAAACAAGTCCCTTCATATCAGAAATACCTCTGATTTCCCAAATAAAACTGGCAAACTTGAAAGGCTTGTCCACAACACTACTAGGTAAGTGTATTATTGCTTTTGTCTAAATTGCATTAAACACAATACAATAGGGTTTGACACCTTAAGGACCCAGATTTTTGTATGAGTTCATACTACAAGACTAAATTTAAGCAGGCTCAGAGTGCTCAGGAAAAAGTTACATAAATGCAGATGGAATTTAACTGTTCTTATCTCCTTGCCAAAAGGGAATTAGCAATGCCTGCAGGAAACAGCTGATGACTCCACTATAGATGTTCTACTCTGGGGTTTCAAATTTCTTAAGTCTGTTCATCTGCTCAACTGAATTTTGTATGAGCTACTGTTATTAAAATATTCTTCCATTTCAACAATATAGAAGAAGTTTGGCCACTTGTGAGTGGTTACAGCCTTCCTCAAGGTAAGTCTTCTCCATGCTGATTAGGAAAATCTTAATGATAAGACTCATGTACTTCGCCAACCCAAGTGACTTATCCATATATACTTTACACATCATTAAAATTTAGTTCTTTAACCATGTACTTGGTGAACAAGTAAAATTAACTGATATTAACCGATCACTACTGCAAGAAAAAAAACCTTGCTTCACAAACACCCTTCTACCTCATGGTGACTTAATTTCTTTATTAAACAGGATGTACAGACGAACACTTGCGATGTTAAAAAGAATGTCTGGCCCTTTACGGAGAGACTTTCAAAATCAATCACCAAAAACCATCCTGTCATACATTAACTTTCTGCCTTAGTAAGATAAAAGACAGACATTATTACAGAAAGATTTACAAACCTGAACACAAACGTAACATGACGAAGGCTTTGTATTTAAAACATTACTATTTTAGGCATCCAAGAACAGCAGAATAGCACTGTGCTATTTCATAAATGCACTGACATTGATTCTATTTAATCGCAGAAGCAAGGTTATTACGACACGGCAAAAAAGGAGATGGAGGACATACACTGCAACCAGATCCCAAAGCAAATCATAAAGACAGCTGTATCACAATTATGCATTTGTTTAACTTCTTTCTACCTCTCATCTTGGCCAAAAGATCACATTAGGTATGAAAGGAGGAAGCTGTCAAACAGCTTTGGGATGAGCATTTGAAAAATGAAGGGCATGACAGTTTGACAAGCACTCACTCTTCACTGACCACGGAGGCATTTTGGTTTGGTTTTTTTAACCTAACTCTTCCTGGACATTTTGGATACTTAAAGGACACCCCAAACCAAGCCTCTTACTCCAATTCCCTTAGAATCCCTTGTTTCTTCCACTGCATTCCTTGGCACTGCACAGACAGGTCAGAAGACACCCTCAATCTCCCCTGTCTCATCCCATGGCCTGTGCCTGCTGCTAACTGCAAGCTTTCCTTTTGACACAACGAAATTCTGGTCAAGACTCTTTCTGTGTGTACCCGAGCACACACACGTTTCGCCACTTCTTCCCACAGCCAGCCATGGCTCAGTGCTGTTCCCTGCGGGCACCAACACCTAAGCCTGCCTCTTCCTAGGAGCAGCACTAATGAAGCCTCCCCACGTTGGGGTTTGGTGTGCGTACAGTTCAACGCACCTACACCTGAAGAGAACCACGTAGCGTCTGTGTTCTCTCTCTTACATTTCTGCAGTGGAAGACATCAAGGGAGATGCCACTGTGGAACACACATATTGAATGATCACAGCGCATTTATTTTTATATACACACATATTTTTTAAGTATCTCAGGGTCACAACACCAGAGAAAAGTAACTTTTTCCTCTTTTTCTTACCTTATATTCTTCAATCTCTTCCTCATCAGCTTCTCCCTCATCTGGATATTTACGTTTTGCATTTGGTGCAGAAGTATCATAAGCAGCCCTACGAAGAGCCAAAAATGCTCATATGAAAGAAAACTGTTCAGAAATCTTTGATAATCTGCCTTGACTGCATGTTACAAACTTGAAACTATTTCAAAACATCATACATGAGAAGCTATTCATCTCTCAGTATATTTGAGATCAGCACAACTTATTAAGGACAGAACTCTTGAAAAGACTAACTCCCTTCCCCTTCTCATTTTTCTGCTCTCAAAACTACAGCTTATTTTAACCAAAGCAGTACATCTACAGAATTCAGCTAATTCCCCTCCATTTCTTATTTTTCTGTTCTAAAAGGTACAGCTTGTTTTACCCAAAAGCAGTTTGTGTACAGAATTAAGCCTGTTCACACACATGTGAGAACTGATAAGCAGTAGCTGCTCTGTCCTAGACACATCCGTAGTTCCATGAGAACTTTTAAACTAAATGCCCTGAACTGAGCTTAGCAAAAGCATGAGAGCTCTGGGACCCAAGAAGGTGGCCCATTCTAAATTCAGATCTCGGTTTTCCTACATAGTAGCTTTTTAACACCAGAAACAGAAGTCAGCCTATATTTCCAAGCTGCTGTTAAAAGGGTATAACTAGACCCTACTTGCCTTACTCAAGGCTCTGATTTAAATAATTATTGCATTTTCTTTCACCGAGTGCGATCCCATCGCATTTCCCGGGCCCGTACTCCCATCGAGCCCCAGTTTCGCAGAGCCACCGCCCGCCGATACCGACCTGCAGGTCTCCCTGGTTTCCGCGATCTCGCGCTGCTCATCCTTGCTGTTGAGCACGGCGCCGATGCTGTCCGCGTTCTCGGCCCCCAGCTGCACAGCGGGAAACACACGGTCACGCCGCGGCCAGCCCAGCCCGGCCCCGCCCGCACACGGCCCGCGGGCCGCGCCAGGCCCTCGCCCCCGCGGCGCCCCGGTCCCGGGGCTGCTCGCGGGGCTGCTCCCGGCCGTACCTGCTGCGCCAGGAGCTGGCGGCGGAGCTTCTGCCGCTCGCGGATCTCCTGCAGGCGGCTGTTCATGGCCCGCACCGGCCCCGCGCCCGCCGCCGCCGTCACTTCCCGCCCTCGCGTCACTTCCGTGCCGCGCAATTCCCGCAGGGAAATCCCGGTGCGAGACACATCGCTCGTTTGGGGGGGATGCAGGCGTTGTTCGAGTGTAGATGTGAAGTTCAAGTTCACTCAGCCGCTGCAGCGCACGGACCACCCCTGAGGCGACACCCGGCCCAGGCCGTGTCACAGCTGGGACCACTTAAGCACCTGGTCGGTTTTTCGAAAGTACATCCTTTATATCCAATTCCACTATCCAGTGTGGTTATTCGTAGGTTAACCTTCATGTTTTGCTTTCATCTTCTGATCCTTTAGAAACTTCCGCTGTGAGGGAGGTTTGTAGAATCTTTGAAGCTCTTTTCATCTGATTTTTGGTGTCTTTCCCGCTTCCTCCTTTCTCCCCTCTCCTCTGCACTGTTTGTCTGGGAATGTATCTAATCCATATTTCATGCTGACTTTCTGAGAACTATTCAGAATGCAACAAGAATGGAGATGGAAATAAAGGCCTGCAATAAACGTCAGTCCCTACTGTCTCACAAAAGGAAACTTAAAAAAAAGAATAAACATTACAAATTATCCCGCAGTTATAATTAATGCTGATGTTTGCTCTCCTGACACGGACCAATTCTTCGCGTAATTGCCAGACCCGGCGATGTGGCCAGCAAGAGCTGAGGAGTGACACTCAGCTCCCTGCGACACAGAGCGTGCTGTTCCTCTGCTGGTTTCTGAGTGCCAGTGTCTGGCACACTTTCGTGGTACAAGATGTTATTCTCCTTTTTCTGAATGTGGTATATATTGTGTGCATGTCAATGACATTATGCAGGTCACATGGTCACACTGAAAACTGAGAAAGATGCATGAAGGGAAGGAAATGAAAGAAGTGCAGACTAATACGAAAAGAAACCATTTCCAGCTACTCACATTTCTCAGTGTTAGAATATCCTAGAAATATGATGGAGCCTTGAAATGTTAAAACCCTAAAATACCAAAAGTTATTTCTTTATCTCCTTAGGGAATACATCACTAGTTATACTGTCCTATCTATGGAAATGTTAGGGGAAAAGAAATGCTCAGTAGCTGTCTCATGCTACTGTACACTGCTTTGATATTGTTGGCTGTAATGAATACAGTACAAGTCCCTGCACAGTAACAAAATCACTTCCTCCTGGATGTGATCTGATGAGGTTTGTGGGAGCCTGCACTCCATTTTTAGAACTGGTTGCTAAGATGAGCTGATCTTTACAAACATTAAGAATTACATTATGAAGATGTTGTGCTGTATACATGCACTTTTTCAAAACAAAAAAGTTGTATTTTTGCAGAATGCTCCATGCCTTCTTCCCTGTGCATGCTGTGGTTTCAGCTCTCCGAGCCTTGGATCCAGCCCATGTTTCTGTTAAGGTAAGTATCAGACCAAATTCTCGCTGGTCTAATGGTGACTAAGGAGTTTGTGGAACTGCCATGGACTCTCATCCATTTTCCAGACTTTTTCCTCCATATCTATGAAGCCAATCAAACAGCCCCATCCTGTTTTTATTTAACTGATTACCCCTGAGTACATTACCTCTCGCTTCTCTTTACTGACGTGCATTCAATCTTTTTAATTATTTCTGTTGTTGCAGTAATTGTGAATTCAAATCCTGTCCTCCAGCCTACTTGTATCTACTTCCAATGTCAGGTGGTTGTGCAATAAGCAGACATTCTCTGCCACTTTGTTTATTCATTTATGGCATTACAAAGTATTTATAAAACACTAACAAATAATGATACAATTTCACACCCATTCAGGAATTGTGTTACACTGACATATATTGAAGTCTAGACTACTCCATTTAGCAAAAAACTGCTACTTATTTTGTGTTGGTAGAAATGACTGTGGAAGTTACACAGAATTAGACCCAAAGTGCCTAATTTATCGCTGTTCTCTCATTTTAATTGTTCTTCACATCACAAAACTCAAATTACATTGTGCCGTATTAGATGCTAAATAAATTCATAAATTAAAAGCACCAAATGGACCAAAGAGATGAAGTGAGAGAGAAGTTTATCTCACAACTCAAAATAGATGAGTAGAAAAATAGAAAACATAAAAAGACTTTATAATAGAAAAATAGATGTTAGCATGGACTAACATCAGACTCTCCTTATTTCATGTCCCTTTCCCCCACGGTTTCAACGACGTACCTAGATCTACCTCTTTAGAAATGTCTTTATAAGTGTTACCTCAATTTTGGAGCCTATTTTGAACAAGTGACAGTATCCCAACACCCAGTGACCCTGGCTGTGCTTGATTTTCTACCCCTGCCTTAGGCTGTGTCCCCACCAGAAGGCAAATCTGACATAATGACCCATTGCAAAAACACCACACCCGTGAATCTGTACAAACTCACTGCAGCAGCTCCAGTTTTGGTTAAAAATCTATTGGACGTAACTAAGTAGCAGCAGAGCGTCTATTAGGCGGGTACTGCCTGTCCTTAGTAAGCCCACAAGCATCCAGCCAAAACAGAGCCTTCATAAACACGCTGCCACAGGCTGTGGATAATCTGCCCGGCATGTGCTGCGATTTCACACATCATCTAGATCAAGTTGCACTGCCATTTGATCCAGCCTTGGACATGTCCTTTGTGATGGACATAGAGCCTTGATGTTGGAGCTGCTGCCCCTGCACCAACTGATCGTACCTGGATGTGACCATTGACAGGAATTTTCAGAGACTGTGTAACTCCTTTGCTTTTGAATGGCATCGTGTTTCATTCTACGTTGTCAGCAAGAGTGACTTGCACACAAAAGTTTAAAAAATGATAAAAATATTTCTAATTCCCCTACATGGAATAAACTTATTTAGTTTCTTAAATGGCCTGAACTAAACATTTTTCTGGCTTCCTCAAGCAGTATCCAACATTGCTGGAAGAAAACCAGCAGGATTGGAGCAGAGCTACAGAAGCTTTTTGAACTGAACTTTATTTTGCTGAAAAATGTGGATGGGTCAAGAGAAGGTTTTAAGACCTTGCACTGGATTTGTAAACTGCTGGGAATGAAAATAATTTCTGCTTTTAAAAATTCCTCTGATCAATATGTTTCGTTCTAGAAATGTCACAAACTACCAAAATTATAGTCTATAGTCTTAATTCAAGATATTCTATTTACAGCTATTCAGACTTGACATTAGGAAGCATTTCTTTATGAGAGATCAAACACTGAACAGGCTCCCTGGAGAGGGGATCAATGCCTGAGGCAACCTGTCAGTGTTTTAGGGGTGTTTGGACAGTGCCCCTAACAACAGCCTTTAACTTTTGGTCAGCCCTGAGGTGGTCGGGCAGCTGGACCACTTGACAGTCTGGTCTAGGTTTATTCTATTCTAAAAATTCAGTGTGTTAATTTGTATTGCAAAAGATAAGATTTGGTCTTCTTACATTTCTTCCTCCAAGTCTCACTTCATTTGGAGATCTGGCAATACTGGCTTCTCACCACATTCAGAGAATGCTTTTCAACAGAAATGTCTGTGTACATGCCTTAGAATACAGCATGTGAAGAGAGGGTGGAGTGCAGCTTTATGCTGCATCACATCTAGCCTTGTATTTACTCCTTTTCACTTAGGCACTGCCCCCTTAGTGAGGCAGGAGCAAATCTCTAGTAATTATACAATTCAATGATATTATTTGTTCTACCACTGAGCTGAATTTGATCCACTCAAGGGCAGTACAGATCTAATGACAGGACATCTCTTGGCTTTACTGTTACAAACCAAAGCATCAAAGTGTGAATGTGTAATGCTTTGAATCACAGAGCCATATTTATATACATCTCAGTGTTCACTGACTTACAGAGTTAACTCTATAAGCACTGAGATCTGAAAATATTGTGAATCACTTTCCTGCTTTCCCTATGTTTTTCACACAATACATTAAAATTGTACTACCAGTTTTATCTTGCAGCCAGAATCTGTGTCACATCATGCTTGCAAAACAAACACATTCATTTTTATGTTTGCATGTGGTACTTGTGCACACGTTCTGTGGTTGTAGTAGCCCCTGTCTCAGAGCTGGTTTGTTTGTTTGCACTGACTGGCAATAAAGGAGACTGAATGATACTGTACAGAGTGTGACAGGATATGGCAGCTTTGGACACTGAAAACCTCCTGTGTCTGATGTCTCTGTATTCCAGAAAACTCATCCTTATGTATTACCTGATATACTCAGTACTTTTGTTTTCAGTATTATTTAGTGTTTCCTGGCTACCTCCATAGCTAAATAGATAGAGTATTTTGCATCAGCATGTTATTTGCACAAAGTATTTAAAAATATAGCCCTGAATTTATTGTTTATCTTCTTGTTACTCCAGATTATGGCTTGTAGTTAAACCTTAGAGAAAGGAGTTATTCTATTTTTCACTTTTCCTGGATCCTAGGAAATTCAAAGAGAAATTTAGGAAGAAAAGCCTACATATACAGAAAAAAAAAGTGGACATATGGGCTATGCATCATTGGAATAACTTCCCCAGGGAAGTGGTGGATTTCCCAACACTGGACACTTTTAAGGGTGCTGGGCCATCCTGTCTAGACTGTGCTTTTGCCAAGGAAGTTTGGACCACATGGTCCTTCAGGTCCTTTCCAACCTGGTGTTCTATGATCCTATGATTCAAATTGCAAGTCCACCTCATACACCTCCCAGCACAAGTTACTTACTTGATTTCTAAGGTCTAAATGAAGGCTCTGCTGAAACTAATGGCAACATTCTGAGACTTGGTTCCAAAATAGAGTAATAATCATAATAAAGCAAGGAGAGGTTTGAAATTTTACAATTGATAAAGTTAGCAGTACTTCTACTTCATACAACTGGACATTTGGTCTGGTAGGATTTAGTTACTTACACACCATTAGGAGGTATTGTGTAAAATAACAGTCTTTAAAAGTCTGAAGTAAAAAAAGTAGAGTGTAGTGTAATACAGTGCTTATTCAAAAAATAAATCGAGTGCTAAGCAGATCAATATGAAAACAGAAGTCACTATCTATGTTTTGTATAGCCGTATCTATAGCAAAAAAATGTTGCTCTTCATAATCCAATGGTCTTAATTTTAATTTTTCCTTTTACTTGATATATCATTATGCCAGCCAAGATGGCTAAGTATGAAAACAGTAAATTGGAACATGTAATTCCACAGAGCCGTTAGATTATCAAGGAACCAGCAATGGGGAAATCACAATGATAGGACAAGAGGGATCAGAGGAGATAAGAAAGGGCCATCAGTCAGAAGTGAAGATGAATAAGGGAGGATTTAGCCAACAATGATGATTGTAAGAAAGCACTTTGTTTTGCCAATAGTTCCAGCAGTGGAACTTTTCTGCTTTTCCCCCCTCATCTGTCACCCTTCCCACCCACATTCTGTGGGAATGAAGGCAATCTAAGTGCCAATGTCTGTCACAGGTCTGCACAATGCCAGTGCTGTTCTAACTACAGGAGACATAATTCAATAGTGCAAAGACAACTCTGATCCCACCTGGTACAGAATCTCCTCAAAACTCTACACGGATCCCCACCTTATTTATTTTAAAGCATATGTGGCTGCACTTTAAAATTTCAACTACATTGTTGAAAGGAGGCACAAATACCAAGTACATCTTTGTGCATCACTTTACAGTAATGTGAAATGGTTGCTCCAGCTCTGCATATATTTGTGAAAGCAAGCTAGGAACCTACTGGGATCTGTATTTTTTTAAATGGTACCAGTACTGACAAACTAAGACTTGTATTCATAATGCACAATATCTGTTCACTAACATGAGAAGATTCACTGGTTTCAATGAAATTATTAACCTATGCAGCCAACAGAACATGGATTATAGTTACTCAGCAATATACTCCCCTCCTTAACAGTTAAACGTCTCAAATAATTGAAATTGCAAGTAAAAGAAAAGATAATTTAAAATTTGTCCTCATGCTTTCAATACAAACTAACAAATCCCAGTTTCCTTGAGTCAAATAAGTTGAAAGTGGGGTTTTTAGCTTTCCCTTCAGTAAGTATGAGAATATGTGTTTCTTTGAAAAAATAATGATATTCTTATCCAAAATTATTACTAATGATAAGAGAATGAAGCCTTTACAATTTCTTTCTCGGAAAACAAAAATATTTAAAATAGGTAAGATTAAATTTGGGTAATGTTGACCAAGGATCATCGCATATATGTAGCTCAGCACTACAGTAATTCCTGCATCCCTCTGAAACTCTGCAGAAAAAAAATCTTCTTTACAGGCTGTGTGTGTGTTGCTGTTGGAGGTTGTGTAGCAAACAGCAGAAATGCCTCGTTCCACTGCTGCTAATGGGAAGGTGGGACTTGGGTTAGGTGGAAGATGAAAACACAAACCAACCCTGCCTGCCTCACTTTCTGTGGTTTGGGATTTTCACTGCACTTACACTTCACAACAATGAAACACAGAATTCTGAAATAGGTATTATTAAGAAATGTTTTCAGAAATTTATCTCTGAACAAAGAGAAGACATATTCTACCATTCCAGACATAAATCATTGGAGGGAACTACCTGGATTGTTTGTGAGAGAAGGACTTATTTAAACAAATACATTTATAAAGCATTGTTTACCCCAGGGAACCTTCTACACATGAATGTCAGAGGAAACTGTAGAAGGTCATATATCTCAGCTCTGTGAACCAGTTGTCCTCAGTGACAGGGGATGTTTTGTATAAATAAGGCTTAATCCCACTCTGTGGCAGGCTTACCTAATGTTGACTCATTTGCAAGGGCCACCTTCTACATGAAAAAGAGTCCAAAATTTATGATGAAGAAAACATCAATTTTTTTTTCACATTTTGTCTCCCTTAAAGGACTGACTCACTTACCAAATCCCACATAAACTCAGGGTAGTCAGGTTTGGAATTGAAGTTCCATTTCTGAGCAAAACTCCATTAAGCTTGTTTGTTAACAAATGTGATTTTCTACTCCCTTTCTTTAAAATATCCTCCTTGGCATATTCTTGCCTCTTTAAATATACTTATTTATAGGCTGGCTACACAGCCTCCCCTTTCACCCAGTTAACAGATTGCAACATATGGGATGCTGCCTTTACTTCCCATTGCAAGCATGAGGAGATAAAGCAGCATCTCTGCTGTATTTACACAGGCAGGCCGGGGCTCTCCTGCTCTCACTCTCCAGTCTCACTCCCCACTCTGCCACATGGCACCGCACACTTGGATCTGCTGAACACTCCTTCTGCGACAGGAACATAAGGAGTGCTTGGAGGTTGCTCATGGAAGCAATAGAACACCAGGCTCAAACCCCACAGCACTGGGAGTGCACGAACAGGCCCGTATGCTGTACCAGTTGCACGTTCCTGGGTGTTGCTGAAACAGTAGCAACACCGTGGACACATCCTGTCTCCACTGCTCCAAAGTGTTACACCCGCCACTCCTGTAACCTGCTTTACACACGCAACAGAAACTGGTCCCCAGTTTTAACCTTGCAGTTTTAACTGCAGTTACTTCATCATGTCTGTGGAACCCAGTGTTGAGCACGTATGCACCTATGTGTTGAACTCCTCCAGGAAATCAAGTTTCTTACTGCCTTGTTCCAGGAAAACAGGTTTCTTATTCCCTTATAATGAGAACTCAGCTCCTTGTACAAGAAAGTACTTAACACTTTAAAAAAGCTTTTCCTGTGATCTCATTACTGTGCACACTGTGTTATGTGTTAATGGAAACCTCATCAATTACCGGCTGTTCAGCTACATCCTGTGCAATGCAGGGTCACCCTATGGAGCTTATATGGAATTACGGACAAAAGGCCTATTCTCTTTCACATAAGCACAAACCCAAATTAATTTTGAGTCAGACTTGGCAGCATTTCAAATTTCTGCTGCCCATGTAGTTAAAAAGAGTGACACTAATGAATAAAATTATTTTATAAGAGCGCTGACTTACATCCTAAAAATGTTGACTCATTTCGGCACCCATTGCATGGCTCATTTTGCACATGGAAGTCTCCTTTGTGTGAAGCCTTGCTTCCTCTCCTACTCTTGACTTCAGCCTGGTGTTTGATCTCACCCAGTGCCCACTAGGTCATGTGTATAAGTTTTTCCGTTTATTCCAGCACTTGATCTATTTGCCCCAGTGTAGTTGATTATACGAGAAAAAAAAAGTACAGAATTATTAACTAGATAGTATGAAAATAATTTCATTGTTGTGCCTGGCTGTTGGACTACATTTTCTCTGCTTTGTACTTCTTTCCTGGGGGAATTTCTCACATAGCTCATTGCGTGAAGTCAGCCCTTGCTCTGAGCTGTCCCATCTGTGCTGCTGCTTGTCACTAACTGGGGCAGGAGGGAATGCAGGAGAGAATACCTTGGATGGGGCTATCAGTGGCAGTAGGACAGGACTGAGCCAGGCCTTCACTTGTCACCAGTATTTTAACTGAATTCCACCAACAGCTGGAAGTGCTCAGCTTTTCTAAAATCTCTGCTGACAGCACACTGCATGGGCGACTCAAAAACAAAGGTAAGCAGCTTTACTGAATACAGGAAGAGGCTAATCAGTGAATTTTCCTATTGATTCAAATGGCAGCAGAATTAGACTGATTCTCCAGCTGAACTTTAAATGCTGCGTATTAAATGTGTTTGAAATGCAGGACTATTATTTTTGCACGGTTAACCCACACATCAGATATTTCCACCTATTCACATGAATTACTCATTGAAAATTAGTCCTCTAATAACCTGTACCCTCACACAATGCAAAATCAGAGCCAGCCACAGGGAAGAACTACCAAGTGTTTTTAGAAAGCTATTAGGATGAAGGAAGCTCTTGAGTAAGTCTCCTTTAAAGCCTTGCATATTAGGAATAACCCACACTGCTCTGTATTATGTGAATATTTCCAGTATTTCCATTTCTTGGGTAACCTAAGGAATCTATGCATGGAAATATGGGGGGAACAGGGGGTGCGTTGGAATGGTCAAGTCCAGTCATAACTATGAATTAATTATTATTCTTTGTTTTATCAACAGTTTGGTGTTGGGACTATCAAATATCAGTAGGGAAAAAAGCAGCCAACTCTGTGGAATTGTACAGAAACTAAAACTTATTCTGGTAGATGATTTCCTAGGACTGCTCTCATGGGGGTTGCCAGTGCACAGCACAGATTTCCCAGCCTTGGTCATGAGGGTTGCTCTACGGGACTGCTGTCAAAACCTCAGTGCATAAGAGGTACAAGCTAAATACTGAGGCTAAGTATTGGAACTGTTTTGCAGAAGGGGGAATGGGCTTCACCTGGAGCCAGTTCACCCACCGTAATGTCGTCTTAATGGATTATTCTCCCTACCAATCCCGAAAGACCAAAACAAGCCTTTGTTTTCCTATAAAAATAGAGGCCTTGTTAAACACAGATTACTGACTTTAAATCCCCCAGTGCTGCTGCAGGAGTATAACTAGCACAGTTTCCAAAGATTTATGATTTTTCAGCATTTTTTGTCCTTTTTTTCCTGAAAAGCTGGATGCTGTAATTTCAGCATCCAAGTTATATGTAACACCCAGACTGATTTTGAGGTTTCCAAATAACTACTTGCCTATTTTCCTAACTAAGAAAATATAAATTTTCTTTCTTTTGCATTTGCAATTCCATTTGTGAAAGAGTTTTCAACAGTTTTGTACAGCAGAGAGAACACTTTTTAAGGCAGCCAAATGCACTAAGAGCATTTCATATCTGGCATCTTTCTAAAGCTATATCAGAGTAATAAGCCTCTGTTTCTTGTTTCTAAATATGTGAAGGTAAATTCTGCCCTTAAGGCATAGTGCAGTTTTTTACTGTTATTTTAAGTGTGAGAGTCCATCTTAAGTCCAAAAGAATCAAGGTTCTCAAAAAACACAGTCTAGAAATGTAACTCTTGCTTTGTCTGCTCTTTCCAATAACTTTTGAGTGATTGTGACTACATGTGACAGAGGCAGAAGTCATAGAGATAATGAGCTTCCTGCAAGTGTGATAAAAGCAGTCAAGCAGATCAGAGTGATTCTCTACATGGCACCTGTAAGTGCCAGAGCCAAAGGACAAACTGTGCATGTGCTCACACTGTTCAAACACCAGAGAAACCATATGGGGGAGACACTCGGAAATGCTCAAGCCAAGACAGAAGCTGCAAGCAAAGTGCAAAGCATCCAGCCTGCAAAAAAACCTCCATCAGCTCCAGGATTCCTTAGGAGAGTGCCCCTCCTCTTTACAGTGAGTTTACTATCAATGCCTTGAATGGATGCCAGACTGAGTCCCTAATTTGTAAATTGTAGCAAAAGCATTAACAGGCTTCATATCATAGGGAAAGCTCATTTACAGTTACTAAAACAAATGAGGGCTCATTTTCCTGATAAGATCACATCAAAAAGAACACTCATGATAAAAATTAAAATGTTCAAGAGTCAATCTGTACATGCAGATCCTTCCATTAAACCTGAACCCTGTCTTGGGAGTGAATCATTATGACACTGCTTTTTTCCTTCTTGATGCTTCTTTTGGAATTCTAGTTACTTCCAAACCTTTTTCCCTGAGTAGCCTGCCCTCTTTTCCCCTACTTCCTGCTGAGTGCATTTTGCAAGCTCAAGCACGAATACCTCTACCCTAGATAGGTAAAGAAGGTTCACTGCACAGCCCACACACCTTGGGGAGGCAAATGCAATCAGAATACATGAATAAGTGCCAGGCTCAGAGCTTCGCCTGAAGCGCTCTGCAAGACTCATCATACTCATTTGTTCTCTTCCCCCTGTGCTGATCAGCAGAACCCTTTCTCTTCCAGGCTACAGAGGGTTGGAAAAAGAGCTTATGTCAGGGAAAATGAAATGTTGCTGTTACTTGATGCCAAAAAGTGTTTACTAGGCAGTGAAGGAAACTTTAACCAGCTAGGTTGAGCATGCTTTTAACTGGTCCTTCCAAAGGATAAAAGCAACCAACTTGTCATGACAGAAACAGAATTTCAGACAATTTAAAAACATCCATAATGAGTTGCTTTCAGGCTAACGTCTTGTATATAGTCAAATACTTTGAAAACAAATTAAACTGTTGCCAGTCCTGATGTTTTTTTAAATTATGCATATCCATATCCCCAGAAGAAATCTCAGCAAGAAAGAACAATCTGTGCATTTCTGTCCACAAAGAAGTGCAACAGACACTGTGATAGCATAGTTATCACGTTGCTGTAGAAACCTCAGCAGAGTATGCTTTAACTTCGTGAGTGATTAAAATACAAACTGTAATGCTGCAATAAAGAATTAACCACAGATGAGCAGAACTAAGATGAACACGGGCAATCCCAAACACTACGGGACCTGCTTTCCTTAGCACTGGAGCTCTTTTGTTCTTATAAGCAAAAGTTTAAACTGGTAAAGTTGCATTTTGCACCTTTTGAACAGTTTGGAGGCTGCTAAAGGAAGGGCACTGTTCACTGGATATATGTGGAATTCTGTATGGACAGCAGAAAGCACCCTCTTTCTTTTAGACTTTTGTCGTAACAAAAGATAGCGGAAATACTGATGTGCTCACTCAGAAACCAGACAAAAAAATTAGAGAGGAAAAAGTATCTCGTGGAGAGGTGAATCTACAGACTCACATTACAGACAAATGGCGAAATAAAGGGTATGTGCTCTATGAGGCAGAACTGGACCTCAAGAATGAACGGCATAGATTAAAACCAGCGGTAAAGTAAAACATAGTAACTAACCCAAATTAACAACCAAACAATATGAGACAAAGAAGCAGAAATAACTGACAGCCATCCCGGTGGGACAAGGAAATCAGAGATGATCAGGTCATGCAGACCTCTGCAGCGCTCGGAAATAAGCAGATTACTATTCAGAGCACATGGGGCTGGGATAATGCTAAACCCTCGAAGACATTTCACTGCATTTGTTTCCAGACCCTTTGTTCCCTGTTAACACGTCTGGGGATCTCTCCATCCCTGTGCCGCCCCAGCCGGCCCTGAGGACCTGTTTTGTCCCTCTCGCCCCGAAGCTGCGCGCCCCAGGCCAGGCTCTGTCCAGGCTCCTTCTGCTCTTTGTGAGGCTGTCGGAGGTCGGGGGAGACACAGGCACGGGGCAAGGGCAGAGAAGGCGGCTGCTAGGGGAGCCCCAGTCCGAGGGGTGGGGTGAGCCTGCGGAGCTGCGGCGGGACGGCGGGCGCCGGGGAGGGCGAGGGATGGTACAGGGGTGGCAGCGTCGAGGCTGGCGGGGGAGAGGGAGGGAGCCCCGGGGCCGGGCTCGGGGGACGCATCCCCCTGTAAGCCCTGCCGGGGCTGCCCGAGGAGCCGTGCCCGTGGCCGGGCGGCAGCTCCGCTCCCCTCTCGGCCGCGCTGTGCAGGCTGCGGCAGGTAGGGAGCCGGCAGCGCCGGGGCTGCGCCTCTCCGCGCCCCGCTCGCCCTGCCCCCGCGGGCCGGCCAGCCGGGGGCGGGCGGCAGGGGTGTGGGGAACGGGGGATTAGCG